>OX344794.1:925511-1423011 GCA_947034925.1 Eudemis profundana | reverse complement strand
CGAATCAACTTGAGAAGTTCCAAAAAGTCGGAATAAACACGCAATGGGCTGTTTATTAGCATCATTCGAAACTAAATGATTTATTACTATTTTTTTTAATACCAGGACTGTTCAATGTGATTCAGTTGAGTTGGTGCCATATTTTTAGTTTAAAATCGTAGACAGTTAGCATCTAGCAGTTAGCAAGTCTGAGGGGTGACTCCCACCCACCTTCACTAGACGGAGCATGTTATACGACACGAGCTCACCACGCATATGGGCGATTAAATATCGGTAGATATTACTAGTACAACGCGTGTTTCACATCTTTTTTATCATTTTATGTTTCGAGAATGTCTCGTCGGATTGAACAGAAATATTTATTTCACGTTTGGTGCACACACAAGTCAGAAACATGGTCGCAACTGAACGAACGGCCGGTCGCGTAATGTCGTAATGGTATACAATCGACCATATCTGATGTGAGCGCGCGTCGTCTAACATGCTCCGACTAGTGGAGGTAGTCTGTGGTCCCACATTACCTACCCGAGGGACCCTTTTAAGGGTCTGAGAAGGCAGTGGTAAGGCCCTGGGAGGTATGCGTTACATTTCCATACCGTTGACAAAAAAAGCGTTCATCAATTAATTTTGATTATTGGAAAATACCCTAACTACCCACTATGGGATAATAGCTAGAAAGAGATAGCACGAGCCGTTTAACTAATTAAGTGCTAATTAGTATCCATTGTTTAATAGCTTGCGTGACGTTACGTGGCATGTAGTGTTATTAGTTCGGCAACCGTTAATTGACAAAGGACGTTGCGACTGCATCTATGACCCGACAGTCATTCTGCCAATAGACACCAGGGCAGGGGTCGCCAAATGGCGGACCGCGGTCCGCATCCGGACCGCCGATCCATTTTGTGCGGATCGCGAGCACACAGCAACTTGCACTACATCTTAATAAATATATCATTTTTATTAAATTACGTCCTCTGTAGTGCAAGTTGCTGTGTGCTCGAGAACTATAAAAATAAGCTTTGAAACTTCTTACTTTGATTGGGTCAACATATGTTTGTGAAGCACCATTTTCGAAGATGAACTTCATTAAGAATAAATTTCGATCTCGACTTACTGATGAACATCTCCAGGATTAAATATCAATAGCTTCGCGAATAGGACCGCGATGGTCATTTCATTTCTTAAAACGGACCCCGAGCGAAACTAATTGGTGACCCCTGCACTAGGGAATGCAATACCCGGTCAAATATGAAACCCGGGTATTGCCGGACTCTGAATAAAGTCAGTTACCCGGGTGTTCGGGTACCCGAGTTGCATTATCTACAATGAACTCGCCGGCATTGCCGGCCGTGTTAAGTGAGATAAGCAAGCATGTGATGTTTTTAGGGTTCCGTACCAAAATGGTAAAAAAGGAACCCTTATGGTGCGACTCTGTCTGTCTGTCTGTCTGTCTGTCTGTCTGTCTGTCTGTCTGTCTGTCTGTCTGTCCGTCTGTCACAGCCAGATATCTCAGGAACTACTGCTGCTATCGGTTTGAAATTTGGAATAGTGTTAAAAGTCGCTAACCCGAGCTTATTGGACATAAAACAAAACTTGTACCTTTTTTACTTTTTTTTTAAAGGGCTCCGTAATGGGATTTTCAAAATTGAAAGTAGGGCTTATATATCGAGTGGGATATCAAATGAAAGAGCTTAATTTGTAGATTAAAATGCCATTTTTTTTTTTTTTTTAAATAAATAGTTTTTGATTTATGGCGAAAAAAGTTTAAGAAAATACCATTCCCCCCCTATTATCTCCGAAGTTACTGATCAGAAAAATGTGTCATAATTACCAATTATTAATGTCGTCCTAAATATTACAGGAAAAATATAACGGTTTTCCTCACTTGCACCGTTTTTGAGAAATTTGCAAAAATCATAACACATACTTATTTGCTCCTACTAAACTAATCGCCATACAGTTTTTCTTGAACTATTCATGTATCTACTTATTAGGATTATTATTATTATTAGGAAGACCGTTATATTTTCTCTTCCTAACTTGAATACTTTTTAAAAATTTACAAAAATCTTAACATATTAGTTCTACCCTCCCTACGAGAGCCATCTAGCGGAGAGTAGCAAAACTAAGCGATGATTTATTTCAGATTATATAAAAAATGTCTATTAAATACAATGATCACTCATCAGGCATCGGGAAAAAAACATAAAGTAACAATAATTATTAAAAACTCTATAATAGGAGTATAAAAATGAAATACCACTAGCGCCATCTAGGGACACAAATCTAAAATAAGGTAGCTTGTGGCTAAAAATGATACATGAGAACTAACTTAGTTGACAAACAATTATTTCAATCAGCCAATAACAAAAAGTAACGTTTAAGGGTGGATTTCAGAGCGTTTCAACCGCCGTCATCACCAATCCCGATATTATGATGACATCTTTTTAAAAATTACATAATTTTTGATCAAAACGTGAAAATAGTAGGTACTATTTTCTGATTTTATCAAAAGAATGGGATACATTCTTAAAGTGAATCGTCGAAATTTCGGGATTGGTGATGACGGCATTTGAAACGCTGTGAAATCCACCCTTAAATTTAAATTACAAGTAAAATTTACGCGCTATTTAGTATCAATAGATGTCGCTGTAGCATACGCTGCATCGCGCTGTTAAGATTTTTCCAGGTTGAATAGAGCTAAAGCGGGTTTAAGGCAGGGTTGCTGTTAGTCGTAAGGTTGGTCTACTTATTAGTTTATACGGAACCCTCGGTGCGCGAGTCCGACTCGCACTTGACCGGTTTTTTCGCATGCTTTAAGGCGGCCGACGTTAGATTTTATTTATTATATTTAAAATAAAACGATACATGGTTTTTTTTTATAAATTACTAGGTTTTTTTAACCCGGGTTCTGAGTCAAAATACCCGGGTTTTACCCGACTCTAAATAAAGTCGGTTTACCCGGGTTTTCGAGTACCCGAGTTGCATTCCCTAATAGACACGCATAAGCATTATTAATTTATTAATGAAATTAATTGTAAATGTAAATGTAATGTGATTTCATTAATTTTTATTGTAATTGATTTAATTTAATTTAATTTGTTGTTATTTTAATATTTGTTTAATTAATTGTTGTAATTGTGATATAATTTGTACCAATGGGTTTATACCTAAATAAATACAAATTTTTATTTTTATTTTTTTATTTAAGTCTCAGCGTTGCAAACTGATGCGACCGCAATTCGTATCTATACAGGGCGACTTCAAATTGGTAATACAAAACACCTGATTATGGCTCAGTTAATGCCATGTAGTGTAACACATTAACCCCTATGTTAAAATTTGCTGTATTCTAATTATTGCTAATGTTCTAACAAAACAAATAATTAAAGTCCTAAAGTGTGGTTACACTCCATTAAATACCTAAGTGTCATACCTGTCACTCGTATTTTCTTTGACAACTGACAATTACTAATCAAAACACGTTTTCTTCATAAATATTGCGGCAGGTGACGGATAACCAAAGAGGAAAGTGTTCATTTGAAAATCTTTAAACCTCTTTGTTTATTATTATGGTAGGATAACCATGTTAAGCCAACAAAAACGGGATAAATTAATAATTAAATAAAAACATACTTCTGATTATTTTAAAAGTATGAGACTTAATTGAGGGGCTAAGGATAGGGGATATGTATGTAAAACATTCATTTTGTATTACCAATTCGAAGTCACCCTGTATACATAAAACAAAGTCGGATTAGTTACACCATTTATAATTCGAGAACTGGTGAACCGATTTTTATGATTTTTGATTTTTTGGGTTTATCTCTGCTCCGAATAACAGAATAACTATTAAAACATCAAAAGAATTAGGGACAGCTAGTTTAACATACAGGGCGAAATCGGAGACGTGGTCGGTTTTGATGTCACTTAATTAAGAATTAAAACGGGATAATATCGCAAGTTAATTCGTTAGTTTCTGTGCCTTCTTAGATGTTCATTATTCTCTCTCATTTGCTCGAAGGTTCGCTGGAAGAAATCACTTACAGGGATAAGTTCGCCTTTGTACAACCACCACACCACCAATGAAAATGAAAAATGCTCGTGATTCTGAGTAAAATGGTATAAGACACACCATGATCAGACAAAAAAAGTAAAAGGTACATTTTTCTGCAATTGACCCATAACAGTCACAAAATGCAATCTAAGTAGCCCACTGTACCGAGCGTTGAAAACGCCCCATAAAAACTGCCGCACTCTGTGGCGTCATAATAAATACCTTTAGACTCAAAGGGCGTAAACGGCATTAGAATCTACGGCGTTTACGCCTTTTGAGTCTAAATGTATCGAATATGTCCTCGCTGTGCTAAGTCCGTAGTAAGTATATTTAGACCGTATTAAAAATAGGTCCATTAATAGTTTCCTTAAATTAATGTCACGATTAAGATGCCGGCAGCGTATCATTAGGTAACTATTATAAAATCATGCAGAAGGTAAATTCTTGTCATGTCTGTCATGCTTCGGGATCATATGTATTCAGCACGTATGATACTCGTTACATAATGTTTGCTACGCTTCTGTCATAGCGTGTGTCTACGAAATCACTTATGTGAGGTTAAACATACCCAATAACGGCTTAAACGTATATCTTAGCTTAGAGCAACATGGAGAATATCTGTACGCAAATGTTATAAATCGTAAAAACCTGTATTTAAGTACAGGGTGAGAAAATAACAGGTATACACTATGTTTTTGAGATTTAATTCTATGAAATATAAACATTTTTAAGTATTTTTTGTTAATAATATTTTTTGGCAATTAAATATGGAAAATAATGTCAGACAATTTGTCCACCTCTAGCAATATGGCAGAGAACCCTTTTCTTCGCGTTTTTCATCACATTTTCACACATTTCCTGCGTTATCTCAGGGACTGTGTCTCGGATATTTTGATTTAATTGTTGAAGGTTCATAGTATAGGCCTGTTAGCATAGACACGTCCATCTAGAACTAGATAGCCCCACAGAAAAAAGTCAGGAGCTGTTAAATCAGGGGATCTCGGGGGCCAATCAATGTCATCGTTTCTTGAAATTAATCGACCGAGAAACGTTATTTTTATTAATGTTTCCATTGTGGTTCGTGCCGTGTGACACGTGGCCCCGTCTTGTTCTCTTGTAAAACGCTCCATATCTTTGGCGTATCTACATAAAGTAATTTTCATGCAACAACTGTTATATTTGCCTCCAAAACAAAATGGCGACAAAAAAATTGTATAGCTCCAAATTACCCACCCTGTATAAAACGCATATTAAATCTGTTATCTGTAATTTCTTCAAAAATACGGATATATACCGACAGCAGCGCCACTGAGAAAGGGGCGGTTGGCACTTACTACAAGGCCTGCAAATTTGCCACTGTATATTGGGTCCTAATTTATTAGTTGCAGATATTTTTACAGTTGATAGTACTCGGTCTCTGGAGTATATTAAAGCATGAAACATTATAGCTTTTACGATGTTTTTTTGGAGAAAAAGGAAAAACAAATTTGCTACGTAATAACACCCTGTTAATGTGATTACTAAATGAAAACTCATTGAACAGATTCTAGTAGCTCTTTTACGTACCACTTAACTGTAACTGGCCACTTCACAATGACATTTGCAGTTTTCCCGCCGAACCGTTACGACATTTACAACAAACAATTGTTGACATGACAGATAGTGTTATTGTGACATGTAATAATGCACATGGTGATTTTTTAAAGACGAAATTATAATTATTTTTTTTGTTAGGTAAATGAAATCAAAAAAGTTATATGAAAAGATTTCTTAATTTCTATTTAAAGTTAATTATTTTAATGTAAAGTATAAAGTGTTAAAATATCTGCAACTAATAAATTAGGACCTTATATAATAATCGTCTGACACGATACTAACATACCGGGTATTGCCTGTAACAGGAGCAAATAATTAAAACGTAAATTCTACTCATCAAACAATAAAACTTTCGTTCAACAACTTTTAAAAATTATGTACTCTTTAGATTTTATCTTTTTCATACGTACATACGTTAACACCAGTCTAATAAAATTGACGTCGCTTGTCACGCTACAAACATTAAAAAAACATCGCAGTACATTGCGGTTTCAAATAAACTTTAAAGTGTACTAAATATTAAAACATAAATTATTTTTAAATGTCACTGAACAAATGTTGTTCAGTTTGGGGAGTACAATCTACGTTTTAATTATTTGCTCCTTGTACGGGCAACACCTGTGCCCTGTTTATCAAAACTTACAAGTCTACAAGTTCACAAGTTACAAGTTACAAGGAAATTGTTACAAGTTCCTGTAAATTGCGTTTATCAAAAATAATCTACAAGGCTTGTAAAATTTCACACTTGTAAATTCTACTTGTAAGTTCTATAATCAAAATATTATGCCGCCATTACGTTTTCCTGCCATATTCTGTTTTTTGTTTTTTTTTTTTAATACGGTCTACTTAAACGCATGGCTGAAAGGTATATTGTCTGTGTGATTTTTTCACACCTGACATCGTTAATACGAACGAGACGAAAAAAATACG
Organism: Eudemis profundana; assembly: GCA_947034925.1. NCBI lineage: Eukaryota > Metazoa > Arthropoda > Insecta > Lepidoptera > Tortricidae > Eudemis > Eudemis profundana. The sequence goes on along the minus strand of OX344794.1, from coordinate 1,416,428 downwards.
ATCTTAACGCCGTCGGCGTACAGTTGTGATGCTGTTCCCATACAAATCGTATGGAGCTGCAGTTATATGACTGCTACTCATTAGTAGAATTCCCGCCTATTTTAAAATTTATATTTGTCCCGTGGATATTTTAAAAAATGTCTAGAAATGATCACAAAATTACAGTTCTCCAACAAATAAGTACTTGACAAAAAAGATATTTTGTTCGGGGCATTTAGCGACAAATTGTCGAAAGATAAAAACGGAAGAGTGGAATTAGAAGGTTGTGTCACAAGGGAGCAAAATGATGTATTTACGGCGAGGGCGTATATTGAATCCTGAACGAAGCGAAGGATTGTACAATAGAATCCCGAGCGTAGCGAGAGATTCTAAAGTATAATCCGGAGCGTAGTGAGGGATTCAAGTGTTAACGCCCGTGGTGAAAATAATTTTGGTACCATGTGACACATACTGCTTTTCACACCGACTAAGACGAAAATTTAAATACAAACGCTACCTACCAAAATAACGAAATATATAGTTAAAGAGCATCTCACATTATTATTAAAAAATGAAATGTTAAATTGTTAAATTTATAGTCTATTATCATTTTATAAAACGATTATTATTCTCTACGGACAAGACGAAAATACCACTTCTATATTATATTTATGGCCCTCGCCTGCGGCTCGGACCGCAAACACCTGTGATCTGGGCCATTCCTTATTATACCGCCCTCTGTGTGTAATATACCAATAAATAAAGCTGTCTATGGTATGGCATATCCTAAGTGGGTCCAAACTAAAAATACCCTGTTGTCCTTGAACAGAAAAGAACCACTTTGATCCCTGTTGTGTTGAACCCATATTGTGTAGAATTACGCATAGGTAGAATCGCGTTTGTGTAGTCGATCGCATAATCCGTATGTGCGAGATACATTCTACTCAAATTAAAAGAGATCTACTTTGGTAAGTATATTTTACTTTACCTAAGTTTGAATTCAGTTTCACATCAGTGTATTAGATGTATTCTGTAATGCTGTGTAAATATAAATAAATAAATTTCAACTATTAGTTGCCGTAGGTTGAAATCAGACTAAACTTGTAAAATCGTACGACGGCACAGAGAGTCTCAGGACACTCTCCGGATTATTAATGATTTTCTACAACTTGTAACTTACAAGCAACATTTTGATAAACAGAATCATGAATACAAGTGTAAAAATATACTTGTGAAATACAGAAAATCACTTGTAACCTGTAATTTACACGTGTAGTTTTGATAAACACAAACTTGTAATAATGAAAATTTTTACAAGTAAAATGCTTGTAATACAAGACTTGTACGTTTTGATAAACAGGGCACTGGTATAACGAATGAAACAACACACGACCACAATAGTACATTACTTACATGGGTAGGGAGGTAGGTAAAACAAAGAATGTCTCAGATTGCAGGTATTTGACGCCCGAGCCGAAGGCAAGGCAAAAATACATTAAAGACTTATGATGCAAGGCTTTGTCGAGCGATTTTTTGACATCCGCGGATGCGGATGCGGATATTACGAGGCTCACATCCGCGGATGCGGATGTGAGAAAAGGTACATAAAAAACGCCAAGTAGTACATTTAGTCATTTTTAATTACAAATAAAAACTTGCTAAATTAAGATTTAGTCCGAAGGACACGCACACTACGCGGTGATTAAAATAAAATGTGACAAACTATGATTACCTATAACTAAATATTTTTAACGAATAACCTATGACGAATTTTAACTTTCAATCGTAGTTCTCCACTATCTGCACTGTTAAACAAAAACTCTAAAAAGTACAAAATAATATGTAAGTACCTACCTATCTATTGGCCTTTTATGTTTTTAAGATAATTGATCAATATTGTTATTAGATTTGAAAATCAAAATGGAAATTTATGTTTTCTATCACTTAATGCCTGCCTGAATAGGATGGCGGCTATTGCGTGTGCCTCGGCACGTACTTTCCGGACATAGGGCTAGGGTTGCCAGATAGTCGGGAATTGGCGGGATTCTCCCGATTTTTTGTATGTCCTCCCGACTCCCGACAAACGACTTCATTTTGAAACTTAGTCCGGTCCACTCAAGGTGGTCTGGCCAGCGAAAATTTCTGCTCTTATTTTTTTTATTTTATTTGTTCATGGAGAACCAACAGCCTTAAAAACTAAACAACAATTAAAGTAGTAGTAGAGAGCCAATTATAGGAACTCACTTATGGTGACAAAGTACCTATAATTTAACACTAAGTTAAATAGCACGCACAAATTTTGCAAATGCACATACTTAATACAAATTAAGAGGTAGATTCAAAATATACGGTTAACAAAATAATACTCATTATAAACTAATTTAATCTAATACTAAGAACACGCGGCCACACGCGGTCGATTTTCAGGTTAAAAAAAAAGCTCAGCTCAAAAAAAGCGCGGGGCATCTCCCGACCAAAGTCTCAAAATCCCGACATATTGTTCCCGGCTCCCGATAATAGGGTAATCCAATCTGGCAACCCTACATAGGGCTCGTATTCCAGATTGGTGTCCGTGTGCTTCTCGGTGGTTGGTGTGAGTGCGGGCTCGGCGGCAGCAACCAGCGGTACCAGGGGGATACGTCCCACTTCTAAGCACATCCTTCCGCTAGTCCGCTGCTCACTCTGCGCAATCGGCGTAAAGTCAAGGTGGCCCTGGCCAAACGACCTGTTTCGACTCCAGGCGTTCAGGCCCCCACCCAGTCCGATCCACTCGGGGGGTCGGGCTAGCGACCTAGTTCGACCCCAGGGAACGTCACGGCCGATCATACTATCGCTACGCCCACTAGGGTTGCGAGTTATTCAGGCTTTAAAAAAAAAACTGCTGTGCACAGACGTACTCTCATAGACGAGAGAATAGGCTGTAGTCTCAACGATAGCCCACTGCGGCTACAATAAAATTATCTAATAATTCTGACACAATCTAGTCATTCCATTCATAATCTTTTTGTTTTCGGCGCGTCTGACAATTTTCCAATTTCATTCATTTATTCCTTTACTAAATACGAGACTATACAAACTTAATGAAGCTCGTGCCAGATGTTGGTATACAAACAATAACGATATTCATTCACGGTGTATCGTAGCAAACATGGTGATTAATTGTCATTGTTTATTAATGGACCCGTGTTACAGTAAACACAATGAATCATTGCGGTATGTTGCATAATACCAAACCTTAAGTTATAACTATTGGGGACAATCTAGTAATTCATGAACTGTATTTTGTTTAATTATTTGTAGACATTGTATTTAACCTGTAGGATAGATTGACGATCCATTATGGGGGACAATATAGTACTTAATTCATTTTATTTTGCTTAATTTATTTTGTGGACATTGTATTTAATTTAATTGTTATTAATTTTTATTATAATTATTTTTGCTTCTGACGATCATAATACGCATTCATAATAAATTGTCATGTATAATTTATCATGTAATTTTGTATTATGAAATAAATAAATCTATCTGTCTAACTATAATGTTGATTCGACGATCATTGCCCCGATAGTCGTTTCGGCGAACGGGCTTATAGCGAAGAGTCTCGATCACCATCTCAAGAAGCATTTCTCATTGAAGATGAGCTACTAAAAATAGCACATATAACAAAATTGCAAATGCACCATTACAGATATAGACGTTACTCGTCAACGATTGACGTGTGCGCTATTTTAAGCTTTCGTCTTGGGAGAAATGAATGAGCAATGTCGAAAAGGGCACATGTCTGTATGTATAAGCTATATAAATGTGCCCTTTTCGAAATTGCTGATTTTATTACTTGTGTAATAATTACGCAGTAGATAGCTATAGGGAACGTGCACGAACTATAGGTGGCAGCACTAAACGACAAAAGAGACACGGGCGGACAATAAAGGAAACTATCGCCCCTGTCAAATCAAGCTGTCAATGTCAATGATAATATGTAAGTGTCAATGTCAAATATAGTAAGTCGTAGCTACTGTGAGGGTCTAGCCAGTGGTTTATTGAAGTAAACAGGCACTTGATGATTTAGAATAGGGAATATGCATGATATTTTTTTATTTACTTTAATAACAGTTCATTAATATAAGAAACCGCAAATATTTTTCGAATAACTCTAAAAATAACCAAGATATAAGACAACAAAGATTTATCTCTATCTCTTTCTAGCAAAACAGAATATAGTATGGAGATTGTATGGCGGCCGTGTACTATGACGTCATAGTCCATATCGGATCTCTCTCTCTAATCGCTCTCTGATTATTGCTTTAAAATGTTTATATCTTCCGTATTTCTCGGTCGATTTTAATTTTATTTTGACTTTATGTCATCTTTTTTACGGTATTTTCGAATTTTGTTACGAAATGTGTTAAAAAAAATTTATGCATATTCCCTATTGGTTTTATTCCGAAATGTTACATGATGCTTCTATGGCGGCGCTCAGATGAGAACTCCATCAATATTTAATACATAAACATTACGTTAGACTGACAGATAGGTATTTGAATATTTAAACTTTCTTTCTGATTCATCAGTAGAGACGGCCAGTCTCTACACTACACGCGATAAATTAACGTTATTAACGGCGTTTTCGTCAATGTGGCCCCAGCATGAGAGGGTAGGTGGTAGGTATATGATTTAGATTGGCGGCACCAGTTGGCAGCACCTTCGTCGTGCACGTTCCCTATAAGGACAAAAACCCTATATTATAAATGTGGCCGCCGTAATTCGGCCGCCTCTTACTATTTCTGTATCAATTTTGATTCATTATAAACGTTTTGAACAAATGTCGCGGTTCACCAACGTACCAATTTACTAAACACCCAGAAGATCCTCATCATCACTACGACTACGAGTATCTGTTGAATAACTAGCTTTGCTCTTTGCAGCCGCAAAACAGCTAAGTATCAATTTGTCATTTTTTGCCCCGTAATTTGATTATAACGACCTTTGGTCGGCAATCTACGTGCGCGGACGCACGTACCTGCCGTATGACCAAGATATTGACAATTTTAGGGCCTTATCACAGTGGCGAATTGCTAGCGAGTTGCGAGCGTGTTTACATACAGATTTCGATTAGAGAGCGTGTTAACATAATAATTTTGTATGAATAGCCACATTTTTATTTAAAAAAAAACCGACCGCGGTGCACTTTGAAACCGCTCATTCCCAAAATACCGCATTCCTAAAATACCAGTTTTTTAAAATACCGGATTCTCGATACACCAGATTCTCCGTATACAAGATTCCCAAAATAACACACCCAACAAAGTGATTTAGATCCTTGAGTAATTTACGATTTTATAATCTAGTGTAACGGGAATGTGGTAAGACAGGAATCTCATAAATTTGACGACCGCTTTAGCTTAGTTGGTAGTGACCCTGCCTATGAAGCTACAGGTCCTGGGTTCGAATCCCGGTAAGGGCATTTATTTGTGTGATGAGCACGAATATTTGTTCCTGAGTCATGGATGTTTTCTATGTATTTAAGTATTTGTATGTATGTATCTATTAAATATATCGTCGTCTAGTATCCATAACACAAGCCTTATTGAGCTTACAATGGGACTAGTTCGATTTGTGTAAGATTGTCCCCTAATATTTATTTATTTATTTATAAATCGAAAATCTGGTTTTGTGAAAAATCTGGTATTTCGGGAATGCGGTATTTTGGACACGAGCGTTTGAAACTGCATAAAACCCGCCATTTTGTTTATTTTAACGAACTTCATACCCAGTAACACTCGCACCATCAAGACGAATCTAATGATGTATCATTTATCAAGATCGGATCTGCCGTTGAGCAGTTACGAGCGGACATAGGAACGGACATACATACATACAGGTCAAGCACAGGCGAAGCCCAAAGGAGGGTTCCTTTGGGCTTCGCCGCAGTCGGGTAAAAACGCTCGCAACTCGCTCGCAAATTGCCAGTGTAATAAGGCCCTTACACTCTTTATGATAATTGATAACTTTTTAGGTGACCAATTCGATCGGTTCACCTAATCCATATCCATACTTAGGTCTACGGTCCCTTGAAACTGTGAAAAAATCAAACTTCTACGTTAACGTGAAAAAGAATACGCCCGTTTATGCCGCAAAAAACAAAAATTTCGACACTCTCAAGGGAACCAAAGTTCATCTTATACTAAAAATATAGGGAAAATCTGACAACTCTACATTTTTAATTAAATCATAAAAAAATAGACTTTACTAAGGGAATCAAAATTTATAAGTTACTTTAATATATGTACCTACAAATTTGTATGGAACCCTCGGTAGGCGAGTCCGACTCGCACTTGTATGGTGCGATCCATACTGGAGCATTCTTAGGTACGCATTCTTATTTCTTTGCTTCTAGTGCGTTCGTATACGGCGCGCACACATTCAAGCGCGCGCGATGTACCTTTTGTAGCAAGAAAAAATACGGCTATTATACTGTGCCTATACGATGGTGTAATATGTATGTAAGAACTTGGGCGTGTTCCTTACAGATTGTAAAGTAAAGGTCGTCGGTATAGGTTTTTGCGAGAGTACAAGCTTAACGCACATGCGAGGTCAAGGGAAATTATACACAGTTGTAAGAAAAATCTTTTATAAGGTTTTTTGTTCAACATTCTGTATTGACATTGGAAAACCAAACCTCAATAGCTCAATAACTGATTTGACAGTTGTACCTATGTTCCGTGTTAGCCTTTTCAAGGAACTTAGAACAGTCTGAGATACGGCTTAATATTCCCTCATTATATCTTAACTTATATCTTATTCTTATATACATAAAATTAAGTCGTGTTAGTCTTTTATACAACTAGGGTGGCAAACAAGCGTGCGGCCTGCCTGATGGTAAGCAGTCACCGCAGCCTATGGACGCTTGCAACACGAGGGGCATTACGTGCGCGTTGCCGACCCTTTAAGAACCTTAGTTACACCATTTATAACTCGATAACGGATGGACCGATTTTTATGATCTTTGATTTTTTGGTACAATCGAAGACACTGCTAACTGACCACTTGTCACACTTATTACAATGTATTAAGGTCTACTGATGGTCACTTAACTGTGTCTTCGTTTGTATGTCTCTACTCTGCCCCGAATAACAGAATAACTATTGAAACATCGACAAAATTAATAAGTTCTGGGGCGGAACGAAGTTTGCCGGGACATATAGTTTTCTAATAATAGAAAACATTAAAATCCGGTCTTAGGAATACCGGCTCAAGTCTCTTAAAAGGCTCGACTTGTTTAAAAACGGGGCTATTTAAGACCCGCGAGGCTATTTGAAAAATCTTACCTATTTATCGACCGCTAACCAACTTCATATTAGACTTAGGCTCTGATAGACGAAGATTTTCTTAGTCTCATATAGCCTCGCGGGTCTTAATTAGTCCTATTTTACGGTATATGTATATCCCACCAAAAACATTTCATGTAAAAAGATGCAAATCTCGCAACGCCGTTCTTGTACAACAAAAAAGTTTTGGGATAGTTAAACCAATTCAGTATCAGAGGGGTGTTCACAGAACTCGATTTCCACCGACTTGCCTATTATATACCCGTGGAGGATTTGAGAACTGTATGTGTTCCTTGAAATTGTGGGTCTGCTAGAAGTACCTTAGAATTATGATGATCATCTGTCAGTGATAAAACTAAGGAACTTTGACGTGCAATAGTTTTTAAACTACACTTTCAAATTTAATGTTATTGAGAATATATTTAAGGGCGCCGCGCGCCTCCTCTTCTCGAGTGATGTGCTGTCACCGGACTCTACAGAAACCCTCTTGGCACTACAGGCTAAACACCCCCCGGCTCCAACTACACCACTCTTCTTCGATCCGCCAACAGGACCAGACGTCTGCCTCCGCATTGAGGAAAAAGACGTCCAAGACGCGATCATTTCTTTCAAAACCGGTTCTGCGGCGGGCCTTGACGGAATTTCCCCACAACACCTAAAAGACCTCACCTCACACTGCACTGGTGACGCGGGCAAACGCCTGATTATCTCTCTCACTAAATTAATCAACCTTATGCTCTCCGGAAACGTAAACTCAACATTCGTACCTATAATATATGGAGCGAATCTAATTGCCCTCACCAAAAAAGATGGAGGCATCAGGCCCATCGCCGTCGGATCAACTTTACGGCGTTTGGCATCAAAAATCGCTGTCCGGCATATCCTACCTAAACTCCAAAAACAATTCGAACCGATTCAACTAGGCTTTGGCACCAGAGGAGGAGGCGAAGCTGCCGTTCACGCCCGCCGTGACTCCAAACATAAGAATACTCACGAAAGAGAATCTAAGCCTCCTAGGGTCACCAATATACGAAGAGGCAATTCCAGACATAATCTCGGCTGCAATTTCTAAATTCCAGTACAGCGCTGACCGTCTGCTCGAAATTAATTCACACTCCGCCCTAACGATCCTAAAATTCTGTCTTTTTGTCCCGAAATTTACATACCTACTCCGCTGTTGCCCATTCTGGAAGCACCAAAATTCGCTCCTCCCGATTGATCACATAATAAAACACTCTTTGGAATCCATTCTCAACATCCAGCTCAACGAACAATCTTGGGCCCAAGCCTCCCTGCCTATCAGATATGGTGGGCTAGGGACGCGCAAAATTTCCAGTGTCGCCTTGCCAGCCTTCCTATCATCCGTTCACGGCACGTCCGTCCTCGTAGGAAAAATCCTCAGGGCATGTCCCTTAAACTACGAGACGGCGGGTCTGGACGATGCTAGGAGGGCGTGGCAAATTGCCTGTCCGAGCCTAAACCTTCCCGAAAATTTAAAAATACAACGGAGCTGGGACGACCCTTTAGCAAAATTAAGTTACAAAAATGCCCTAAACTGTAGCTCCGGACATACGCGGGCGCGGCTACTAGCAACTGCAGAATGGGAAGCCGGCCAGTGGCTGCACGCCTATCCGTCCGCCGCCACAGGTACATTCCTGGATGCAGACACCCTCAGGCTTGCCGTAAGTACACGCCTAGGCGTCAAGGTCTGCAGTCCACACAAATGCCCCTGTGGCACATCTGTCGACGAGCTGGGACACCACGGGTTATCATGCCAACTGAGCGCCGGTCGCTTCTCCAGACACGCCACCCTGAACGACATCATCCGCCGGGCCCTCGCCACCGCTAACGTGCCCGCAATCCTGGAACCTAATGGGATCTCCAGAGATGATGGCAAGAGGCCCGACGGGATGTCCCTGGTTCCGTGGACGATGGGTCGAGTGCTGGTGTGGGACGCGACATGCGCCGATACACTAGCGCCTTCACATCTACCACGGACCTCTTTCAGGGTAGGGGCGGCGGCAGAGGCGGCCGAATCACGCAAAAAACTCAAATACCAGGGTCTCGGCTCCCAATACCACTTCGTGCCTTTCGGCGTCGAGACCCTGGGCCCGTGGGGTCCTTGCGCTAAGCTCCTATTTAAGGACATTTCAAAACGGCTCGTCGACACCTCCGGAGATCAAAGGGCTGGCAGCTTCCTCGCTCAGCGCATTAGTATTGCCATACAGCGAGGAAATGCTGCCAGCATCTTTGGCACCATGCCACGGGGGCCCTTTTTAGATATAATTTAATAGGTAGTTTAGTTTTAGGTTTAGTATAATTATTTTAGTTTAGGATAATTTATTGTTTTTGTTATTTATTGTTTGTTAAATAAAGATTTATTTCTCATTTAAGTCGTTATTATGACCTATAATCGCTGAAAATTCAGGGTTCTAGCTTTAGCCAGCACAAAATTACAGGAGGCTGAAAATGGCCTGAATGGCTTCGAGAAAAGTACGGCCGTGCCTTTGTTTTGCTTCGCTTTACGTGGACAATCAACCATTAGCATCCACAGAGCTGTAGTTCCAGTGAAGGTTGGTGTACGACAATAATTATCGTCATGTGATAACGACACGAGGCTCGGAAGTCGCACGGATATACTAGGAAGGACTTAGGAACTTAGAAAATTATGTGTGCTAAGGTTAAATATGAGTGCCGTATGACTAGGACATGTAATATCGGTATTATTTATACACTAAACATACCTCTGCGTATGACGCGAAACGAGTGCGCATTGAACTCTCGGGCTGGGAGTATAGCTGAAAGCGGTAATTCTCACAAAGTATGACTGCGTCTAATACCGCGTCTCCATACATTTAGTATGAAAACAGCGACGCGGTAATTAGGTGACCGCACCGCAGACATACTTCTTGAGAATGGCCGAAAGAACCGTTGGGTTAAGCAGCGGTCGGCAACCTTTAAGCAGCCAAGGGCCACATAGTAGCTATCGAAATTGACGCGGGCCGCACAATGTGAATAACTGGTGATTTTATACAATTCTGAATATATCGACCTTTACATAGAAAATAGCCATGGAGACACCCGGGCCGCAAGTGAGCGGTTCATGGGCAGCAAATTGCCGACCGCTGGGTTAAAGTATAATAAAAAAAGACAAGTATTCCAACTTCGGTCGATTAGGAGCGCGCGACGTCGCGATCGACCATCATTTTTTGTCGTCATTACGTAATAAGCCCCCTCAAGGGTTGCCATACTGGTACAAATGACCAGAAATTTTGTGTCACTATCTTCCGGTCTATACTCGTAAGCACAATTTGACATGGAAAGCCCTAGTCCGACCCTCGCAAGGTGGTCCGACTAGCGACCTGGCTCGATCCCAGGCGCCCTCGGCCCCCACCTAGCCCGATCCACTCAACCTGGTTCGACCCCAGGGAATTTTGCAACAGTCAGTAATACTTGCAAGTTTGTCAGGCTTCAAAAAAAGACACGGAAAGTTCCAAAACTGTGTAATTAATAATTCAACTGTTTTCCACGACCTCCTGCTTATTGCTGTTGTTAAAAAGCTATTTGCTCCGTTTTCGGAAGCGTTTAGCCGCGCCATCAGCGTCGGCTGTTGGAGGCTAATTTCCATTGGTTTCTCATTAAATCTTCCGTCAGTATTGACGCTTAAATGACCGCTCTAATGGACCATTATGGGTAATGAACTTGATTACAGACTTGCTCTTGAGCGACATGTTGTTGACGTCATTCGTGAAAACACGCTGAATGTCTGCAACAATACTACCCCAGTATAATAGCAGTATTTTTTCTTCCCACGAAAGGTACATCGCGCGCTTGAATGTGTGCGCGCCGTGTACGAACGCACCACAAGCAAAAAGAAAGAATGCTCCAGTATGGATTGCACTCACACAGACGTGCTATGGCGCGTCTGTGAATACGTGTCGCGCGCTCTTAAACGGCCGAAGTTGGACTACTTGTTCGTCTTTATACTTACACTTTAATGCTACCGCAGCGCAGTATTTTAAACAGGGTACAATATGACAAGATATTTTCTTTCCGAGATTGAGCTGTATGAGCTTCAATACGAGTACATTACACAACTAGGGTGGTAATACAAAGAAAGGCCGAGATCGCAGATGTTTGCGACCCGAGCTGCAAGCGCGGGACGTAAATATGCGATCGAGGGCTTTCTTTATTACCTCCCGTGTTGTGTACATCATTTTATGTCTACACTTGGCCAGAAAGCGGCTTTATCCGTACGCGTAGCGTGCGGTAAAAGCCACTTTATGGCCAGGTGTGGCATAAATGACTTATTTAGTCAATTTCACATGATGTCAGGAGTGGCTCACTCCGCGATTCCGCCGCGCGGCTACTAGTACCACATTTTGCCCCCGCGAAGGGGTTTAGCCAGCGACCAGAAAGCACGCGTTATGCGATAGAGAGAGACGTTTGGAGCCGGCGCGTTCCGTCTGGTTGTCGGACCCGAACGTCGGTTTTGCTAGAGAGACGTACGTAGTACTATACTCGTAACTTATTCTTTTTTACCCGACTGCGGCGAAGCCCAAAGGAGGGTTATGTGTTTGACCTGTATGTATGTATATATGTATGTATGTCCGTTCCTGTGTCCGCTCGTAACTACTCAACGGCACATCCGATTTTGATAAATGATACATCATTAGATTCGTCTTGATGGTGCGAGTGTCACTGGGTATCAAGTTCGTTAAAATAAACAAAATGGCGGATTTTATGCAGTTTCAAAGTGCACCGCGGTCGGGTTTTTTTTAGTAATAATGTGGTTATTATGTCATGGGAAAGGCAAACGAACACACAGGTCACCCGATGGTAAGTGACTTATGAGGCCCATGGATATTTGCAATCTTAATATTACAAATGCGTTGCCAACCCTGCGGACTAAGATAGAAAGCCTCTATGCTAATAATTTCACCGGCTGTGTTACCCCTACACCGGAACACAACAGCGAACACTGCTCTTTCGCTGCAGGTTAGTGGGTAAGATGGTGGTAGCGATCCGGGCGGACCCTGCACAAGGTCCACTTGGAAAAAAAATCTATGACATAACTTTCATGCATCGTAAACCATATCACACACTGGCAAACGTGATATACACGGCACCATACCATTGTTGCAATATCGGCAATATTTCATTGTTACACTAATGAAGTAACTCTTTGTTGGACTTTCGTAATCTGTATTGTTCGCCAATTCTTAGCGTGCTGCTAATTGATCCAGTTTTTGAGAGTGTGACAAGGTTAGTGTGGTACAGGGAGATTAATAATAGGACATTTTACAGTTCCCGTTTTTTTATTTTCGTTGAAAAATTAACTTTTAATGTTATTTTGCGCAGATAAAATGCGCCAAACTATGAAATAAAATAAAAAACCAAAATTGATGTAGTTGACATAGATTCGATTCTCCTTTAGTCGGGTTTGTCAAAATCATATAAGATCCTGTTAAAATAAGCAAAATAAGGAAGGCTACGAACTTGGTGGCCAAGATTACTGATAAATAATACTTCATCTATTTGAACTTTTGAAGAGAACCCGAGCTATTCTTCAGAAATATGTCTGCAGTTACCTCATTCATCTGCCCCTTTTTCATATTAAATGTATGGAGACAGAGGAATGAGTCGCAGACATATTTCTGAAGAATAACCCACCCACACATACTCATGGATCCCATTACCTGAAATCGTCTTTGAAAAATACTACCTACTAAATAGAGCAGCTTTTTTAGGCGGTTCATAATTTTATAGTAAAAGAGTCTTTACGTTGAAATTGACAGACGGTTTTTACCTGGAGTCAGTATTATATATGTGATTTTTTTAAAGTAATAATGATGATATTCATAATTTGCCATTGTTTGTTTGTACATTGTGTAAGTCTATTGAACTATATGGCTGGTAAGTATGTCACTCATCAACTTTCATTATCCAATCAAATAAACCTCTCAAATTGGTCTTGATTAAATTGTTTGTGAAATTGGTCCAATTTAGGGACCAGACCTGACCATCTTGATCTCTCTATCGCATAAGACGTGCTCTTTCTGGCCGCTGGCTAAGCCCCTTCGGGCAACATTTGGTAGGTACTAGAGTTGTGCCCGCTCGTTCTTTGAAAAGAGCGCTCCGGTCTCGGTCAATCGGTCAAAGGAACTAGTTCGGTCTTTTAGTTCCTTTAGTTCAGGAACCAATCTCGAGATCTGAAGGAAAGAAAGGAGCATTCGCTCCCAACCGATTTGTACCGACGTATCGACTACTGAACTAAAGGACCGAAGGCCGATTAAGAGCGCTTAAGAGGTTAGTTCTTATCGGTCCGAGGTGGGACTTCATTCCTTTTACTTATTGTAGAATCTAACACAGTTGCCCACGAAAGATTTTCTTACTTTCTGTAGACGGATTTTTGGGACAAACAGCTTATGATTGTTCCGCGTATTTAAACTGTGGACATCAGACTGCTTTTTGAAGGAGCTGATATTCTTGTGCGTATACATTATCACATCTAATATGTACTGTGAAGCCACTGTGAGGATTTCTATTTCCTTAAAACTTTCTTTCAGCGAATCTCTAGATCCTAAGTTATATATGGATCGAATCGCTCTTTTTTGTAGAACAAAGATGGTGTCTATGTCTGCTGCTTTACCCCAGATCAGTATGCCATAAGACATAATACTATGGGAGTAACTGAAATAAACAAGGCGAGCGGTTTCCACGTTAGTGAATTGCCTTATTCGTCTTATAGCAAAAGCGGCAGAGCTCAGCCGGTTAGCCAAAGTAGATATATGAGGCGCCCATTGCAAGTTGTGATCCAGGGTAAGCCCAAGAAAGAGTGTGTTGTTAACAAGATCAAGTTTCTCACCGTTTAAAGATATAGATTGTCAAGCTCTCTTACATTTGGCAAAGAGAATTTCACGCACTTTGTCTTCTTTGTATTTCATAACCAGGTTATTTGCTGTGAACCACTCTAGCACTAATTTTAAGGTCTCATTGATGTGACTATTAGTCATCTAGTTGTCTATCAACTTTGAAAATCAATGAGGTGTCATCAGCAAATAAAACTATTTTACAATTTTGTTCTATGTGGTAAGGCAGGTCATTTATAATTCAGTAATTTCAAAATCCCGCTGTCATTACATGACAGTGTTGTTGTGTGCGTGGCATCAACTCTCGTGAAACTACCTATATCAACCAACTGATTGATATTACAGTTTTGTATGCGACAACCGAAATACTGGAATGCAGTGCGTAGCATCACCCGGCCTTCGCATCGAGCGAATAACTAATTGAGGAGAACAAGAGAATCGTTGTTTGCCGATGCAGGGAGCGTCCTCGTATAAATATTCATCCATAGAACGCGTGCGATGTGGCTCAATCGAAAACTGAGCTGCGTCATATATGAAGAACGATAAACCGGCGTTTTATTTTTTACCCGACTGCGGCGAAGCCCGAAAGGTGGGTTGTGTTTGATCTGTATGTATGTCCGTTTCTATGTCCGCTCGTAACTACTTAACGGCACAACCGAATGATACATCATTAGATTCGTCGTATACTTCGTTAAAGGGCCATTTTTACCCGACTACGGCGAAGCAAAAAGGAGGGTTATGATTTTAGCACCGTATGTATATATGTATGTATGTTTGTATGTTCGTTTGTTCCCTCATAACTCAAAAACTACTAAAACGATTCAAACATGAGGGGTATCGTTAGATTCGTCTTGATTCTGCGCGGGTTATAGGCTAATTAGTTAAAACTAAAATTTACTATACAGACCGTGGTCCTCAAAAAACTCATGGATTAAAAAATAAAAGTCATCGAGTTGCATCGAGTTACATATCAAATTAAAGAGCTTTAAAAACCTATTGCAAAAATATATCACACATGCTGATACAGGTATATTATGCAACAATATTTTCATTTTAATAACAACAAGAACGACATTACATTAAACAGCTTGCTCTCCAGCGATTCGTTTCAACAAGGGCTAGCATAATGTGCCGTTATGCCAGTCGTGGCATGAAATGACATCACCCGTTACTTTCATAATACATTTGATAGAAAAAGAAAAAACATATTTTGATATTTTGACACCTGCTAAATATCAAAATGGCCTGCTATGCTAGACCTTCAGAAGTCTCATTCGTATTGAGAGATATCGGGTAACTTCGTATTTGCGAACATTGCCGAATACATGTCATTTTCGTGCCGGCAACTGACGCGTGTGTTGTGTCACATGTCACATCAATAATGTTTAAATAAAATCGTTGTAATCCCGTAAATATTACGCGGTTTTACCTATGCTGCCTCACTGCGAGCATATTTAAGAATATGTCTCGAGGAGGCATATATTATCACCGGTAAGTATTATTGTATTAATATCGAAATAATTGTACATGTTTAATTTCGCTATCCGCAATGACAGTTTGCTAAGCTACTCAACTAGAGGTGTCATAAGATGAAGTCGATATTTTTTATCGACATTGGTAACGTATGAATTGATAACTCGGTGCACCTAAAATACAAAATAAACCCTTTCAGGATTCCGAAAGATCCGCTCGTAGAAGAAGAGTGAATGAATACTACCCGCCGGGATAGTTTGGTTTCCGCAGCCCCGTAGTAGTAGGACAATATGCGGCGGCCAAGATATTTTTCATAATTTCATACAAACAAAGGAACTGAAAAAGTAAATCTTGGATTCAGGCAACTGCATACATACATATTAAATACGCTCAAAAATATTAACTCTTTAATTGCGATAAACTTCAAGTAAAGATGTTTCTAAATACAGTAACCATGTATCATCTTTTTATAGCTGACTGTGAATCGATATCTATAAATCACTCTAGTCACACTTAGTGGCACCTCTATAATAATTATTTCTACTCAATAACAGATGACACTGTTGTAAACTGTTGTTATAATCCATCTGTTGGCGAGCAGTGGAATCAATGCAACATTTAGTTTCGTTGAATCACGAGTTTCAAATTGGTGTTAGTGAAAGATATTATTTTTCTTTGTATTTTGCAGTTTAAGAAGAGCACTTTAGAATTGATTTTGATAATGCTAAAGTTGTTCCAATTAAAAGCATTTTATAAAAGTGTGGCATGTACTTATATGTTTTGCTACGGTCGTATGTCACCGGTTTTCATACTTTTTGACTAATTAACATACCAATTCATGTTGTTTCTCCTCCGCAAGCATTACCGCACAGAGCCAAAGGCATGAAGCGCTCCTGGTTACTTCACGCAAACTGTATATAAATGTCTAATTATTGCGAGCCCGAAGGACCACCAAACAACCCACCATTCCGAAATAATTTTAAGCGGGGCAAAGACCGAATACCGCGTTGGACCAAAGGCACCGAGCGCCCCTGGTTACTTACGTGTACCTATTAGTCTTATTTTTGCAAGTCCGAAGGCCGAGTTTCAGGCTGCGAGGCTGAAAATCGAGCTCTTCCGCAAACACCCCATGTCCCGTAGTAATTTTAAGCGGGGCAAAAGCAAAGCATAAAGCGTCTTATATCGTTGTAAGCAAACCATGTGTTACTGTTGTAATTCTTGTCATTACTATTAAATGGAGGGTGGTTATGAAAGAGCTCGGTCGTCGGCCTCACACGCTGATATGGTTCTTAGGAAGGGAAAGGCGCTTAAAACCGTAACTGAATAATAACTAAAAATACGTAAATAAAATAAAGTTAAAAACTAAAACCCGACTACGAAAAAGTCTAAAACAAGAATCTTAGGTTTTAGTTCAACAGGCACAGATAAATTGCATTTTTTTAATTTAGAATACGTTTCGAGTATGTCGTCAGTCGTTCGTAGTCGGAGGCCCCTTTTTTGTTTGTCTTCTTGCCGGGGCCTCCGACTACGAACGACTGACGACATACTCGAAACGTATTCTAAATTAAAAAAAATGCAATTTATCTGTGCCTGTTGAACTAAAACCTAAGATTCTTGTTTTAGACTTTTTCGTAGTCGGGTTTTAGTTTTTAACTTTATTTTATTTATTTTGTTGTAATTTTTTTCATTTCTCACTCAGGACGCTCACATACATTTGTTTATGTCTAACATGAACGCTGCACGCCCCGCCCCGCTGCACGCCTCGCTCGAGCGTCCACTCAGGTCCTTTTTTTTTTGTTTTCCCAGGAGAAATCCGTAACGGATCCCAACCAGCTCGGGAGAAGCTGGGAGAGTATGTCCGACTTCCACGGACTAAAACTCCTGGGGTGTTCCGCCGCTCGCTACTGGACGGGGTTCCGGGAACGCTGTTGCTCTCCACCAGTTCCCCGTCAGCGTTGCCCTTTCGGGCCCGACTACAAGTTGTTCTCCGCTTCAGGCGCCCTGGGCACTCTGGGGGCCTTTCAGATCAGGACCTCTTGGCGCAGGTGATGGTGCTCCCGACCCATCACCCGCGGGTCCTCAAGCAGCTCGCAGGTCGTTAAGGCGGCAGCATGCGGCCTGCAGAGGCCAATCGCCGCCTGCCCAGCCTTCTTCGACGTTGTGGAGGGGCCGCAACGTCACCTTGTGTCTATGACGTTAGCGACGGTTAGGTCATTCCACATCCCTTTACGTTGCCGTCGATATTTGGCACATTTCAGTCCATTGTGGCTTGCCAATTCTTAAATAACAATACAAATTTACGTATGCCGGCTGAGTCAACTCTCTCGAATACCTACTGGTTCCACGACTACGTTAGTACCTATAAGTGACTTTGTTCTGCACAGAGTATCTAAACTATAATTAGACTGAAAATTGTCTGTTTGTCCAGCTAAAGAAACAAAATACATTTTGACGACACGTTTGGCTTAGTGGGAGTGACACCGCCTATGAAGCTAGAGGTCCCGCGTTCAAATCCTGGTATGGGCAAATATTTGTGTGATGAACACGAATAGTTGTTCCTGAGTCATGGACGTTTTCTATCTATTTGTGTATGTAATTATCTCTATAAGTATGTATATCGTCGTCTAGTACCCATAGTACAAGCATTGCTTGGATTGGGACTAAGTTGATTTGTTTAAGATTGTCTCCTAATTTTTTTTTATGACAGCAAAAAGTGAGTTAGCTAGTTAGTTAAGTTTAAAGTTAGTTAGTTAATCTGTTACCTTTTCACGTTTACCACGTTGGACTGATTTAGATGATATTGGGTTTGGAGTTAGTTTAAGACCTAGGAAGAACATATGATAGTTTTTATCCTGGTAATCATTCCCTAGGGGGATGAAAAGGGGAAATTTGAATGGAGAACTAATTGTTTCTTAAGTGGGATATAAAACTACTGATCCTACGCAGTCAAAGTCACGGAGAATTTTTTTTTATACCTACATAACTTGGTTCTACGCAAAGTACGCTTAATAATAGCAAGTAATACCCTAAAATCAACTATATTCCACTTAAGGTCTCTGCCCACTACACCGTATCATAACATGTCCGTACTATGAACGTATCAGGCACATGACAAATGCTGGTCGGTGACGGAACGTGCTAGTGGGCATAGTCTCATACTTTTCAATACAAAGAATATTTACTTTCCTGACACGTTCATAGTACGGTCATGGTATGATACGGTGTAGTGGGCAAAGACCTTTAGACAGAACTCAACATAGAATGGTATTCATGACTTCATGACACGACATTTTTGTTAAATCTACGCAATTCTAAAAACAAATCATCATTAACGATCTATTTTGGATTTAATGTTCACTAGTTAAAGTTGAAAATATTTTGCCTCCGCTTGCGATATACTGCCTTTCAGTTCCGAATGCTGCTTATTAGCGTTTAAGTGATTTCTAAAGAAGTAAGTTATTAGCGAATATTCCACCATTTAACATCGCTTTGCTGTTACGGAAGTTTGACATTTAAAGTACTGCCGTATGAAAATTCATACAAATTAGCGGCCTTTTAGTTTGAGGACGGCAGTAGAGTCCGACCGAACATTCGGTTTCGGTTTTGGCCTAGTATCGGCTAAAAAACGGGTTTCGGTTTAGTTTCGAAAGGCCGGACAGTCTTTATTTCAAAAAGCATTTATAATTTATTTGAAATAAGACGTTTTAATATTAATGATTACTTCAAATATCAGAGACTAAATGATTTTACAAATCTGTAAGTAGGTTTCCTAGCCGCGACCACTATGGCTTTTATTTATTTATTTAGACTTACTGCACAATACAGGAAAGTACACACGGCGAACTTAATGCCACAAGGCAGTATCTACCTGTTAACCAGTAGTTCAATCACTAACCAGTCCTCCCATTGTTCCAGGAGTCCCTCTCGGACTGGGAGCGCGGGTCTAGCGATGTGCAGGCGCCGGCGCCGGTGGCGGGCGCGCCGCAGGGCCGCAAGTGGAGCGCGCGCAGCATCGCGCCCGCGCAGGACACCGCTACCGACCATGCGCCGCCCGTCGCCAATGCCACGGACGCCTGCCGACTGCTCATAGTAAGATACACTTGATCCTCAATATGCCACGTACTGCAGATCGCACTAGGGCAGGAGTGGGTCACACCGCAACTGCTCGTTCTGGTCGCTGAGCCACTCCTGATCTTAGTCCAATCGTCTACTGTTTAGAGTCCGACCGAAATTTCGGTTTCGGCAAAAAAACGGGTTTCGGCTTAGTTTCAGTTTCGGCTGCCATCCGGCCGAAACCAAAGCCGAAACCGTATTCGAGAGGTCTTGCGCTGCGATCGGACTGCCGCTATTTCCAAAAGGATTTCCATTTTTTTGACAAATTACGAAGTGATAATTATGTTATACTAATGATTACTAAAAATTTCAGAGACTGAATGATTAATATGGTATTTAAAAAATTGACTGACTGCTTTTTTTTCCATAAACATGTCCTTATATAGAAGTTACGGTTTCGGCCGAAACTGAGATCGAAGTCGAAATTCGGTTTCAGTTTCGGCCATAAAAACTAATTTCGGCCGGACACTACTACCATTAGATTAGGGATGTAACGATACCGATACCGATACCGATATATCGGCCGATATATCGGTATCGCCGATATTATACAACCGATATTTGAAGAATTTGCTGTATGAAAAAAAATCTACAAAAAGTAATTTAAATTTCTGACTTAATTTATGTATTGGTCTATTCTATTACCTTGTGCAATGATAATTACTATGTTAATTAAATCTTTGGTTCTTAATAAAAAAAAAAGAATTTTGAGTTGACAATTTATTATTTTTACTTTACACTTTCAAGGTTGACTCTCTGGTAAATATTACCAGTAGTCATTGCCATTAGTTATAATAAGGACATAAAAATATCTGAAATTCATACTTCATTATTTAGCTAAGATATCGGTATCGGTATCGGTATCGCCGATATTAACTACTATATATCGGTATCGGTATCGTATCGGCAAAACTGTGTATCGTTACATCCCTACATTAGATACTACTGGATCTGGGTATTTTTTCATAATAACATTAGGTTCGTTTGAGGCCGGTAATTTTAAAATGTGTAATACTGTATAAAGTTGTATTATAGGTCCATGATGTAAGTCAGCACATATAGCACAGGCCTAATTCCCCACTTGACCCCAATCGACCCGCGCCGAATTACCCCCTCAATAGTCATTAAGGTCCCTTATTGCGTAAGCGCGGAACCTCGCATAAGTAGTTTTTTTTTGTGAGAACCAAGCTATAGTAGTCGTGTGGGCCGTGTGGGAAATCACGACCATACTCAATACATTGGGAAACTCAGTCTGAATAAGTGTTCTATAATAATATAGGCCCCGGCAGTTTTGTATCTTAAAGTAGTTTAAAAAATCGGCCAAGCGCGAGTCGGATTCGCACACGAATTCTTCCGTACCACCGTCGAGCAAAAATACGCCAAAAACACGTTTCTTGTATAGAGACCCCCTTTTATTTTCAACCTTTTATTATTATTTGTTGTTATAGCATCTACCTATTACCATTATTAAAATGCAGCAAAAAAAAAGCAGGTTTCTCGTATGGGTACCCCCTTTAATTCGTGATTTAATATTCTTTTTCCTACTTGATCTTTTAGCGACAGTTAAAATACACATTATGTGAAACTTTCAAGCCTCTATCTCAGTGGTTCCTAATCTATATTATCATATCACCCACATTCTCATCGAGATTTGTATTATTACCCCTCCAAAAAAATAGGTATTATAAGCTTATAAGAAACTCCTCAAAGTAGAACGGCTTAACATTCATGCGTGTTACCCCTGAGAAAACTTCGTTTTACCCCTGGAGGGGTAATTACCCCCAGCTTCGTAACCACTGCTCTATCTATTACGGTTCAAAAGATACAGTCCTGTAACTGACCGACAGAAACACGTTTCTTGTATAGGGACCCTCATTCTCCAACCTCGGCTGTTGTAAAATATTCTTTAGTAACTAAATAACCTTTTTCATTAACTTTCAGTACATAGGCGACGCCATCAAGCCAATATGGCGGATGTCGTTATGCGGCGGCAACGCGGCCGCGGTGGCCGCACGCGCCGGCACGAAGCTCCTCCCACCGAAGATCAGGATTGCCTGGAACCCGCCCTCCTCGCCCTACCAGCACACGGAGAAACTGCGGCTGGTTGTCACCGCTGTCAACAGTGGTGAGTCACCATTGGGGTACGCAGTACCGATACCGTTCTGGAGAACCGGGATTTTCGGTACTGGCCGAAAATAGAACCGGAACGTCCCGGTACTTTCGGGATGACAGGAATATGCAATCATTTGTTCCTACAAAGTTCTAAAAAACGCAATTTAATCCGTTAAAGTGGTTTTATTACAAAGTTCTCAAAGTCAACAAAATTCTAAAGTTGTAGACTGATTAAGTAATGAGGTTAAGGAGAAGTTCGATTCCGCCATGTCTCATTTGGAACCAAATGTAGCATGCAAGCAAATTATTCTCTGGAGCAGTTATGAGAAATGTGAAGACTTTTTGATAGATATATTAGAATTTTATCATTTTAACAGACATCTTAGTCCATGGACAATGATGCCCGATACCTTTCCTCCTTGCCTTTCTCGCCTCTTATTCCCAATCCGCTTTCACTCCAGGGTCCGCCTGCAACAACGACTCCCAATTCACCTGCGGGATGACCAGCCTCTGCATATCCTCGTACCTGGTCTGCGACGGGGTGAGGCACTGTCCCGGCGGGGAGGACGAGGACTCCTCCGCCTGCCTGCACCGCCGGGACCCGCCGCTCCTCGAGCTGCTGCGGCGGTTCGCAGCCAGGAACCAGGAGCTGCTGGGCCTGGATCAGAGCGATGGGATGACGAAGCCTTCGGTCATAAGTGAGTGCAATCAAAGAGTATTACTGTGGGTCTAGTGAAAAGGGTTAGAAAGAAGAAAGAAAGAAAATACATTTATTCATGACAGCACAAGATAAAAAACAAAAGAGTATACACATTAAATTAAAAATAGATACGCTGCCACAAAACGGTCCCACCTCAGCAAAATGCTGACCTGAGAGCCAGCGCTGGTCTTCCGGTGGAACCAGGTAGGGGCGACGTCATACCGAGAAACTCGCATGACCGGTCCAGGACAGACAGTTCTTCTGACTTGGTCGGCTAGGTCCACTTATAGTGAACGCGACCATTACAGCTCCGACCAATGGTGTCAACCGACCAAATCAAACCCTGTCTTGTCTGTGGTCACGGCCTTACGTCAAAAACAAAATAAAAACCCAAGATAAAAAATAAACAAAGCACATGCCAATTAAATACTACATTATACAAGTTAAAATTAAATTTAAAACATAGAACAAACGGTTTTTTATAGCATTTTGATCAGTCTTAAGGAAGAACAGGACAAAACAAAACAGTGAATTACATGTAAAATTAGTGACATTAGCGGAACGTGTCCGTCTCCGCTCTGCAAACAATATTATGGGCTAATTAAGTTTAAAAATAAATACAATAATCAAATGGTACATGGGTACTTAATCTATAATCGGTTACCTACAAGTCACATATGACCTAGGAGCAAAAGAGCTTAAGTCGTATAATGTAGTTGTGACCTTTTGTTCTTGGTATAAATGTGACTTGTACCCCGTTTCACTGGACCCACAGTATCGTTATTGTTAGGTTTTTGGGCCTTTTGTATGCCGCTTCGACCATTGCTGACCTATTGTGGCAGCCTTTTAGTTAAATTTCACTGCAGAGGCCCGTTGATTCTAGAAAATCTCTTCCGGAAACAATATATGTCGCCCTAGATGGATACTTCGATCAAAGAGTAACTAAACGATATTGCTATTTTACATTTGTAAATTTGAAGGGATGTTTACAAAAACAACATAACTGTTTAGACTGGTTAGTACTTAAGTATAGAGGAACATTTTTAATGACAGCTTAGTTATTTTTATAAACACCCCTTCAATTGCAGCTTGTAACTGGCTTCGGAAAACTGGCCACTGCAGTATGGGTCTCGGCAGATCTGAGTTAGGCGTTGTTCCACGCTAGTGCTAAAGAGGCAGGACGATTCTAATAGTTTTACTGCTACAGGCGTCAGTTTGTTTACGGACACATATTGTGTTTATAACAGCATTGTAGAACCGTAAACTCAGGTTTCCATGAACCAATGACTATGGCCCCAACTTTGGCGTGCCTCCATGTCTAGATGCCGCGCCAATGTTAGCTTTAAGTAGTTCTATGAATCAAGAGCAATATTTGAATATATACTGCATTATATAACTATAGTTAAAAAATAACGTGCAGACAGTTGCACACGAGAGCGCATCATAGTTTGGGCGATAGTCAAGTGCACTGGACCATAAAAGCCTGTCCTGTGTTTACGGGACCTCAAAAGCTGTATGAACATTAATTAATTGAATAAGTTGTAATTGAGCATAGGCGATTTGAAACTTACAGTGAAGATCAGCGAGGGGGAGCAGAAGTCGAACGCGTTCCTGGAGTTCGCGGCGGCGCTGAAGCCGTACGGGCCCTGGAGCTACCTGGTGGTGGGCATGCTGGTCTGCGCCACCATCCTCATGTTCTGCCTGGCGTGGGGTGAGTCTTTACAATCATTCACGTTTAGAGCTCTATCAGAAAGTTTTTAAAACTGACCTTGCTTCAATATCTTCTTTTTAAACTTAACCAAGATCCCAGATTTAGCATGTCAGGTGACTTTAGGGCGCCTGTTATCTGAAAACCTTGCGATAGGGAAGGAAGTCGCCATAGCGCATTCTTCCGATCCGGTCTGCCATGTTGTTTTGCGTGAGGATTCTGCGACTTCTGCGCAACGTATACTTACACGCGAGCTAAAGTCACCTGTCACTCCGATATTAACACATAATAAATGAAATAACACACAGACAAAGAAACATTTCATGGCCGTCCTGGACCTTTTGTTTAACGGTTACTTGTCTAATCAGAATTTCTGGCTAAAGTTACTCCCTTCTAAGTGCTCTAAGGCGAAATCAGCTCGATGTTTCAGGTCAAGTTTCCAATACTAAAGTCCATGAACAGAAAAGTGCCGTGTGATAAATTTTTTCTGAATAAGAGGTTTGAGTAATAGTGGTTTTGTCATCCCCAGAATGCTGCTGCAAGCGGTCCAAGCCGTCAGACACGCCGGTCATCCCCGCGTCGTGCATGGACCTGTCCCCCACCGTGACAGTGACGGCCGCCTCCCAGCACCTCTTCACGCCGACGCCCTCGCCGCCGGAGTACGAGCCTCCTCCCTCCTACTCCTCGCTGTTCCCGAGGGCCTACAAGTGCGAGGACCCCGTGCCGCAGAGCTCCACGCAGCCGGATTAGGTTTTCTAATTAGGTTCGGGAATTTCAGATTTTTTGAAGTGTTTTTCAGTGCAGCTTCAGGGTTGAGCACTGCCGTCCTAGTCTTTTTTTTGATAACTGACAAACTTGCAACCCTTATTGGGCGTGGCAAAGTCGTACCAGGTGGGGGCCGTGGCGTTCCCTGGGGTCGAACCATGTCGCTGGCCGGGCCACCTTGGGGGGAAACCGTCCTAGTCTACGAGCGACCGCACATTGGGCCACTAAACGCGACCACAAGTAATGCCGCCATAACGGAAAAGGGCACATCTAACATTTTTTTCGATACCAAGATGTTTACATATTCGGAATCAGTAGATTTCGCTGATTCCGAAAATGTAAATAACTCAGTGTCGAAAAAAAAATGTTAGTTGTGCCCTTTTACGTTATGGCGGCAGAGTAGCGAGCGCCACTCCCGCAGCTTGTGGCCAAAACAAGGTCACGAGCACGTTCGGTGTATACATAATGTATGGAAAACCTCGCCTGCAGCTTGTGGTACTGCCGCAAATTGGGCCACTGGTGGTAAAAATTCGCCTTTTTGACAAGGAAGGCAGTTCTGGCCACCCTCGATTTGAGCAAGAAGAGGACTTGAGAGAACTCCTATTCCAGGATACACTTCCTTCCTTGCTGCCCCCCACCAGCCCCCCACCAGGTAGGTATTCGACGTATAGCTACCAGTAGCGTGGCGTAACTCGATTCCTACCGGATTGCCTGATGTCAGCCATTTGAGCAACTTATTTTACAGCTCTTAAGGAAAATGTACGCAAAATCTGCACCGGCTTGCCCAAGGATATATTTTACGTCACGCTACTGTTAGCTACTATACGTCTAGTACAACTGTGTCATGCGACTTTCCATTTACTATAGAGCTACGGAGACAGGTCATGCCATTGCCAGTGTTGCCAATGTGTTCGTTTTGGCCGTGCTTTATTGGATACAACCGTGCTATTAACGTGCACAGCCATTGCACGGCGAAAAAACGTGCTAAAACCGCACTTTCTAAGGCACCTTTGTCCCCCAGACACCACGTAAAACCGTGCTATTTAGCTCATGGAGCCATACTGGAACGCACGGAATAAAAAAAACAGTGGGAGCGTCATAAGCTTCATTAACTGCGAGAACCGTTGTCGCCAATCGCATACAATGACAAAAACGCATATAATGAAATCTTGATTTTTTTTTTATTTTATTAAGAAACCAACAGTCATACATAAACAATGTAAAAGAATACATGATCAACAAATGACCTATAGTTTTAGTTAATTGACTGGTCTTAGTATTTTATGTTATATAGTTTGTTTCACGAGAGTTGAGGTGAATGATTACACACACAGCTACATGAAGTACTCATTGCAAAAAAAGTGAATGAATGAAATGAATGAGTGAGTAAATAAACACAAGGCTATGGTTTAACGAAACTTTTTGGTCTATCTTGCAATAGGGTACTTGCCTGTAGTCAATATAAATTACTTCACGCTAGCCTTGAAATCTGCTTTCGAAAATTTGCAAAAATCAACTAAAATTGACCTATTTAACGTTTTAAACGATTTTTAAAAGACCAAAAGCTATAAATGAGGAGATGATTTGATGTTTGAGCACAATGACGTCATTATGCTTTTTCTCATAGAAACTTCATACTATCCGAGCGTTTTGACAATTCATAAAAAGTAACTGATTTGATCTGTCAGGAAAGTACCCTATTCACTGTTGAACTTGCCATCGGTACGAAAAAAGAACAGTACCTAATTTCAAAACCTCGCTGTCATTACATGACATATTGTTGTGTGCGTGGCCTCAACTCTCGTGAAACTACCTATACAAGACTATGCACCTTAATACGTTTTTTCTGTTCTGTGCGCACAGGCAACACTGGCTCATAATCTGTCGTGGGACATTGGCTTAAAGGTCTAGTAACCAGGCCATAAAATTCCCAAAAAAAAAGTGTGATAAGCGAAGTGGCACTAGCCCGGTCGGTCGCGGTATAAAGACCTACTATTAAACAAGCTTTAAAAACTTGAGGGTAGAGCTTTACTAATCACTAAGAAAAAATAGTGTTTGGAACTGATAATAAAATGAATCGAATATACGTAAAAAACTTAACCAAAGCCCTTGTATGTAGTGTACAGAATTTATATGGAACTTATGTCCTTTAGAGTTTGTCTAATGAAAGCTGAACCTGAAAAAAAGCGGCAAATTCAAAAACCTTCACATAGTTTTACTTTACCGATCAAAGTAAGAATAAACGATTTTGATACTTTTCTTATATTGGTGGCACTAAGGGAGAAACGCGTAGGTACTTTTTCACACTGCTAAGGTCCGTATCTAATAAACTACTATGAAGATTTTTGAATTTGCCGCTTTTTTTCAGGTTCAGCTTTCATTATAGACACTCTATCTAAAAGGGAACTACAAACTGTCAATAGGTTACTGCTCCATAGGTACAAGAAGGGCATTACTTAAGTTTTTACCTATAGTTGAATCTTCATTCGCTCTACCTTTAAAAAATCTTACAATTTTAATGTATCGCAGCTAATACGGTTTTTTGAACTGATCGTAAGAACAAAACTGTATGTAGTTTTAAAAATCTGCAAAAAATCTGGAAATCCCTGAAACCGAACATTTGTTAATGTGATTTTGTGTTGGATATTGTTCTCGGCTTTGTACAGTCGCCTGCAATAACATGGTGAAATAGGGATAAATATCAGACAATCATAGCAATTATGAAATGTCAGATATTTATGCGTGTGTCGTTCTTAGAGCAACGCGGTGTTCGTTGGGAGTAGACCAGACGTTCCCCGTCAATAGTACATTACTTATAGTTTATCCGGCGGCGTTAGAGTAAAAAGCCATAAAACTGGTTACAATAACATTATTACTTCGAAAGGTGACAAGTCGTAATTCGAAGTAGTGAATTTCGACCTAAACACTTTCTATTAAAGTTCAACATGCTTTTTATATTTTAAATACAAAAGATATCTTCACACCTGTTCCCGATTGTTGCAACCCTACCCTCCAATGTTTTTTATTGCATTTGCAATTTTTGCGTTGTCATTTGATATTGTACCTTAGTACTAACTATTACGTTGGATTTTTGTATACGTAAGAAATCACTTCCACTCTTTCTATAATAGATAACCAATTAGCTCAGTTTTATGACTCTTTACTCTTAAGCCGGCGGACAAACTATACCTAGGCCGGTAAAACAAAGAATGTCTCAGATCGCAGGTTATTGACACCCGAGCCGAAGGCAAGGGCGATAAATACGTGATCTGAGGCTTTCTTATTACCGCTCGTGGTAAGTACACAATTTTACGTCTCGCCCAGGACAGTAAGTGGGATTTTCCGCACGCGTAGCGGGCGGTAATTGCCATTTACCAGTTGATTTTCAAGTGTCTATGTGGTCGTGAATTGTCAGTGTGTTGTTTCATTAGTTATGTGTGTGTCGTGTACAGACGATTTTTTATCTATGTGTATCAGTAAGTGTACGTTACGCAGATCCCTCGTTCAAACTGGCAGACTGTTATGGGTAAGGCCCAGAAGCGTTTCTTCAACCGTCCTTTCCGTTATGCTACAAAATTTTCTGTTAATTTTCTGCCCTCCGGCCGGAAAGCATCACCTTGCCGGCCGCTGCGCTAAACGAAGATGCCGCTTTCTGGCTCCGTCGAACAGAAAAATAGTATACAAACCTTGGCCAGTAAAAAAGACAGTTAGATCACGTTGTCGTCCTGGGGCCTCAGTAATGTAATGTACTATACGATGAAAAATGCAGAAACTTTTCAGGAATATAGAAAAAATATTACCTTCTTATTATCATTTAAATTTAAAGCATTTTCTTATCGCTCATTTTAATACTTTGTAGCACAACGGAAAGGATGGTTGAAATTATTCTGGGCCTTACATTTGTGAGTTGATTTCAGAGCGTTTCGACCGCGGCGGTTTTTTTTCATTCGTGTTCCAGCAAATATAGCAGCAAGCGGTGGTGATCACAGTTAACTTTTATTATAAACGATAGCCGGTATCGAGGCTACACATGATTTAATCAAAAGTTGTCGTCACTCGATAGTCCTTCGCGGTAAAAATCGAGTGACACTAATGAAAAAAAAACGCTAGAAAAACGCTTGAAATCGATCCTCGTATTGGAATATGTGCTATGGTGACTCCCTCCCGTGTTGTTCCAAGGTTTTATCAAATGCCGGCGGCTGTATTTGTTAAATGGGCTGATTTGTATTAATTAAGTTTATACGCATGTTGGTCTAGGGGTATAAGTAGCAAATAATTAACTTAACTACTTATGGTCCTTATGCCCTTTACAATTAAGGTGTCATCCATTTATTGTCTCATGAATTTTTAGTTTTTTAGACATCCCCTATACGTATGAGGTAATATATGGACGACCCCTTATATTCTTGAGGATTATGCAGTGTCTTGTTGACTTTTCTTTTATATATGGACGTTGTCGCTTATGCCCTTCTATCTTGAAATCCTATAGTAACGGAGTCGGATACGACGCAAGCGACAGCGTCCATAAGGTGCCTTTACCCGCGGAACGTCACATATTAAAGGTATTTTTTCCTTATCACAGTATAACCCGTAGTTTAACTTCAAAGAAAGGCTTATTGCGTGTCATAGCGCGCCAATGGTCATGCAGATTACAAATACAGATTTTTCCTGTAAATGCAATAGTAGTTAACGACCGTAGTACATTATGTAATGTTTTTGTCTTAAAGATAAATTAGTAGAGTATTATTACGTCCCGTGGTCCAGCAAGAAACTTGGCCTTTTAAAGCTCTTTGTAGGAACAGGAAAAAACAGGTTTTTCTTGGAAGACATTATACCCTTCCGGTTACTTTGGAGAACTTAGCAGGTTTAAGACAGTAACACAAAAATCTTATTTAACTACGCCGGGTCATTAGTATCTGTGACCAGGAGATCGATATCTTCCAAGAATAACTCTTAAATGTGTGCATCTTTCCTGTTTTCACAATGTAGGGTTTTAATAGCCTATATTTTATTCTTCCCTATAGACTCGTAGTAATGATTGTGCCGTGGCGCCACGCCATGCGTGTGTCAGCGCTGATACTTGTTTAAGCACCTAACTGCTCGGAGTTAGACTACTGGCTTGTACTGTGTTTTAATCGCTTAAATATTTGTTACTATATCTCTTTGACCACGTGCGTATAACTATTGTAAATATATAGTTAAGTATAAAGTACAATATGTAACTACATCTATTTTGGGACCAAAACTCTGTTCATTTGTCTATTTACCAAGAATTTTGAATGGGTGTGATAAAAAATATCCACGTTCTTGTTTTCACCCGCCAACTTTTTGGCAATTATTTTTGAGACATCCTGTATACCTAGATATTGCATTAATGCCAACGAACTAACTTAAGACGATTATCATGGAAACACTTTTCAGGTTTCTATCGTCATAATATTTGATTATATGGTTTTAATTAAAAAATTGTCTTTCAAAATAGTAATTTGGAATAAAATGTAATGTCTAGTTGTACCAAGATCTTGGTATATACTATTTTGACCATCGAATAAGCAATTAATTGTAAGTTATTTGAGTTATTTCTCATATACGAAATAAACTGTGTTGTTGTGTTCAATGAAAAAGGGGGTACTACTAACGCCATCTAGCACCGAGTAGCGACAACACAAAACCACTACTACCGTTCATAATAGCGCTGTTGTCGTGAAATTAGTACATATACGCGTTAGTTCCATTTTTCGCCACCTGCACAACTAAGATTGCAATTTCGTTTTTATTTGATGATCACATTTAAACAGGTATTAACTGCGTAGGTATAGAACTAAATGTCTGATTTTTTGTGCCTTAGCTACCTTGTAATTAAGTGTGTAAAATTAGTTGTAACGATTAACCCGAACAGGTATACGACTAATGACGTAATGACTTGCAGTCAACTTTAGTATCGTACGAATTTGACAAAAAAATGAGTGACCGTTTTGTAAATTCAGGGCCTGTATTCCGAATGTCTCTGTTCAAAGTACGTATCCTGCTGTCCCGCTCACTCAAATATTCTGACGAGAGAGCGAGAGAAACGACGCCAAACGAACTTCGACCGAAGCATGTCGAAGTTCAACACTGATGACTACCTCAACTAACGGGGTGAAAAGGGATCCTTGACACTAAACCGTGGGGCGAATAGGGACACTGTACATAAGCAGTAGCTCAATATCTGAACAGCAATGCTTAATAATAAAGTAAATATAAGCTTTGTGTTTGCCTCTAATTAGTTTAAGGTCGCAATGTTTTATTAAAAACAAGAAAATCTATGCATTATAATTGAAAAAAATATATATTTTTGACAAAACATGAGTTATGCTCAAAAGTAAATTGGGATGAGACACTGATTATATAGTGTATACTCAAAATAACCAACAAATAGGCACTATTAGAAAATGTAACATCCATTTTGATGTTTTTTTTTCTCTACGCGATGCCTTATTGTGTAATTTATCAGGAAAATACAATTTGTCCGATAAAGAGGTTTTAATAGAGCATACGGGGCGGCTTGAGATGCCCCTTGTTGCTAGTCGCCCCAAGCCATGGTCCATTTTGCCCTAGCTAGGGTATAGGGTAGGGTAAATACGCACCAGCACATCTAGCACAACAGTGCGTCGCAAAATTATGTACACGACATAATAAGGAAAGCCCCGGATGGCATATTTATTGACTTCACGGTTCCATGCGCAAACACCTGCGATCTGGGACATGATATTACGGCCCATGGTGTGTAGTATACATGGGTATCTGCCTTGTAAAGTTCTCTGATATGGACGGGCATTCCACCGGTGATTACCGTGGCATTAACTTTGGTGGCATCGTAAATGTCGAAATCTTGGGAGATCGGCACATTATTTTCGAGTATTTGCGAGACAGTCTCACAGTCTATCAGATATCCGAAAATGTTATGCAAATCTCCCAGAACTTTGACAATAATGATGCCACCGAAATCAATAACGTGAAAATCACCCGGAGAAATGCCCACAAACATATTGATATAATTAATTTAGAATACTGGCACATTAATCACACACAAGATCTGATTTAAGCTCTGACTAGTCTTCATTGTAGAATTACTTTCGTTCTTAGTATTTTATTCTTAGCTTAAGGTTGGAAATTCGTCTCGAAGTACAGTCAAAAAGTGTAAAATTTAAAAACTGAATGTTACTATACTATGTATCTCAAACGGTGACACTGTATCAAAGTACATAGAAAAATTAAATTGCGCTCACGGCTAACTTCCCCGCTGGTCGAATGGTCGAGACGCTGGTCCGAAATTCCAGAGGTACCGGGTTCGATTCCTAGTGTGGACCATGGGTGAGCGCAATTTATTACTTCTATATACTTTGATTTCTTGTATCTCTGTATGTTAATTTATTTAGTTAACAAAAAAAAACCATACAGTTTTACACAGTTTTGAAAGTATCGGCTTTCGATTTTGCCTAAAATGTGTTATTTGTAGAAGAAAATAATTGAGATTTTAATCGTTATTATTTACGCAAAAACTGAGGTGAATCTGTGAAATGCGATATTAAAATATCGCATTTCACAGATTCACCTCTACATATTCACATATTCCCTTCTTGACAGTTGCTCGGCCTCGTTGCCCAGCCTATACGCCCCCATACCACGGTGCTGGCACCTGGAAATATCAAAACAGCGCAAAATAAGCTTAATTTGTATGCGAGTTGTAAAATAATCGACTAAGGAATAAGACACGGTTATCGAACTGTGGCCCGTTTCACGAAACTACAGATTACAATTTTACAAGTCTAAACTAGCAACATTGGCCAAACAACGGACACCTTTGGTTGGTTTGATCCATTGTAGCTAGTTTAGACTTGTAAAATTGTAACTTATTACTTCCTGAAACGGGCCCCTGGTCGCTCGGGACCTTGGGCCGAATCGGTGCGCATCCAACAGATTAGCGGTGAGTACCTGGTCATAGGGAACGTGCAGAAATTATAGGTGGCAGCACTTAATCGACACTAGAGACACTATGCGGACAGTAAAGGAAATTTATCAGGGCTGAAAAAAATGCTGGTTATAAATGTCAATGTCAAGTATATAGTAGGTCGTGGCCACACTAACGTCGTTACGAGATTTGGATTGGGGGCACCAGTTGGCGGCACCTTCGTTGCGCACGTTCTCTATAGGTGGGAGTGAGAAGACCGTTCGCGGGCCTCTCGCTCCGCAGATGTGGCCGGGCCGCGAGGAAGCGATTGTCCCTCTATTATTTGTATCTGTTATGTTTTATGACTAAGCACAGTCACTGGCAATGATAAAACAGGACATGCAAAAATACCTGACAGTTCTATTCCTATAGCAACTGGGACGAGTCAGATATTTATGCATCCCAATTTTCATCATATGTTATTGCCGGTGACTGTACTACTGACTGTATTGAAGATGTAAAATGTACACTGAATATTTAAAAATTGGTCAACAGTCTGCGGGGTAAATAATACTTACCTAGTAATTTTAACTAGATACATAAATCTGACAGCTGTCTGACAGTCACGAGCTTATATTTTATGATTATTGCTGCGTTATGCTTTAATTATAATATAACACATTTTTTCAATAAAGTTACCTTATTTTCAGTAGGTAGTTCATATATTCTCATTAATGTTTTCAAGAAATAATGTGTTAATGACATATTTATTACTTCAACTGTCAAAACTTTGTCAGATTACTGTATCTAATTAAAAATCTGACCTTATAGTCGGGTTTTATTTGGCTGGAGCATATTAACATATGTTTTATGAAGATATTAATGAATGACAATATGCATAACAACCAGAAAAAGAAACGCTGCGAATATATTAAATATGCACCCGTATCTGTCCTTTAATTACAGCTAACTAAAATACGACTATGGAATAATAAGAAACTAATGTTTTTTATAAAAATGTTCCCTTCGCCCCATAGTCGAAATCGCCCCAATTGACTAGATGTACCATTTTTCTACCCTTATATGTATTGTATGGTGACATGTAATGTCGAAAAATTAAAAAAAAGTGATAATTAGTTAAGGAATTATCTATTATAGAATTTATAGAAAAACGAATGATTAATACAAAATATTTATTTTAACATTATTGTTTTATTTACCAGTTTTTACAACAGTCATTAGACTTAACTTTTTTGACGAAGGTTATAATTTTTTTATCCAACAGTCATTCAGTTTTTTGGGGGCGGAAACCTTTTTACCTAACTACGCGAAGCAATAAGGAGGGGTGACATGTAAAAGTTAAGCACATGTAAAATGGGTTGCGAAGACACACAAGTCCATATTACTTTTTTTATTTAATGACATCGCGCTCTTGGCGCATTCATCCAAACAAGTAAAACGGGGAAACGGAATTCTTTAGCCCATAATGCCCATATTGCGTTCACTCTGAAAAAGTTATTAAAAAGGTACCATTTACAGCCAAGCCCAAGCGCCCTAACTCTGCAAGCTCTTAACTATTTATACCATACCCCATACCATAATATAAATATAAACCGTACATTTAAGTTAAAAAGCCTGCCTAATGAAATGTGGGCGGTCGTTTTTTTAACCCTTATAACTTGGGTTTGGATCCGTTATTTCGTTTTTAAATATTTGTGGCTTTCCATGGCTAAAGGGACCATATAGCAGGTATTGAGTTAAGCACAGATCCTAAATCTGCGTTAAATAAGCTATCTAATACAAAAAAAACCATGACCATAAGTCCCATACTTTTTTTTAAAAAAAACATCAAACCCGCACATGCTAAAATTGCACTTTTGAGAAATCGTCAAAAGAAGTTTGAAACTAATTTTAAGTATGTTCCCGTTGGAAGTTATGGAGATGATGATTGATTATGTATCTCAAGGTGTTTTTCTTTGGAAATCAGTAATGGTTTTTTTAATGTGACTTCCAGGTCGTGAAAAATCAGCCTTTGATTAGAGCAAGTCGCTTATGAGAAAAAAATTAAAAAAGAAAAAAAAATCGGCCTGTTTTTTAAGATATTGTAATCTAAACCATTGTATATAGTTACAGATATTTGACTGTACATTTTGGGATAGAAATAAAATCACATTGTCAACGAAATATTTTTATTTTAATTAAAATGTCATTTTTATTATATTTTTCATCATTCCTATAATATTTACAATTTTCGTATAATGAGTTCTAAATTATATTTAATCAGTCTACACAAGTATCTCAAAAGTGTCATTATTATTCTACAAGTCGTATATTTTGATTTATAAACGATTGAAGTTACGTAAAAATCACAAATTTATTCCCATACATTTGAGAAAAGGGACCTTATGACCAGCCATAAGCAAAAATTATTGATAATTACAGTATGGCACAATATTTACATTATTTATTGACTAATCTTGTATTAAAACAGAAAACTGAAGATAAAAGGTTATTAGACATTTACTTCAAATCTTGATCAATTAAGAATAATTCTCAAATAATGTTGCGTTGAATTTAAGTGTTTAGTCATAAGGTCCCTTTTCCCAAATGTATGGGATATTATGGCCTTATGACCAATGACAGGCAAAACTTGTTGATAATTACAGTATGGCACGATATTAACGTTATTTATTTACTAAACTACTCAGTTTACACTACTTATGATCAGGGTATGATGATGGAGCCGAAAGGTATCTATGGGAACTACGTAAAAAAACGACGCAACCCCATCGTGTTTGGGCTCAGTTGTTTCATCTTGACAAGTACTCTGAACCGAAATGATATCCAGGGTCTGATGATGGAGCCGGAATGTGGCCATGGGAACTTCGTAATAAAATGTCGGAACCCCATCGTGTTTGGGCTCATTTGTTTCGTCTTGACGAGTACTTTGAACCGAAATGATATCCAGGGTCTGATGGTGGAGCCGGAAGGTGGCAATGGGAACTCCGTAATAAAACGTCGGAACCCCATCGTGTTTGGGCTCATTTGTTTTGTCTTGACAAGTACTCTGAACCGAAATGATATCCAGGGTCTGATGATGGAGCCGGAAGGTGGCCATGGGAACTCCGTAATAAAACGTCGGAACCCCATCGTGTTTGGGCTCATTTGTTTTGTCTTGAAGAGTACTCTGAACCGAAATGATATCCAGGGTCTGATGATGGAGCCGGAAGGTGTCTATGGGAACTCCGTAATAAAACGTCGGTACCCCATCGTGTTTGGGCTTATTTGTTTTGTCTTGCCGAGTACTCTGAGACTAAAAACGATAGGGTTCCGACATTTTATTACGAAGTTCCTATGGCCACCTTCTGGCTTCATCATCAGACTGGATATCATCTCGGTTCAGAGTACTCGTCAAGTCGAAACAAATGAGCCCAAACACGATGGGGTTCCGACGTTTTATTATGAAGTTCCTATGGCCACCTACCAGCTCCATCATCAGACCCTAGATATAATCTCGGTTCAGAGTACTCGTCAAGGCGAAACAAATGAGCCCAAACACGATGGGGTTGCGTCGTTTTTTTACGTAGTTCCCATAGATACCTTTTGACTCCATCATCAGACCCTGGACATCATTTCCACTCAGAGTACTCGTCAAGACGAAACAACTGAGCCCAAACACGATGGCGTTCCGACGTTTTATTACGAAGTTCCTATGGCCACCTTGCGGCTTCATCATCAGACCCTGGATATCATCTCAGTTCAGAGTACTCGTCAAGACGAAACAACTGAGCCCAAACACAATCACGTTCCGACGTTTTATTACGAAGTTCGCATGGCCACCTGCTGGCTCCATCATCAGACCCTGGATATCATCTCGGTTCAGAGTACTCGTCAAGGCGAAACGAATGAGCCCAAACACGATGGGGTTGCGTCGTTTTTTTACGTAGTTCCCATAGATACCTTTCGGCTTCATCATCAGACCCTGGATATCATCTCAGTTCAGAGTACTCGTCAAGACGAAACAACTGAGCCCAAACACGATGGCGTTCCGACGTTTTATTACGAAGTTCCTATGGCCACCTTCCGGCTTCATCATCAGACCCTGTATATCATCTCAGTTCAAAGTACTCGACAAGACGAAACAAATGAGCCCAAACACCACCGTCGTGTCGTGGTATAAAAAAGAAATAA
This sequence comes from Eudemis profundana, assembly GCA_947034925.1. Lineage (NCBI taxonomy): Eukaryota > Metazoa > Arthropoda > Insecta > Lepidoptera > Tortricidae > Eudemis > Eudemis profundana. Next base: position 1,379,254 of record OX344794.1, on the reverse strand, counting down.
GTTTTATCAACAGCTTTATTATTTTTGTATGTGATCTGCCATAAGGTCCCTTTTCTACTAAACTTTGAACCCAATTTTTATATAGAAAAAATTAACGTACAGCAGTGAAACCAAGCTAGAAATACACGTCTATTCCTATATTTTACAATTTTGCATAAAAGAAAAAAATGATTATTTTGAAGGATTTCACTAAAACGTCCATATTTTAATGGGCGCTTATATTGTACTACATAACCGCTCCACACATGACGTCCTATTCTTTTACACTTAGTGAAAGAGCAAAATATATTTACCTCGCCAGCACCCGTTAAGTATGTACAGGTGTCTTAATGATTTGACTATGAACGAACGAAACGCAGTCTTCCTGCTGAGTTGCTATGAATAAAAATGTGCGGTATATCACAAGTGGCAACATTGAAAAAAGTTATTGTGATTGTGACTGATAATGTTGATAATCTATGATAGGGTTTCTGTTTGGCAAATTTATCGAATGTGAATAAAATGTGTTTCCCAATATAGTTTCCGCCACGTTGTTCTCCACAAACAACAATGGGTGACGATAAGAAAAAAGTGAAAATTTGTCGCGTGTGTTTAGGCACAAACGTAAAAAAGTGCATGTCTTTATTCGAAATATATAAAGATTCCCTCATTTTCAATTACGTCAATTCTATAGCTAATGTTAAAATTCAGAAAGACGACGGCTTGCCGGACAAAATATGCTTAGACTGTCTCTTAGAGTTGGAGACTGCGATAAATTTCAAGCAAAAATGCGAGAGTTCAAATGTTATTCTGCAGTCTGCTCAGTTGGATAAGTATCCAGTGATTGCGCTTGAGAATTCTATAGCAGATGTTGTTATCAAGAAGGAGGAACCTCCCGAGGAGGCTTTTGAATATTTAGATGAAGACACCCATCTCTACGACTCAACGGATTTACTCGAGGACAACAACACCAAATTGGAAGCTGAAGATGACAAGGCCGTTAAAAAAAGCCGCGCGATCGATTTAAAATTGGAATGCAACGACTGCGGAAACCTATTTAAAAGCAAATGTAAACTTCGTGTGCATTGGAAGCGGGTCCATCTGTCGGAGTCACTAATATGCCCCGTATGTAAAAGAATGTTTAAGTCTTACAAGGCATTTCATAAACATCGAAAATTTAAGGGAAAAAGCTGTAAAACTGCAGGTAACGTCCGGATTGAAGGTCTAGGAAAAAACAGAGTGTTCTATTGCAAAGAATGTACTTACAAGACAATAAGGATCAAAGACATACAATCACATCTAGTAATACATACCGGAGACAGACCGTATCAATGCGACAAGTGTTTTGCAACATTTACTCAACAGAGCTCACTACAATCCCACCAAGAGGGCTGCCACAAGCTTTACAAAGTGGAAATAACCTGCCAGTACTGTGGCAAGTTTGTGCGAGGCCGCACAAAAGTGTACCGCCATCTCAAAACCCATACAGACAATCATCATAAGTGTCCGGTGTGCAGCAAGATTCTACGGTCTAAGAAGAACCTGCAAATACACATGCAGAGACACAGCGGCGTCAAACAGTTCACCTGTGAGGTTTGCGCCAAGTCATTTTACACATGCGCAGAACTCTGTAATCACAAACGAATGATACATATGAAGGGAAAATACTGGTACTTCTGCGATATGTGTGAATACAAGTCAATGAGATCAGAGAAAATTAAGAAGCACAAAGCGAGACATACGGCTACAAATTTTCCCTGTGCCGTTTGCGGAATGTTCTTTGAGGCGACGGATAAGCTGGTTCAGCATCAGCAGATGCACTTCGCAGAGAGGAAGTTCCCATGTCTCTTGTGTGATAAACGGTTCTACAGGAAAGACAGTGTTGGCAAACACATTCGAGCAAAGCACAAGGCTGCTATGCCGGCTCACTTGACGGATAAAAAGGTGCTTGTGAAAAAAGAGGCGGCCGTCGCTCCGACTGATGACCTGATAGAGATTGAGCTATCTCCAGTAATAGAGATTAAGTAGATAATAAACATCGAAATATAAGAAGTATGGAAGCGTAACTGACGCACAAAATCGGCCCCACGAAATACGTACCAAAGGGGCGGAGCTAGTACTTAGACTTGAATAAAAAACGATAGCATCAAATGAATTTCTCAGGTCAGTAGGTTTGTAACCAATCACAATTTTTTGTCTTTTAAACGATATGCAACCTTTTTGAAATTGCGTCTTCTCAAACTTAAGAATGACTTTAGACTCAAACATAGTAAACATTAAGTTGGTTATCAGCCCCACTGATACATAATACATATTGATTTTAAAAAGTGGGCGATATGAAGCAATTTTCAACGTCATTTTTGTTCAGCGTTATTATTCCATACATATATTTCGATGATATTAAAAGATTTTTAGGAATAATTATTTATTGACTGTTACATAAAAGATTTTAATTGGCAATATAATATAGATAATACATTTTTGTGCCATTACTGGTATTGATACAGGTAGTGCTTTTTAAAAGGATTAACACCTTTTTAGTTTTTAGTCACAAATCTGTTAAAATACCTATTTAAATTATAGCTAAGATTTGCAATTATTTTATGTTTTTAATGTAAATTGTATCAATTGTCAGTCAGGCAATGATATGTACAGTATTTCTTATTACAAGGCAATAATTTTTTTTTTCCTATAGCAAATATGTAGGTCATGTTTGATATTTTCGCATGCCTGGTCTTATTGGTTTATTAAAAAAAAACCGCTGTCCACACATTGGCAAATACTACAAATATTTAAAATCTGATTATATACGTTTTTTTACCATGTCCCGCTTTCGACGAAAGAATCCCGCTTTTTTTTACTCAAAAAGTTTCAAAATCCCGATTTGGAAAAAATATCTGGCAACGTTGTATCGCGCGCTCCTAATCGGCCGAAGTACTTGTCTTTCTGTATGCTTTAGTTTTAGTGTCGTAGCAACAGACGATATTTTATATACGTACGCGTGTGTAAGTCTGCCCCCGCAACAAATTGCAGATGTTTTTTATTTATTTCGGCTACTTGGTGTCCCACTGCTGTGCATAGGCCTCCCCTCTCTATTTCCACATCTTTCAAGCCAAGTCACAAGTCAAGCTCTCTCTGGTCAAGATTTGTCATTCCTTTTCATAACTATTTGTAGGCTGTCCCGACATCTCCTGTTTTTGACTTTTTTGTATTGGAAGAATGTGCTATGTCGAATGCCATCCGTATTGCTCTAAGTTTCACTGTGGTCTCAATTTACCGGTACCAGTACTTATACACGAGTAAAAATTGGAGTGTCCGTCAAGATAGCGTACACCGTAAAGATATTCAGAATCTGATGCAGCCAATAAATAGTACCCAAATAGTACCGACGAAATACCTAGGTGAAAAAAATAGTACCCTTAAACTTTCTGAAATATAAGGCCTGTTCACGGTGTACGCTATCGGGCGTCAAGCTGGCCTACACCGTTTGTATCTGGAACGGCTTTGTTTTTGGAAACGATTTATATCTCAAAAAATAATACCCTAGGGCCCTACAATTTCATTTCTCTAGCTATCGTAGAAGCCGAGATATAGTGAGCTCTTTCTATAAGAAATTTCCGGGTACGCCAGCTTGACGGTGAGAAATTTACACCGTTAAGTCATGGAATATCTACGATAGCTAGAGAAATAAAATTTGAGGGCCCTAGGGTACTATTTGGGTACTATTATTTGAGATATAAAGCGTTTCCAAAAACAAAGCCGTTCCAGAGAAACAAGCGGTGTACGCCAGCTTGACGCCCGGTAGCGTACACCGTGAACAGGCCTTATATTTCTAAAAGTTTAAGGGTACTATTTTTTTCACCTAGGTATTTCGTCGGTACTATATGGGTACTATTTATTGGCTGCATCAGATTCTGAATATCTTTACGGTGTACGCTATCTTGACGGACACAAAATTGGAACCGTACTTGTACCGTTTTAAATGTGCAATGCGATAATTATTTGTGTTTTATTATCTCTATGTTATTTTAATTGCGCTAAGCTCTTGTGAATGTAATATATTTGTGTTATAAATATGGACTAATTTTCTTTTCACATACCCGAATTGAGATATACTAATAGTAGCGTTCAATCTTCAGCAATATTTTCTATCTTTGTATTTGCAAGATTTAATAACTGCTTTTTAGGGTTCCGTAGCCAAAATGGCAAAAACGGAACCCTTATAGTTTCGTCATGTCCGTCCGTCTGTCTCAAACTCAAACTCAAACTCATTTATTTCTGTAAGTAGGCCTCAAGGGCTCTTTTACATGTCTGATTCTTTTCTTTTGGCGCTTCGGTAGATGACCTTCTGGTGAGAAGAAGCGCCTGAAGAAACTCACCAGTTTCTCTTTTAAAAACAACATTACAACAATTGTGACATTATTACATAAGATGACAATATTTATAAAATGCAACAAGCAAATAACTGGGCACAGTTTTTTTTACATTTTACCGAGAGACGTATATAATCTCCGGATCCATTACATTACAAAACTTAAAACTACATTTTTAGAGATGTAAAGGGTCTCTAGGCGTCAAAACACGATAAAAATATAGAAAATGGGCAAACATAGACTAAAATTTATGGAGATGTAAGGAGTCTCCGTTGTCAAAACATTATGTTTTGGAGGTGTAAAGGAACTCCAAACGTCGAAATACAAAATGGAAAACGTATGTTTCACGTCGAGAAATAGACTATTAAGCTAACAGTCATTACAACTAGCTACAGTATACATAACAGGTATGTATTCAGTATGTCAAAATGCAAATAATGAAATAAAATTACAATAAAAATAAAAATAAATGTAACAATGGAACGATACAGCCCGTAGCAGCGACGCCATCTGTAGGCATCATGTACCTAAACCTCTCCGGGACACTGCCCTATTTCGACGACTGCTGCGACTGATGCTTTGGCCATGGTTCTTTGTCATCCAAGTAATCTTGGACTTTATAATAAGCTCTCTTCAAAAGCGCAGATTTAATGTAATTTTTAAACGAACTATAAGGCAGTTCCCATGCATCTAGGGGTACCTTATTGTAGAATCTAACACAGTTGCCCACGAAAGATTTTCTTACTTTCTGTAGACGGATTTTTGGGACAAACAGCTTATGTTTGTTCTGCGTATTTAAACTGTGGACATCAGACTGCTTTTTGAAGGAGCTGATATTCTTGTGCGTATACATTATCACGTCTAATATGTACTGTGAAGCCACTGTGAGGATTTCTATTTCCTTAAAACGTTCTTTCAGCGAATCTCTAGATCCTAAGTTATATATGGATCGAATCGCTCTTTTTTGTTTACCCCAGATCAGTATGCCATAAGACATAATACTATGGAAGTAACTGAAGTAAACAAGGCGAGCGGTTTCCACGTTAGTGAATTGCCTTATTCGTCTTATAGCAAAAGCGGCAGAGCTCAGCCGGTTAGCCAAAGTAGATATATGAGGCGCCCATTGCAAGTTGTGATCCAGGGTAAGCCCAAGAAAGAGTGTATTGTTAACAAGATCAAGTTTCTCACCGTTTAAAGATATAGATGTGTCAACCTCTCTTACATTTGGCAAAGAGAATTTCACGCACTTTGTCTTCTTTGCATTCAGAACCAGGTTATTTGCTGTGAACCACTCTAGCACTAATTTTAAGGTCTCATTGATGTGACTATAGTCACCTAGTTGTCTATCAACTTTGAAAATCAATGAGGTGTCATCAGCAAATGAAACTATTTTACAATTTTGTTCTATGTGGTAAGGAAGGTCATTTATATACACAAGAAAGAGAAACGGACCTAAAATCGAGCCCTGCGGTACTCCGAGCTTTACAGTCGAACCACTAGACTCAATTCGGTTAACAACCACTTTCTGAATTCTTTGGCTAAGGTAAGACAGGACAAGGTTTAAGGCCTCGGTCGACAGGCCGTAATGCTTTAGTTTGTGAACCAGTGTCTCATGTTCCACACAGTCGAACGCCTTGGAAAGATCGCAAAAGATTCCTATCGCATCTTGTGACACTTCCCACGCATCATAGATGTGTTTAATAAGCACCGTCGCGGCGTCCGTCGTCGAGCGGCCTTTTGTAAAACCAAATTGCTGGTCGTGCAGTAGTTCATACTTGTTAAAATGACGAAGCAATTGGTTTAGTATGACTTTTTCAAAGACTTTACTAAGAACTGGTAATATAGAAATCGGTCTAAAATTCCCAAGATCATCCCTGCTGCCCGATTTGAACAAAGGAATGACTTTACTATATTTCATCAGATCGGGGAAAATACACTTATCTACACAAGCATTAAACACAATGGCTAGAGATGGCGCCACAATATCGATGACAGATTGCATGACTCTGACAGAAATACCCCAAAGGTCCTCGGTGTTGTTCAGCTTCAGGGATTCAAACGTTTTTATTATTTCATAGGGAACTGTATGTTGGAAGTGAAATTCCCTATCATATCTGGTACTAATAGGATCTAGAAAAGAGCTAGCCTTCGCTACAGAAGAATTCAGGTTTACCGTAGTATTCACAGCAATGTTTGTGAAGAAGTTTTGAAAGGCGCCAGCTACGTCCAAGTCTGCGGTCAGGATTTGTTCCTCGACTTTAAGTCGGTAATGGCCTTCACGGGGTTTTGTTTTGCCAGTCTCTGTGTTTATTATGTTCCAGACTGCCTTTACTTTATTTTCCGCTGACTTAACTTTATTTCCTAAGTGTAAAGACTTGGCGGCGGCACAAACTTTCTTAAACATCTTCGAATAATTTCTAACATATTCTGTGAAATTATCATCTTGTATGTAGCTCTTCATTTCGTACAATTCATACAATCTGTTCCTACTCTTATGTATACCTGATGTGGCCCAGTCACTAAACCTTGTTTTTGTGCCTCGCTTGAAAGTTTTACATTTGAATATGTCTTTGTGCACGTCATGAATCACCTCTGATAACTCTTTAAAGAGTACGTTAGGATCACTACTGTTAGTCGGGAGCGCAGGAACTCGACAAAGTATGTTATCTTTAAATCGTTCCATGCGACTCTCCGTGATGGGCCTATATGTAATAATTTGCTGTTCGGTATGAACATTTACTTTGAAAAAGGCTTTCTGTCCGCGGTGATCAGAGTTAAAGCAATTAAGAATCGTTTTATTAGTAGCTTCACAATTACAAAATTTCTGTCTGTCTGTCTGTCCGTATGTCACAGGCATTTTACTCAAAAACTACATGATGGATATTGATGAAATTTGGAATATAGGTGTCTTTTATGAGCCGCTACTTAGTTTGGTATATAAATAATTAAAATAAATATTTTTAGGGGGGCACTCCATACATGTTAAAGACAGTAATTTTTTTTTTCAGCAAATATCAACGAGTGGTACATAGTTCGATAGCTCTTTAAAAAACAATATAAGGTTCCTAAGTAATGTTTTTGATTAAGTGAATGTATTTGGAAATAATCGCTCCGAAAGTTGTGTAATTTGTGTCCCCCCCCCTCTATTTTCTAAACCGTGCGTCCGAAAAATATGAAAAAAATCACGAAGGTAACGCTTAATTAATACTTTCAACGAAAATTATTTTCACCAAGATCGAATGTACCGTTTTTGAGTTATTGCCGATAAACTGCGCTTCTCAACAAAAGGACGTAATTGCTATGAAGATACGCTCTTTTGTTGTTGTACTTTTTTTACATCGTATTTTTTACCTTATAGTTACGGCTATGGAACCCTACACAGAGCATGGTCCGACATGCTCTTGGCCAGTTATTTTATAATAATAATAATCTGGTTCTGCCTGGCCCTGAATCCTCTCAGCACTCTGCTGAAGGACTCAGGACTGGGCTGCCGGCTTCGGAGGGGGTGAGGTCATTTCTCATTCCAGACTTGCTGGAGCTACTGAAAGTCACAGAAACTTTCAGTAGCGCTAGCGCCATCACCACTTTGATGGCGCTACTGAAAGTTTCTGTTTGGAGTACATAAGTGTGCGGTCATGCATGTACAGCGAGGGAAAGTCGTAAATTCTCCGAATTTGCAACTTCGTCGAATTGAGAATTGTCCTTTTGGAAGTCGGTTAAAAAGTCAAATCCTGTGAAATGGCTGATTTCAGGCGTTTTCCAGCGTTTTTTTATGTCATTAGCAGAGCCCGGAATTTTCTTGGCAAAACAAAAGGCTATCGTAATCGAACTACTTTTAGAAACATTTTTTTTATCGATGCAGTAAAACCTTAATGCCAAAATAACTTCGGTTCGAGTGTCCTGGCACGCCGATGAATAACTCCCGTGGTGCCGAGGTTTTGCCGAGGCATGCCTACCGCCACGAAGACCGATAGTTGCAACAGCTCAAAGAGCAAGCACAAAAAAAAACATGATCTGGCCGCGACGTGTCTTGCGTGTTGCCACATGCAACAGCCATTAGGGCCTTATCACAATGGCGATTTAGTAGCGTGTTTTCATACAGATTTCGACAAGTTTTGTATGAATTCACGCTCGCAAATCGCCAGTGTGATAAGACCCTAAAAAGGCGCGTACATTGCGTTGCCTACAGATAAGACTACCCTTTGGAGGTTACATTTTGAATGAAATAAAACATTTTAAAGGGGCCGTAATTCAGGAAATTTGGGAGTAAAAATAGAGACTTAGAGCATTATGATTAATGCGTTAGTGTCCTTCGATTTTTACCGCGAAGGACTATCGAGTGACGACAACTTTTGATTAAATCATGTGTAGCCTCGATACAGTGTATCGTTTATAATAAAAGTTAACTGTGATCACTACCGCTTGCTGCTATTCTGCCGTCCTAGTCTAAAAGGCGACTTTTTGCTATGGAAGTTCATAGTAAAAAGTCGCCTTTTAGACTAGGACGGCAGTATTTGCTGGAACATGACTGAAAAAAACCGCCGCGGTCGAAACGCTCTGAAATCGACCCCGAAATGTCTGTAGATGAAATGTCTGTCCACAGAAATATATTGAAGTAGAAGAAAAAAGTGCATGTAGGTACCTACCTCGCGTGCTAAAAAGAAGTGACGGCGACCTACTTGGCGCGTCGTTAGCTTCAGTTGCCGTCAATATTATTATCAGATAATAATGGTATAATTAATTGTTCAAATACCACCAAATGAAATGGAAAATGTACATTTTCCATCACTAAATTACACTTTTGGCGTCAAACGCCAAGCGAAAAACGTTACACGCTTGGTTCCCATACGAATCGACGAACTATTTCTTGCTATTTCGAAATACTTATGTGGGGTCAACGGATTTCTGCCATTTTTGGTAGGTACAGAGATAGCTGGGTATCCAAAGATGCTTATAGGATACATATTTTATGGATTATTCTTCAACCCTTTTATGGAATAACCCATTTATCTAAGAATCTGAGTATTTGTGGCCACGGGTATGTCCTCCAATAATGACACTGACGAAGCGGTAACTTTCAGGCCTGAATTTCATACTGATTATAAACGACAGTGTCAAGTATAGTCGTGGCTACACTAAATCACTAACGATAATAACGGCGTTTCCCGTTAATGTGGCCCCAGCATGATAGTGTTGGCAGCACCGATGTGCACGTTCCAGTCTCCCATCAAACCCACAACGAAGTCGAAGTCATAATGGTAATTTTAAGAATACATACATAGGTAAGTTTAAATCCGAAGCCCGAATGGCGAATACACGGGATGGAATAGCTACCACTAGCGCCACCAAGTGACGAGAAGCTGTCCTAAAACTTGAAACGATGCATTTAGTGACGGGCGGCGGAGAGTGGTATTACTAAAAGTTGTAGTGGTAGTACCTAGCGCCTTCTTGTGGCGAGTGGACCAAGAGTTTAGTTAAATAGTGCTTCCATAGATGGCGTCTTTGTGTTTTAACTTTTCAGATCGCTAGGTGCAAAGTACTAGGTGGGGGTAACATAATCTATCGCTGCGCGCGTCATGGCCAAAAAAGGAACTTTCAGCAGACCAGCTGTCACTTTTTACTAGCGAAATTTACGTTTCTAGTTGGCAAAGTGCCTTGCAGCAAAAGCCACAAAATACAAAAAAAAAAGTCCGCGGTATTTGTAACCGCTAGATGGCGCTGTCATCGCGCACCCAGCGAATATCCGCACCACAGGTTCAATGCCAACGACCGATTAATCCGCCACAGAGCGATGTAAACCTACATGCAGCAGCATAAAGTTCAATGTCGGTTTTGACACTTATGTCATGGCGTCTGGTTTGCAACTTTTCTGTTTGACGTAGCGGTGAAAAGGTTAACTAGAAAAATAATAACCGGCCAAGTGCGAGCGACGCAGATTCGTGCACGAATCGTGCCATGGGTGAATAAAATTTTTGATGCACACGACGCTTGTAAAATAACGCCTTTAACATTTTCGTGCGAGCAACGTCTATAGACGTCGCAAATGTAGGCTTAACAACGCTTAATTGATTGATGCTGGGGCGAAAGTGGTAAATAATGTTAAAAGTAAAGTAAATAATGGTTTGTCTAAGTTTAAATTTATGGTGTATGTTAGAACGTTGAATATCCCGTCTCCTAAATCTAATAAATAGAAAAATATCCTATCAGAAGCCCGATTTGCCCGAGAAAAAATAAAATCTTAGTTTCGTTACTTTTTTCCCCTATGTTTAGTTTGGGCGTAACAAAACGGAGAAATTCAAAATTTGTACGGAAAAGTTGGGACTTTTTGCACTACTTTTTTTATTTCATAAATGTAAAGTGCTCGTGATTCTGAGTAAAATGGTATAAGACACACCATGATCAGACAAAAAAAGTAAAAGGTACATTTTTTCTGCAATTGACCCAATTTTTAAAGATATCCTGCGATTGTTTTCACTCGGCAAGTGAAAAAAACACGATTATTGCTCCCTTGTGACACAATCTAACTACAGTCAAACCCTCCAACTTTGCCCACCGCCCAATCTTTGCCCAGGAAGAAAATAGTATATTTCATTGGTATTTAAGTATCCTGAAAAACAACATTTAAGTTACGTATGGATGAATAATATAATATCGATAAATCTTAAGTGTCATAAAGTTTTGACATCATAACATCATAACTTTATGACACATATATTTTTCTTTCATTTATTTGTTATTATGGTAATTTGGTATTTTTCTGTCCATAATCTCACATCACAGTCATAAAGTTCGGAGACCTGCTTTGTGATTGATAATATTATTAGGGTGCACGGTAGTGCCGCCGTCAAGATGAGCCAGTGGCAAGCGGGCACTAACTTTCTCAAAGTCAAATGTAATATAATAATCTATCCTATTCTAGTATACTAATATTACACACTAGCATTTACGCGCAGCTTCGTCTGCGTTATTCCCGTTGTTATCCCTCGGGAACTCTTTTCCGGGATATGAAGCATCCCGGTATGTTTCAATCCAGGACATGGTCTACTTGCATGCCAAAATTCAGCTCAATCCATTCAGTTGTTACTGCGTTATTTAATAAAAACCATCCTAATCTAAGGAACGAAAGTAAGAAAGTCCAGTATTGAAACATAGTCCCGAGTAGAAGTATAACACATACATTGAAACTTAGTAAATAGTTCCCTTAGGATGTTACGAGAAAGGCAAAACCGCAGGCAAATGCTTGTGTATAGCAAAATAGTTATGTAGTTTCGATACCTGGGGCCCGTTTCACGAAGCTACAAGTTACAAATTACAAGCGGAAGTCTCTTTTCAATACCTTTTGATAGAAAGAGACTTCCGCTTGTAATTTGTAACTTGTAGCTTCGTGAAACGGGCCCCTGGTTGAAATAAGTTTGCACTTTGTTTGTATGCGATGCCATAGATACCGCAAACTTAACGCAATCAGGTGGTGCAATTGCAAAGATAAAATGACATAAATGTTGATAGTAAACTGTTTTGATGGCACGGATTCGATTCGTGCATGAGTTCGCATCGTATATGGTTAGTTTTCTTTCTTACTGTAACACATTCAGAGCCAAGAACCCGACGACCTATCGTGTTAATTTTGTATGAAAAATTTGAGAGCTGGCAGTCTTGGCACAGAAAGTGATAACAGCGGAGATGGCGGCACGACCTATACACGTTCCTGATTGATCGGTCAGAGTGCAAATAATGAGTGGAAATCCTGGGGACTGACAGTGGAGCAGTGGGACATTCTACCAGACTATCAATAGTACATTACGTACCTAGGGCGGTAAAACAGAATGTCTCAGATCGCAGGTATTTGACGCCCGAGTTGAAGGTAACGGCGATAAATATGCGATCTGAGGCTTTCTTTATTACCGCCCGTGGTAAGTACTAAATTTTACGTCTCCCAGGCCAGGAAACGGGATTTTCCGCACGCGTAGCGGGCGGTAATTGCAACTTTATGGTTAGGTGTGACGTAAAAAAAACTAAATCAGCTTCAAGTCCCATACTGCCACCCTGATGCCAAAAAATCTTGTAGCCATTGTCAGTGATAAGTTTAGTTAGTAGGTAGGCATGCTTATCTATGGTCGCGTATTTTTTTAAACCTGTTCATTGCCGCCGGTGGCTAGCCGCCATAGTCGGCGCTGTTGCGCCTGCCAAAGAATATGTGGCGCAGACGGACTCCCGAATGTCTATATAGTGTCGATTTCCTAGGCAACATATTATATCCTAGAGAGGTAATGAGTAGTACATATATTCACCGACGCTAATATGAAAAGAATGACTCTAATAACAGGTATTTGAGTCCCAAGCCGTAGGTGGCCATAAACATCCAATTACGGGTCATCCATATAGTACGTCACACTCACACCCATGGGGGGAGGGGAGAGGGTCTAGTCAAATCTGACAGCCTATATTCAAAAGATGAAAAATGTTAGGCAAAGTGTGATATGGGACAGCCGCGGGGGGGCTAAAAATCTGAAAAATTGTGTGACGTATTTTGGGCATGAATGATGATGATTGTTATTTGTGGCCTGGATAACTGGGGATCTAATTCAGGATATTACGGTCTCAAAATTACTCCGTAGCCTAGGCTACCAACGTTCGTTGCGAGTGCAGTTTCAGTCTAACCTGTACCTGGGTACACTACCTTGAGACTGAGAGGAGCATCTGGGCTAAGGCATCGATATCTCCATAATGTAGAATCGCGAATAGGAAGAAACAACAATGGCTTAAACCTAATATAATCCGTAGAAGGCAGCTCATATGGTTTACTTATGTATCTGGGGGCACGGTAGTGCCCCCGCCAAGTGGAACAAAACGAAGGCACGGCCGTACTATCCTTTTCTCGAAGCCATTCAGGCCATTTTCAGCCTCTCGTAATTTTGTACTGGCTAAAGCTAGAACCCTGAATTTTGACGGATATATAGGGCACAATAAGACTTAAATATATTCTCAATATTTTTTGTTGTAGAAGTACTGCGTTGCGAGGCTTGCATCTTTTTACATGGAATGTTTTTGATGGGATCTTATACAGGGTGTCCCATAACTGACACGTCACAGTGACACTGGAGGTAGACCAGGTCAAGAGGTACCAAACCAACTTAACATGACCCCAGTAAAAGTGGCACGGTTTTTGAGTTATTGTCGAATTAAAGTTGTTCATGAATGTTGACCGTTTTTAACATTATTAGTGCCAGTGTGCACTCGGAAAGGTGTCAAGGTTAGTTTTTTTTATGTGTACGGTAACATGAATCGTTAATCAAGGTTACAGAAATGGTATTTTATCCAAAAACTAAGTAAAACTGAAAAAAATACTAGTTTGATCTTGAATTAATCCTCTTCCCCCGGACCGCCGTAAGGCGCTGACCTGTCCACTATTCCGCGTTTATTTATTTTCTTAAATTATAATTAAATTACTGGCAAAATTAAAGTGCTAAAAAAAAAATAGGAGTGCATAACAGCAAGGAGGTGTCATCTCTACGGCTGCGCCTGGTACTTCGCGCCTGGTACTACGTGAGTCATTCATAAGTTCTACTACTACGCTTACGCATCACCGAAACGCCCACCGCGCTTATCTACACCCAATCAGCGTCAGCCAATCAGCGCTCGGTAATTAGCCGTCATACTCTACGCTTACTACGACACTTAACTCCTGCCACAGTCTGTTACCCGGGTACTTCTGTATCGCAAAATGTCGAACGAAGCAGACATGTCCATCTGCGAACTTGAGCCTGAGTCATCCCCAGATTATGTCACGCAGCGGCAGCCTCAGCGGCAGCGGCAAGCGACAGCGGCACCCGGAGACGAGCCAAAAGTTATTTCAGCTGGGGAGTTAGACGACTTCAGGCTAGAGATGAGAAAGCTTATAACTTTCTTCACAAACAACCAGGCAGCCGAACTCCGAGAAATCAAAGATACTATGATGGAAATTAAACAGACAAATGAGAGTATCGTGGCCTCCATTAACGATTTATCAAAACAAAATGAAGAGTTCACAAAAAGATTATGTCTAGTAGAAAGGCAGGTAAAAGAAGATGGCGAGTAAATCACGTTCCTAGAAAGTAAACTGGAAGAAATGCAAATAGGCAGTCGTAAAACTAACTTTGAAATAAAAAATGTGCCGAAGAAAACCAATGAAACCAAGCAAGACCTCTTGGAAATGGTTATGAGTCTGTCAGAAAACTTAGAATGCCAAATAAATAAATCTGATATAAAAGATATATATAGGGTGCGTGGCAAAAGCCAAGAGCAGCAAAATACGCCAATCATAGTAGAGACGAACTCTGCTTTACTAAAATTACAGATCATAAAGGCAGCGAAGAATTTCAACAGTAGACACGCTACGAAACTATGTACTAGACACCTCGGCTTTACCACCAACGAGGGAGTCCAGGTGTTTGTGTCAGAGCACCTTACTGCAAAAGGCTCCAGATTACACTTCCTAGCACGAGACCTCAAGAAGTCTAAGGACTATAAATACTGCTGGACCTCCTATGGCAAAGTATATGTGAGAAAGACAGACGAATCCCAAATAATTCAAATAAATTCGGAAGATCAAGTGCACCGCCTTTTTCAAGACTGACTAGCCGGACAACGATATATATACGTCTCGAACTACTACTTTCTCTACATACTGTTGTTCCGCAATCCGCTAATTGTTATTGTCACATCGATTACGCTGTATTCTCCATACCTAAATCTGTATAAATACTCAGGCAAACCACACACACTTACACAAAATAACTTGATTTTACGTCGCCAATATATATACTTACAAATACACACACAACTCGCACACTTACTCACTCAAAGCTCAGCAATAAAAAATAATGTTAATCTCTATCCTCCATATTCTCAACCTAGATATATCATCAACCGACCAATATTACCAAACTCTATGTCACCTCCAATACTATTTATATGGACAGTATATGATATGCAATACATTTTACTAATATTTACGTGCTTATCTTATTACGACAACAATGTGTAACGCCTTACAAGCAATAACGGAATTGGACGACATTGAAATGGCACGAATTATTGAATGTGACAGTACGGTCGAACTAATGAGTCAAATGCAAGTTCACAAAAATGATCTCACCATAATATCTCAAAACATCAGGAGTATTTATTGTAATTTCGACGACTTTACAGTTATGCTAACTAGCCTTACTTTCAAACCCGACGTAATCTGCTTTACAGAATGTAGACTAAATTCCAATAAACTCTTACCGCAACTACCGGACTGCGATTCATACTCTACCACTTTACAGTTGAACCAGAATGACGGAGTAGTGGTTTACATTAAGAACTCTCTAAAACATAAGGTCACAGAAATAAAATTAACCCATGCATCTTGTCTTCAACTGGACATACTTAACAACATCGTATTATGTATCTATCGATCTCCCGCAATCACCAACGTAGAAAACTTCACAGATTCCCTAAAGACCCATTTAGAACAATTAAATACGGGAAACAGTATAATAATTACGGGTGATATTAACATTAATATTAAACAAAAAACGCCTGAACCATTGCATGAATTTAAAAACAGAACATATTACTTGAACAGTTGAACACCCTATCGACTCTTGGACTTCTAGCCGGTCATACTAAACCTACTAGGGAAAAAAATTGCCTAGATCATTTTATTCTAAAGATTAACAAAGCTAAATACTCCCCTACTATAGCTATAATTAAAACCTCAATAACAGACCATTTCACTACGATTCTGTCACTTTCCAAAATAAAAAAAACCTCAACTATAACTAAAACTAAAACCACTATTAATTTTGAAAATGCTTTAAAATATCTTCAAGAAAAAAACCTCTCCGAACTAATGTTTTGCCAAGATCCCGAAGCTGTAACAGACCGCTTAATATACACACTTAGCGAATCCATAAAAGAAAGTACTAAAATTACTGTTATACCTAGCATGCAGCGCATAATCAAACCATGGATAACGCCAGGCATATTGCGTTGCATACGAAACCGGAATAAGTTACAAATAAAAGCACGTAATAACCCTGACGACAAAATTATAAAACTAACCTATATTCGTTACAGAAATTTTTGCAATAAACTTATAAAGAAACTAAAAAGAAGTTATGAACGTGAGCTTCTGGCTAAATCAGTTAATAACAACAAGCTTCTTTGGAAAAATATAAAAAACCTGACGTCCACAAACAAATCTAATAAAGTTCATTCAGAATTATTAAACATCAAGGCTACCCCTACAGAATCAGCCAATTATATAAATAAATACTTTGCTAGCATCGGGAAAGAGCTGGCCCAACAAATTGTTCCAAACCCTCAGGATGACTTAAACCGGTTCCTTGGTCGGCTTCCAGCACAAACTAGCTCATTTGTATTACTGCCTACTACCCCAGACGAAGTGTATAATACGCTGATGAATCTCAAGTCCAGCAGTGCTCCGGGCTGGGACAATATCTCAAGTAGCTTTTTAAAATTCGTATCCAATGAAATAGTCCCTATTATTACACATCTAATAAATCTAAGCTTTAGCCATGGAATAATCCTTGAAACAATCCTTAATTACCCCTGTATACAAGGGTGGGGACAGAGACGACGTCAATAACTACAGGCCGATCTCAGTTCTACCTGTAATCTCGAAGATTCTGGAAAAGCTTCTTAACTCCAGACTTCTCGGCTACTTGAATAAATTTAATCTACTATCGGCCTCACAATTTGGTTTCAGACATAGAATGTCTACTGAAGACGCAATATCTTCTCTAACCTCGCTCGTAGTTGAAAACCTTGATAATAACAATAAGTGTCTAGCTGTCTTTCTAGACCTTAAAAAGGCCTTTGACACCGTCTCTGTCCCTATCCTTCTACACAAACTTGAAAAAATGGGTATTAGAGGTATACCACTCTCTCTATTTCAAAATTATCTCTCTGACAGGAAGCAAAGGGTGAAGTTATCACAACACGTCAGTACAGATGAAGATGTTTCTTACGGTATACCCCAGGGAAGTGTGCTAGGACCTACACTGTTTCTGATTTATATCAACGACCTCTGTAATATGGTAATACCTGATGCAAAGCTTTTTTCCTATGCCGATGACACTGCAGTTGTGTTTTCTGCCAAATCGTGGAACGATGTCCAAGTCAGCACGGAATTAGGTATGGTTCAGATCTCTAAATGGTTAAGAATGAACCTACTGACACTAAACACCAGCAAAACAAAATATATGTGTTTCAGCATCAGAAATAGTAAACAACCCACCCAAAATATGAGACTCAAAATACACTCTGGTCTGTCCTGTGACACTAAAAATTGTAGCTGCCCATTAATCGAAAAAATTGCTCAAATCAAGTATCTGGGAGTTATGTTAGATGAGCACCTCAATTGGTACTCCCACATTGACCAAGTCATAACTAGAACCAGAAAATTACTCTGGATATTCAAGACGCTAAGGCACATTGTACAATAATCACGGAAAAAGTAAAGTCTCGCAACATTTTAAATGAAATATATATGTCCTTGGCACAATCTGTCTTGGTATACTGCATATCTGTCTGGGGCGGTGCTGCAAAAAGTCGCTTTATACACCTTGAACGTGCACAACGTGCACTATTAAAAGTAATGCACTTCAAAAAAATTACATTTCCCACCGATCTCTTATACCAGATTAGTGGATTACTGTCGGTTAGAAAACTATTTGTTTTACAAACAACATTGAAAAAACATAAGACCATACCATATAATCCAAATTATAATAAAAAAAGAGTAATAACTAACATTATTAACATATCTAAAACTCGAACCACCTTTGCTAGGTCACAATACAACAAAAAATCTGCGCAACTTTATAACAAAATAAATAAATTATTAGACATTCATTCGAAACCTTACCATGAAGTCAAAACGCTCCTAATAAAGTGGCTTAAGACTAAAACCTATGAAGAGATAGAGAATTTGCTATGAGGATTCTAACACACACACACATACACACACACACACACACACACACACACACAAGACCTGATCTCTATAGTTGTATAACTTTAAGTTTTAAGAGTAAGAGTCATAAATTGTTTAAACCTCATGTTACCTAAGGAAGAGCGGTGTCTCCCGACACAGGCAATTTTTTGCTTACAGGGCGGCTCCATCCCTTAGATCACTAAAACGTGTTTTTTATGAAATAAAGAATTTGAATTTGAATTTGAATTAATTCACAGCAAAATTTAATTTCGACTTTGACCACCTGTAGTAAAAAAAAAATTACGGTTGGCGGGTCATGTTAAGTTGGTTTGGTACCTCTTGACCTGGTCTACCTCCAGTGTCACTGTGACGTGTCAGTTATGGGACACCCTGTATACTCTAGCCACGATTCTCATAATGAAGGAATGATTGAGAAGTGCCTAGATAATGTCTTATAAGTAGAAGTAAGTGTCTGCGCGTCACGACTCTTTGCCCGCACGGCGCCGGGCTCACGCTAGCGGACCAACCACGGCCGCTCGCCGGGTTCGCCATTTTTCTCGAGCCAGTCCTGTTATACCCGCCGCGCGTGCCGACCGTACGCGTCATGGCCGCTCACGATAACCCGATCGTGCTCATTTTCAACCCATCGGAACCCGTTTAAAAGCCAAACACCATCCCAATTTCACCGTAACCAGTGCCCGGATACTTTACACAAGATTCTGTGAAGTTGCAAAGTGTTGTAATAGTTTGTATCGAAGTTCTGTTGCAATTTTAGTAGTTCGCCTAAAAGTTAGGTCGTGGTACAAAAGAGCGTTCGGTTTTCGATTGTTCGATGTCGTAAATGTTGAACGACTGTTTGTTTTGAATTATAAGTGGCACTTTCGATTTGGACTGGACACTTTGTGGCGCAAAACTGGCGGTAGCCCGTGGAAATTTGACAGGTGAGTGAGCTAATTTGAAAATGGAACGCGTTTGAAATTAGGAATGTTTTTCGCTCCATTCCGATCCATTTTGTTAACGGTTTTTGGAATGTTTTGCCACGCGATTGTTTTAATTGCGTATCTATGTTTCTGTAAGCTTTTAAGCGGCCAAAGCGATTTATATTTTTTGTGATTCCTGTGTATTTTTACAGGAGTGCCTACATAAATTTAAGCTTTGATTTAGCTGTAGGCGGGAACCTAAGGGCTTTGCGTTTTTTTTTATAGATTTCAGGTTATCCTAGCTATGCATATTATTAAAATTAAAACAATAAGGTCACTTATTTATCATAAATAATTCCCCTATAATGAAAACGTGTAAGTCGCGGCATACGATAGGTGGATATAACGCTTGGTTGCTTTAATGCAACATGCTAGTTAATTTGCATACCAATTGATAAGCGTACTAAAAATTCTCATACTATTATTACGACGATAAGGTTAAAAGTATCCTGAATGATTTTAACAAAAGGCTATGACTTTGGTTCACTTGGCGGATGCACTACCGCGCCCCCTGATAATTCTATAATTATATTTTTTCTGGACAATTACATCAAAGTTGTTTTTTGAACTAGTACCTACCTATCTATATTTTTTAGCATCAAGTCGTGCATTTAGATGACTATATTTCCTGCACATCATTAATAAAAGTTGTTTTTGATCGACATTGTGGCGTCTCTCGAGAATTAACATATTAATTTCAAGAATTTCTAACCTACGGAATGAATAATTCATTTTTATACCAATAAAAGCGGAGCCCCCAAACGAATCGGTTTTGTTTTCTCAAAATCGCTTCTTTTAACCGACTTTAAAAAAACACAAGGTTTTTAGCTCGTTGAAGTCTTTTTAAAAGGGTTTTTTTTTAATGTAACTCGGCTGGACGGATTACGAACATTATTTTTTTCAGGTTAGAGTTGATTTATTTATTTATGATTACAACATTACAGGACATATTAGACATTGGTTTGAAAGGGTGAAGGGGTTCCGGTTGGCAATTCTTACTATATACAACCTGTATGAGCAAGTATTTATCAATATGTATATCGTCGCCGTGGTCTAGTATACTACCTATCGTTGCAACGAAAAACTAGACCGATTTGTACCTATATCCGCCAATATTAAAATTTATTCATTACGCATTTCGTGAGTTTACATAACATACATAAAACAACTTTATGCCACACCTGGCCATAAAGTGGCTTTTACCGCACGAGTGTAGACATAAAATGATGTACACAACACGGGAGGTAAGAAAGAAAGCCCTCGATCGCATATTTACGTCCCTCGCTTGCAGCTCGGGCCGCAAACTTCTGCGATCTCGGCCTTTCTTTGTATTACCACCCTAGTTATGTAATGTACTATTTTTTGGAGTCCTCCCGAGCACCTTGCATAAATATTTAAATTAGTTAAGTGGGTTTATTACGAACGACACCTCACAATTTCCTGATAAAATGGTTTTGGAAGTAATCCATTTGCGGGGGACGAGAGGTGGTAGAGGACATTACAATCTTCGTCGTACAATTCATATGCTATTTTTAGATTGAATGAATATACACCGTGAAATTTTAGTGCTTGTTTTCCGTTTAAGGGCATGTTCAGTATCGTGTCCTAATTAGGAAAAAGAAGAAAAAAAAATTTTTTGACGTAAAAAAAATTGTCTTTTGTATGGAGGGTCGGCTAATTTGAACTTTGAACGACCTGCTCCATAGATTTTTTTTTTTGCGTTAAAAAAAATTTCTTCCACTTTTTCCTAATCAGAACACGATACTGAACATGCCCTTAAACGGAAAACAACCACTAAAATTTCACCTTGTATATTTCGGGGTTATTCCTCACCCTTCCAAAAACAGAGCAAAACCTTAAAATCAGTGTTGTTTTACATGGTTCCTCTTCTAAACGATTTTATATTAATATACGCCCATTCGTGATTATGTTCTTTAAATAATGTTTAAATACCATTTAAATCGTTTTAAGAGGCCGTATAGAAAACAATTCCAGGTATTTCTGTATGCTAATTGCTAGGGTAATTCTGGTGTAGGTTTTTGTTTTTTTATTTCATGGGAAAGGCAAAAGAGCACACAGGTCACCTGCCGGTAAGTGACATGGACATTCGCAATCTTAATATTACAAATGCGTTGCCAACCATGCGGACTAAGATAGAATGCTAGTAATTTCACCGGCTGTCTTACCCCCACACCGGAACACAACAGCGAACACTGCTCTTTGGCGGCAGGGCAGTGGGTAAGATGGTGGTAGCCTTCCGGGGGGACCCTGCACAAGGTCTACCTGTAATGTAAATTAGTTGGCAGTAAGGGAGAGTTCTGCAACTATGACGTGCTTAATTGCAGAACTGTGCATGCTATACATTAATTTAAGTAATTGAATCTGTGTCATCACATGTTAGTCATTATTATTATTATTCTTATTTGTTATTTTTCTATTCATTGTGATAATCTTTGACGTGCTTAATTGCAGAACTATGCATGCTATACATTAATTTAAGATAGGTTAAGTAATACTATTGCATTTAAGTATAATTTTTGATTGAATTTGACTGACCCTCCTCGGCAGTGGTCTCCTATTTAAAAAGAGCCAGTAAACTTTGACATGTAAAAGTGCCCTTGCGGCCTACTTGCAGAATAAAGTTCATTATTTCATTATGTTAAAACTAGGCTTGTGTCGGTCAGGACCGAAGAACTAAAAGGCATGAAATCCCACCTTGGACCGATAAAAACCAGTTCCTCTTAAGCGCTCTTAATCGGTCTTCGGTCCTTTAGTACAGTAGTCGATACGTCAGTACAAATCGGTTGGGAGCTCCTTTCTTTCCCCTTAGATCTCGTGATTTGCTCCTGAACTAAAGGAACTAAAAGAACGAACTAGTTCCTTTGACCGATTGACGAAGATCGGAGCGCTCGTTTCAAAGAACGAGCGGTCACAACTCTAGTTAAAACTTGCGTTGATCGTTACGGTTTCATAACAAAAGTTACCATTACATTTGATGCGTTATTCCATAGTGAATTCCAAACTACCTATGAATGTTTTTACGATTTTCATACCTACTTTTAAA
The DNA here is from genome assembly GCA_947034925.1 of Eudemis profundana. Classification (NCBI taxonomy): domain Eukaryota; kingdom Metazoa; phylum Arthropoda; class Insecta; order Lepidoptera; family Tortricidae; genus Eudemis; species Eudemis profundana. The sequence continues at coordinate 1,356,874 of OX344794.1, read as the reverse complement.
ATGGATTTTCCAACCCAGCTTTGCACGCTCATAAAAAAGGTGACACATTATGTATCAAACTAAATACTTTAACATATTTTCTTCTTTTGCTTATTTTAAAAGGGTCTTATATTGCTTGCTTTAAAAGATTTTCACAAATTTCTTAAGGTGCTTATTTTAAAAGATTTTCACAAATTTCGGTTAGGTACAGTCACTCAATCCTACACGAAGAAGTGAAAGTTATGTCTATAATGTTGCCTTAGATCGCTTTATTTAGACGAAATAGTTTTAGGTACAAGCAATGCAATGCAATGCATGCAATGCAATTTTTGTTTCCGAGTTACAATTGAAAATTTAACCTTCCAAATTGTTATGCCCTTGACAGGGCCAAACTTTCTAGGTACCCATAAGTGGAATTAAGGAAAACTGTACTTGCAATGAATAAATGAATATGGTAAGAATGAGTTTAGGTTAGGTTAATAACCACATTTTTACTAAAAGAAACCCGACCGCGGTGCACTTTGAAACAGCATAAAATCCGCCATTTTGTTTATTTTAACGAACTTCATACCCAGTGACACTCGCACCATCAAGGCGAATGTAATGATGTATCATTTATCAAAATCGGATGTGCCGTTGAGTAGTTACGAGCGGACACAGGAACGGACATACATCATACATACATACAGGTCAAACACATAACCCTCCTTTGGGCTTCGCCGCAGTCGGGTAAAAAGATAGTTAATTTTAACCGGACTATGCAAGTATACAAATTCAAACTCAAACTCAAACTCAAATTCAAACTCATTTATTTCTGTAAGTAGGCCTCAAGGGCTCTTTTACATGTCTGATTCTTTTCTTTTGGCGCTTCGGTAGATGACCTTCTGGTGAGAAGAAGCGCCTGAAGAAACTCACCAGTTTCTCTTTTAAAAACAACATTACAACAATTGTGACATTATTACATAAGAGAATAAAGAGGCCATAGAAAGAATATGGACAAACATGCTCATAAATTATAACTTACCGAGCGTACGTTATTGAAGCGATGCCAACAACGCTTTTGTACCAAATAAGGAGATCGCTATAAGAGGCTAATACTACCTTATGACGTCATTGGCGGGTTGTATTGGTGTCGCAGGGAAAAGGTCATCCCAAGGGCGTAGCTAGGATTTTGTTAAGGGGGGGGTTAAGCCAAGAATGTATCTAAGGTAAATGCTGCATGAGCAATGGCAAAGCATCTTCAAGGGGGGGGGGGGGGGGGGGGGGGGGCTGCCCGTACCTCGCTACGCCCATGAGGTATATACACTAGTTGTTAATAAGGTCTTAGTGCAAGAGATGCAGATAAAAACGGTGTTCAGGATCAAGAAAATCCAAAATAATTTATTTCTGCAAGGAGGCCCTCAAGGGCCACATATGTGACATATGTCTGATTCTATTCTTTTCTTTTGGCGCTTCTTTCGCTTCTTTGGTGAGAAGAAGCGCCAAAAGAACTGGTAACACGATCACGAAAAATCCGCTCGAGAGAAAAGTGGCACGAAAACACTATTTTTTTTTGATTTTGTTCATTACCAATTACCCAGTCTGACAAAATTAATACCTGACAATGATGGTTTCACAGTAATGCAGGGCATCCACTCATATTTGTGTTGATAATGTATAGTATTATGTTCGAAATCGAAGATTATCTTCAATAATCTGCATTCCGCCCGACATACCGCGCAACATTTATCTATAGCCCCGCGTGTCCCAAGTTCCCTCATTTGCCTCTATTTGGAAGTAAGAACGTTTTGAATGGTCCAGAATTAAGTTTATGTTGGCGTATCAGCATATAGACTGAAAGAAAGTTTGTACAGAATTCTGTGTGAGTTAGAACGAGGCAAACTAGGTTACATTTGTAACTTTGGCGGCAAATGTACTAGTGTTCAACTCTTAGTTTCCAAAGTAGATAGAACAGGTACAGTCGGCCTCGAAACTGAGTATGGTATTATGTTGTCCTTAAGAGGTCATCCATAAATGTTGCGACACGGTTTTTCTGTTTCCTAAGGGTCTATCCATTCATGAAGAAGTAATTAATCGCTTTTATTTGAAAAAACAAATTAATTTGATTTTATTTGTTTTGAAAATGTATTTTTTTCATTGAAAGGGTAATACTACAAGTTAGGTAATTTTTTTTAATCCATTTCTGATGTTGAAGGGGTGATTTTGAGGGAACTGCTTAAATATTATAGGCTCATGCAAAGCAATTCCTGTATTTTTAGGGTCCCGTACCTAAAAAATTACAAAGTCGGAACCCTTATAGGATCACTGTTATCCGTTTGTCTGTCTGTCAAGACCCTTTATCTCGGGAACGCGTGGAGGCATCGAGTTGAAAATATACTTAGGTCTACAGTCCCTTGAAGCTGTGGAAAACCAAACCTTTAAGTTAACCATACTTATAGATGCCCCCCCCCCCTAGTTAAGATAAGCATAATCCAAATTTTCGTATAGCCGCTTCAAAATCAACGTGTATCCGGGACAACAGTGTTAAAATATTCAAATGTTAATGTCGCCGACTGTACAGCGGATACGAATGATCAGTTGTATTTTAGTTACAACATGATTCGTCACTTAGGGTACCTTGTCTGGTATCGAGCGAAGTGGCACTACCTATATATTGTCCTTGCATGTACGAGTTTTAATCGTCCTTTTCAGCGATAATAAGTTTCTGCAAAAACGTTTTTGAGGCAAGCTTTTACACTGTCGTCTGAACTTTATTGTGTAATCGCAAACTGCACGTCAAAACTAATGTAATGAGGCCAAACATGGTGGTTTTGTTTTATGTATAGATAGTTTCACGAGAGTTGAGGTGAATGATTACACACACCACACAGCTACATGAAGTGCACATTGCAAAAAAAGTGAATGAATGAAATGAATGAGTGAGTAAATAAACACTAGGCTATAGTTTAACGAACTTTTTGGTCTATCTTGCAATGCAATTCACTGTTGAACTTGCTATCGGTACGAAAAAAGAACAGTAATTTCAAAACCTCGCTGTCATTACATGACAGTGTTGTTGTGTGCGTGGCCTGAACTCTCGTGAAAGTACCTATAATTTAGATGATCCTATGGCCACCTTCCGGCTCCATCATCAGCAGCTTCATGTCATAATGATATTGCAGTGTCATCTGATTTACATATCTTTGCAAATTTTCCGGAAAGAATCCGGGAAGTGGATCAAAGGAGATTGACCAGGTTTGGACCAAATGCTGCCCAGAGATGAAAATACCTCTAACGAGTTCCTTGCGTTACTCTCTATTAGAAAATATATATATTTTCAAAATCGGTCCCGGAGAAAAAAAAATACATGAATTTTTGTTGTTAAGGTTTTTTAGCGAGCGAGCGCTTTCGGTTTTACTTTGCACTTTCAGTTTTTTGTTTGGGAGCGATTATCAATAGTACATTACACAATTAGGGTGGTAAAACAAAGAAAGGCCGAGATCACAGTTGTTTGCGGCCCGAGCTGCAAGCGAGGGACGTAAATATGCGATCGAGGGCTTTCTTTATTACCTCCCGTGTTGTGTACATCATTTCCCTCGATCGCATATTTACGTCCCTCGCTTGGAGCTCGGGCCACAACCTTCTGCGATCTCGGCATTTCTTTGTATTACCACCCTAGTTGTGTAATGTACTATTATGGCTACACTTGGCCAGAAAGCGCTTTATGGCCAGGTGTGGCATAAATGAATTAAACCTTTGAGCACGACGTCTACATTGGTGACAAGCTGTCGTGCCCACAACACCGGATCTATATCGGGATCCCTAAATTTGTTTAACCTATTTTTGCATTCCCTAATACTGTTTGTCATAATGATCATTTGTCCTAACACTCACATGCCCTAATATTTGATCCCCTCACATCGGGATCCCTAAATTTTTTTAACCTATTTTTGCATTCCCTAATACTGTTTGTCATAATGATCATTTGTCCTAACACTCACATGCCCTAATATTTGATCCCCTCACATCATTTCTGCCAGCAGTTCGTTTTTGTTGGGGGATGCAGTTTCAAACCTAACCTAAACCTAACTCAACCTAACCTACTTTTTCTGTCTGCTTTTTTCCATGCGGGGGGCTTCGCCCCCCCGTTCCCCCTTTTTAAGCCTTTTCGTGGCTAAGAACTCGTGCATAACTCTAGTTGCTTAGGACAAACGATGTTAGGGATCGCGAGGAATATGCAAAATAACATTAGGAATATTAATAGTTATGGCAAAAGAGCTTCGGACAACAGAGTATTATGGCAAAAATAACATTATGGAAAAACCTTATTATGACAACTGATCGTTAGGCCAAATACCCATTAGGACAAAACAGTTAGGGCAAGTGATTTTAGGACAAACGATGTTAGGGATCTCGAGGGACACCCCACAACACCAATTGGCATGTGCACAAGACTGTATATTGACATATGTCAATATAGTCTTGTGTCACGTATAAAACGTAGGTTTTAAAGTTAATAATCTCATAATGAGTTATTATAATACTAAACCACTTCCATCAGAACATAGTTCATATTATATCATAAGTTAGTACAGTCTCCACAAGTCTAGAAATCTACTAAAATCATTTCTAATTGTTACCTGTGATGGACATATAATAGATATTTCTGGACCTTATGCTGCGATTCAAAATGACGCTTCGATTTTGAATAACCTTTTGGAAGGTCCAGGAAGGGTCCTTCCTTGGTTTTTAGAGCCTGGTGATATTTTCATTTTGGACAGGGGGTTTCGCGATTCAATGCCTATATTAGAGTCGCACGGATATTTATTTATTTAAACTTTATTGCACAATACAAGAAAGTACAAATGGCGGACTTAATGCCGTAAGGCATTCTCTACCAGTCGACCATCAGGGTAAACAGAGACATTATAGGTGCGGATTTAATTTACAACCAAATTGTATGTTGGCATTATGCCAGTATCTCAATCAAGAGGGGCAAGACAAGGAGCTAATCAACTGAGCACAATCCAGGCAAACAAATCAAGAATGTGCACTATTTGCCGGTGGCCGGTGGTGGTGGCTGGCGCCCAACGTGGGGCCAGTGCTACGTTTAAGGGTCGGGAGTAAATAAATTAAACAAAAAAAATCCGTTAATATAGATTTATTACTCCCGAACGCCGCGAGCACGTGAAAAAGTCACTGGGGGGGTAGGTTCGTGTAGGCCTGTCTGATTTCGCTCCTCGGTTCCACCGGATGGTAACTGCCACCACTTCCCTGGATCTCGGGAACGCCGTGGAGATGGAACGGGCTGAGGGACGTCAGCCGGCAGTACCAGGAATGGTGATGTTGTACCGCAGAAGTACGCTAACCGTACGGTAGCACCCCAATATAGGGGTTTACACTGTATTTATATAAATGAGTACATTACTCGGAAATAAAATTGAAATAGACGAAGGTTATGTAACGATTTACGTTACAAATGGTAGGCTGAAACGTGATTTTAAGATCTTTCGTCACGAATATTGCAATATAGCCACGAGCCACTTTTTTACAGACCTCGAAATTGCCGCTGCCTTAACGAATGTCTTCCATGTTTCAATATTATAGATAGTCCCTATGCACGCGACTTTATAAATATAGCTAGAGAACGACTGAATGCTCATAGTAACTTGGCAGACTATGTTGACGCAAGAAGACTGAACCGAAACAGAGTCGGTTTTGAGAGCATTGCTGTGGTGCAAGATAATGTTCCTGCATTTCCAGAACTGACAGCTGAGGAATTGATCCTGTTCGCAGTAGGTACTTACCAGATAAAACTCGCACCCAGTTATTACAGGGAGCATATACGCAGCACTGACTCATTTGTTGTCCAAAAATATAATAGGGACCTTAACGGTATAGCAACATTTAATATGCCAAGTAATAATGTGCAACTCTTAAGAATGAATATCAAGAGTAGACATACATCATCCAAGGTCTACCACTTTTACATATTAATCGATGTGGACAATCGAGATCGTGGGCTAGAGTGCATACGAGACTATTGGCTGTTGTGCGCATGTTATGTGCCTAGTTTGGTTCTTAGGGTGGGCGAGGCATCAAGACGTTGTTCGGCGCCCTGCTCAATTCCTCGATACAATTATTATCGATGACAATGACGACGATTAGACGACGAGAATCTGTAAGATGTAAGAAATAATTGATTTTTAGTGCCCATCAAAATGTTTTTTTTTTTCATGACTCCTGGGATAGATCTTAATGCGCTTTAGTATACAGTCTAGTGTAAGCCTAAGGAGCATAATGCACTGTGTGTTTAGTCTGGGCAGCACTTGGTCCAACTCCCATACAAAGTTGGTCAATCTCCTTTGACTCGCAAGATTTGATTACAGACACATAGACATCGGGACAGGTGAACCAATTACAAAAAAAAAAATTGCTACCAATTGCGCCACCGAAACGATGCCCATGCCACAGAATTTTTCAGTAATTCTCTTCATTTGTGACGTCATCCTGTGTTGGCCCAGAGAGCCATTAGGAGATGCAGGTTCGAATCCTTTTTTTTTCTCCCGGAGAAATGCATGAAACTGCATACCACTACGTAACCTAGGGCCATCGGGGGTGACAGCCAGATGTTACGTATTGGTTATATGGGGCTCTCCGCTCCAGAAGGGATTGGCCTACCCACTAAAACTCTGGGATACTTCCAACCTGTGCCTTCATGGTGATGGCCTTGGATCCGATGGCACCACGCCATCACCGGCACCTCCGCCCTAGGGCGAACCCTCTCCGAAAAAGGCACACTGTAGCATGGCCAGTGCGCCTTCCCTCGCCTGCTTCCTTCCGACCAACGGCCGTCCCCCGGGGAAGCCAGGAACCGGCACCGAATGCCACTGCCCCGCAGCCGTCCACGGGAGGACACACGCCCCTACCCCGCAGACACTCGCCCGTCAGTTCCTGACCGTCGCCAGCCATCGTTGCTGGGGACAGTCAGGTTTACGGACCACGATGGACCAGTCCTCTACGTCCCGCTAACGGGACGCAGAGGACTAGTCCACCGCCACCATACTGCGGCACAGGTCACCCGTCTGGTGCCTGCCCGCAGTGCCCCCCAAAAGGAGACGTCGGAGGGATGCTGCCCGTGCCCGACACTCCACCCTCGCGTGCCGCACCTGGAGAGTCCTCTGACAGAGAAAACCCGGTGCGGGACCCCCCAACCCCCCCTGACAGGCTCATTTGCAGCATCGGCAAGTGATCAATTAGGGGTACCTAAGAAATCACTTGCCGTTGCTCCCGGGGTGCACCGGCCATGACGCTTCCCTTTCCTGCGGATCAACCGGTACAAGAGGAATGAGAAGAATCCAGACACTCTAGGAGGTTTCCTGTCTAGCACCCTCAGGTTCGAATCCTGCCCGAGACGTATAATTTGTTCGATTTTTCTCCTCCAATAAAATATTTGTATAATAAACTCCTTAAACTCTCTGAATGGCAACAAATGATGTATCCATTAGTCTGCCATCTTGAAATCTTTTCCAACCACGTCGTTAACACCAACACTTCAAGTCAGCCGCAGCTGACATGTATTTCCACTGTCGAAACTCGGAAATTACGGAAACTTTGATGTAAATGTAACCTTTACTTCACTATGTATAAGGTTGGTTTTCCAGTTAAACGTTTGTATCAGATACGACTTTTAGAAAGCAATTTTTCTACTTCAGATATCCCTTTTTATGTGCGAAAAGACGAATTTGGATAAGGGTGTATCACTTAAGCCCTTTTAAATGACGGTAGACGTCAGGATTCTCAGGTTCATTGTTAGTAGAAAAGAGTTCGAGGAATGATGATACAATACAACACAATTATTCTTTATTATGCATCTAAACAACGAAATATAATGTATATAGCACGATAAAGTCTAACAAACTTGACGATAAAATTTGCCCCATAACGCCCACCTTTTTAAAATCAATACGTCTTATGTATCAAGTGGTATTTATTGATAACCAACTTAATGTTTACTATGTGTGAGTCTAAAATCATTTATGACAAATATTAGTATTAAGGTTTAGAAGACTTCATTTTTGGATAGGTCGCATATCGTTTAAAAGACAAAAATCTGTGATTGGTTAAAAAGCTACTGATGTGAGAATTTCATTTGCCGCTAGTTTTTTCTTCAGTACTAAGTACTAGCTGCCCCGTTAGTACGTATTCCGTGGGGCTGACTTTGAGCTTCAGTTACGCTTCCATCCTTATTATATTTCGATGTCTAAAACAGCATATATTAAGGTCGACTGCAGAGCGTTTCGACCGCGGCGGTTTTTTTCAGTCCAGCAAATAGCAGCAAGCGGTGGTGATCACAGTTAACTTTTATTATAAACGATAGCCGGTATCGAGGCTACACATGATTTAATCAAAAGTTGTCGTCACTCGATAGTCCTTCGCGGTAAAAATCGAGTGACACTAATGAGTAATGAATTAAAAAAACTGGGAAAACGCCTGAAATCGACACATTAAATTGTAAACAACAGGCGGTCATCGCCAATAAGCGATCTCTTCCAGGCAAACTAGGCAAAGTAGTAGAATGACGATACATTTGAAGGGATGTTTACAAAAACAACACGACTAGACTGGTTGATACTTATACAGAAACATTTATAATGGCAGTAGGTGTCAACCAGCTTTGTTAGTTATGTTGTTTTTATAAAGATCCCTTTAATTCAGTAGGGTAATTCACAATCATCATCATCATAATTTAAGAGCTTTGCTCTTGTCGGTGGAGTAGACGCCATTTTGTGCGGTCCTCGGCCATGCATTTTAGGTCCTGGTACGACCCGACATTGACCTTTTCTTTGAGTTGTTGCACAAAGTTTCTCCGAGGACTGCCTCTCCCTCTCTTTCCTTCAATTTTTCCTTCTAGGATTGTCTTAAAGAACATATCGTGTCGAACCAGGTGGCCTATCACTCAATTCACAATAGCGCTTTGAAGATCCAGGGAGAGGGCTTTGCCCAACTGTGAATCTCGCTCAGTGGCGCGCACTTTATAAAAACAAAACTACACTGTCTGTCTGCCCTCTAATTTCTCCCCTATTAAGACCCTCCTACCTAAAGTAGAGGGAGGGAGAGAGGGAGTGTATTTTTGTTCTTATGGAGTAAAAACAAATAAATTAGAGGCTTAAGAGGCTTGAAGTCGGAATTTTTATTATTTTGTGTCGAAAATTGGAAGAATTAATATTTCATGTCATTTTATGCCACAACTAGCCAGAAAGTGACTTTTACCGCACGCTACCCCGTACGGAAAATGCCGCTTTCTGGCCAAGTGTAGACATAAAATGATGTATACAACACGGGTGGTAATAAAAAAAGCCCTAGAACGCATATTTACGTCCCTCGCCTGCAGCTCGGTGCGGCATAATGTAGGTACAGTTTCTTCATCGTGTATCAGTGGCGTGGCGTAAAAGATATCCTTGGGCCGGTGCAGATTTAATGTACATTTTCATTAAAAGCTGTAGAATAAGGTGCTCAAATGCCTGATATTAGGCAAGCCGGTAGGAATCGAGTTCTTTGGACGCCACGCTACTGCCGTGTATATACAGTGTGTAAATGTGAGAACAAGGCAGGCCTTGTTTACCGTGACGATGGCCGGCTGTAACGACCGCGCATTAGTGACGTACCCCCGCGGTCGCAATCTGCGGTCGTTGCGGCCCCGTCCCTATTTATGTAAAAGTGAAAACTGACGTGTTGTTTTTTTAAAGTGTGTGGGAATGACTTCTGCCGTTCGGTATTCCTAGAAAGCGATTTTTGTGATATTTTTCAACTGTAATGAATCGGAATATGATTGAGTGGACTCAATACAAATAAAAAATAAATATTTTGTATTCTCAGAGAAGTGCGAGTCCTACTCGCCTACCGAGGGCTCCGTCCGTACAAATTTAATACATAATTAAATATACAAGGTGACATTTTAGTGGTTGTTTTCCGTTTAAGGGCATGTTCAGTATCGTGTTCTGTCTGATAAGGAAAAAGTGGAAGATTTTTTTTTAACGCGAAAAAAAATATTTTCTATGATGGAGCAGGTCGTTCAATTAGCCGACCCCTCCTTACAAAAGACAATTTTTTTTACGTCAGATTTTTTTTTTCTTTTTCCTAATCAGAACACGATACTGAACATGCCCTTAAACGGAAAACAACCATTAAAATTTCACCTTGTATATTTATTTCCGTTCATTACGTCCGTCTTTTCGAACTGCGTATAGGACCTTTTGCCTATGTTAATGTAATCTGGGAGTTGGAATGATACTTCAGTATGTACTTAATTAAATCGTGTATTCAAGCACACGGTCGGGGGACAACTAGCGAGTCGGCTACACAGTGAGCTTTCCGTTGGCGCACAAGGATTGCTTACAATGCATAACTGTCCCTATAGTCGCCTCTCCTAAAAAAAATAAAAATTTTACACAAGAAAAATTTTAAAAACATGAAATTATTAATATTAATTAACAATGAAAAATGTTATGCTTTACATGTCTTATGTCTTTTTTAATCATTATTTGAAAACTTAAAAATAAATTTACTGTGTCAATTATCACTATTGTTTTATTTTAATCAATCTTAAGTCCCAACAGAATAACTTGCGCCCACGCGAACAATGTCGCAGTGTTACTGTATTACTTGGAATCCGCCAGTGATAAGAGAACACGATGTCACTACAGTGTAACATACTAGTAATAAAGTTGAATTTAGAATACATCAGAGTTAGTAATCAAATTACACAACACAATACGGTGTAAAATAAAACTTACTTACTAATAGTTAAAGGATTACTTATTCTAACACAATAAAACGATTCGCACTGCTTTTAAACTTTCACAAAAATTTGTTGCGGCTGGTTTGGAGAAGCCTGCAACCCCGGAGTCATCTGCTGATCCATTGTCAAATTTCGAACTCTCTTAGTGAACCACTTGTTCATTCTCCTTTTACAACTACTACAGAAGTAGTACAGTAAAAATGTTATTAAAAGTATAATGACCACCAATAAAATTATACTGAATGTGTTCAACTGATTAGCTATTCCGGAAACGTTAATAGATGCTTCTGCCATCAACGTATTAGATTTGTCTGTATTATCAGAATCCGTTTTGCTTCCGTAATTTCCCATAATTACGTGTTAACTGCTCCGCTCTTTAAAATGTAGTGCGAATTGTTTTTTTATTTTACAAAACGAATACACATGTAACCTACATTACATAATATTACAATCATTAATTGCATAAAAATATTAGCCTACTAAATCTTTAAGTTTACTCATCACAAAATCTCACTGACCTCTTAACCGTCCGCCCGTAACGTGTAACATATGGTGCGGCGCTATGCACAGGCGAAGCGTTTCCGCTATCCGCTTGTGCCGTACTTGGTGAAATTATGTTTTGTGGTGAGTACAGGCTGTCCTCAAGTAAATATGCAGGTTTTAACCTGTCAATAGACATGTTTACTTCACGGTCTTCTAATTGAATTCGGAAAACTTTATTATTTCTTTTAATAACTTTATACGGCCCTTCATAAGGCGTTTGTAATGAAGTTTTCCCAATTCGACGTACAAATACGAAATTACAAGTCTTAAGGTCTGGACTTACAAAAAATTTGTCATCTCTATGATGAGCAAATTGTCTAGGTTTCATTTTACGTATTGTATCTTTAATTTTATCCAACATAACATGTGAATCCGTTACCTTATTATCAACATCACAATAAAATTCAGCTGGTAAACGTATGGAACAACCATAAGCCAATTGAGCGGCACTAACACCAGTGTCTAATCTAGGTACCGTACGAAGACCTAATAAAACTGTGCTTAATTCGGTTACCCAAGAAGTATTATTCAAACGTGCTACTAACGCTGCTTTCAATGAACGATGCCAGCGTTCAATTACAGAATTACTCTGCGGATGATACGGTGTAGTTCTAAATTTCTGTGTTCCTACGTACCTCATTAGCTGTTGAAACAGACTACTCTCGAACTGTTTACCTTGGTCACTAGTTAATGCAATTGGACAGCCAAATCGCACTATCCAACCATCGTAAATTGTCTGTGCTACCGTTTCTGCCGAGATGTTCTGCAATGGAAACGCTTCTGGCCAGCCGGTAGCTCGATCTATGATAGTAAGACAATACCTGTAACCTTCAACCGTGGTCGGAAGAGGTCCGACTAAATCGGTATGGACATGCTGGAATCTGTCTACTACTGGAAACTTACCTGGTTCCGATTTAGTATGTCGCATGACCTTGGCTTTTTGGCATTGAACGCAGGTTTTGGCCCAAAGGCCTACATCTTTGTTCATGTTCCTCCAAAAATACCTATCAGCAACCATCTTACGCGATGCTCGTACACCTGGATGACTTAATTCATGTATATGTCTAAAAATGTCACGACGAAATTGCTCAGGAATGTATGGCCTCGCATTACCTGTAGATATCTCGCAATACATGTCATAAGTACAGTTAGGCAACATTATTTTTTTAAATTGCAATCTATCATTTTGTAACAACGTTTTTAGCTCGGCATCCTTATTCTGTGCCTTTGCTATCAAAGAAAAGTCTATTGCAATATTTTGAAAGTTGACAGTCTCAATTCTAGACAATGCGTCCGCCACTATGTTATCCTTACCCTGTACGTGCCTAATATCAGTAGTAAACTCGCTGATAAAAAGTAATTGCCTCGTTCTTCTGGGTAGCTCTTTATTATTGTCTTTGTTTAATTTACGGAACGCATACGTCAAACTCTTATGGTCTGTGTAAATAATTAGTTCTCTACCTTCATGCAGATACCTAAAATGTTGCACAGCCAAATAAATAGCCAATAGCTCCTTGTCATAAGTGCTATATTTAGTTTGAGCTGTAGTTAGCTTCTTAGAAAAATAAGCTAACGGTTTCCACTTACCTTCGCTATACTGTTGTAACACAGCACCTACACATGTGTCGCTAGCGTCAGCATACAGTGAAATAGGTACTGTGGGAAGCGGATACGCTAACGCTGCCGCGTTCTGTAAGCTCCACTTACATTGCTCGAACGCTTCGTCAGCTTCCTTCGTCCACTCTATAGGTGTTTTGTCGTTACGCTTCGCTTTATGAATATACCTAAGCAATAATTCCTGGTACTGTACAGCGTGGGATATGTGCGGTCTATAGAAGTTTACCATTCCTAAAAATGTTCGTAATTGACTAACATTTTGCGGTTTTGGATAGTTTTTAATAGCTTCAACCTTACTTTCCAGCGGTTTAAAACCTTCCGTCGAAATTTCGTAACCTAGGAACTCTAATTTAGTTTCCTTAAATTTACATTTCTCCAAATTAATGGTAATGCCAAATTCGCTAAGTCTCTTAAACAATTGATCGAGATGACCGTCATGTTCTTCCTCTGAGAGAGAAGCCACAAGTATGTCATCTAAGTAACAATATACAAAATCAAGGTCTTTTAAAACGGTATTGTTCATAAATCGCTGAAATGTCTGGCAACAGTTCCTCATTCCAAAATTCATTCTGGTATATTCCCATAAACCGAAAGGTGTTGTTATTGCTGTCTTCTCCACGTCCTCAGGATATACCATGATGTTATGATAAGCTCTACGAATGTCTACACAAGAAAATATGGACTTACCTGGTAGCAAATAGGTGAAGTCGTGCACTCTAGCAATAGGATAACGATCCGGCTTCGTAACCGCGTTCAGAGCTCTGTAATCACCACACGGCCGGATGTCTCCATCCTTTTTAAGAACAACATGCAAAGGACTAGACCACGGACTCTTTGATGGTCTGCAAATACCCATCTCCTGCATTTTTTGAAATTCCTTTTTAACTATGTCATACCTACCAGGAGGCAGTGGTCTAGTTCTTTGATGAATCGGAGGCCCCGTCGTCTCTATGTGATGATACGTATTATGTTTGGGTGCCTCAATAAATGACAACGGCTTTAATATATCTGGGTACTTGCACAATAAGTGATATGCCTTATTATCCTTGTTAATTGTACTGATTGATAAGCTGTCATGGTTTACAATTGTTCCAATCACAGAAATATTAGTCGAATCATCAATCAATCTTTTACCATGTAAATCTACGAGTAATTTGTACTTAAGTAAAAAATCCGCACCTATAATAGGTTTTTTTACGTCACATACAATAAATGACCATTTAAAAGAACGTCTTAAATTCAAATTTAACGTTAAATTTACATAACCGTACGCCTTAATTTCTGTATTATTTGCGGCATATAATTTACAATTTTCAATTGGTTGTAAAGAATCCTTTGAAAACTTGAAGTTCTTAGGAACGACACTGACATTCGCACCTGTGTCAACCAAAAATCGAAAACCCGAATTTCTATCAATAACATTAAGGCGATAATTATTTACCACTGTGCAGGGTTCCGCCGTAAACGTCTGCACCTCTTCTAGTTTCCCGTCGGCGATTTTCCTTTCCAGCTGCACGGTTGCACACACTTGTTAGCCTTCGTCTTATAACGGTAATGATAAAAACATAGCCAGTCAGGGTTATTCTTATCTCTTCCAGAAGTTCCAGGACGGCTACGGCTGTTGGCGCGAGAGCGACTACGTGCCCCTGTTCGTCCTTGGCTCCTACTTGGTCTGCTACCACGTGAACTGCATAATTCCGTTATTCGGTCGTTAATCTTTGCTATCTCCGCCATTATATTATCTTTTGGCGGGCTCTGTCGTGAAGTCCTTTGCATCGCAGTTTCTCTTTGAATCGCCGCTACCTCATTGGGCTTGAATGTCTCCATTACCTTGTCTGCGATCTTTGCCAAAGTTTCCAAATTTTTCGAATCCGCTGAAGCTACGACGGCCCTCACCGATGGTGGTAGATGACCTTGCCAGAAATAAACCAAGGTCTCGTCCGGAAATTTGTCTCGTGCAAGGTCGCGCATCTTTCGCATTAATTGCGACGGCCGTTGATCTCCTAACTCCATGTCGGACATTAACTGTTGCAACCTATCACCTTCAGTTTTCTCGTAAACACTAAGTAATCTGCTCTTAAGTGTCTCAAATTTATTTTCGGCGGGCGGCTTTTCAAGGACATCCGCCACTTGCTGTATTGCATGTTTCCCCAGCTTTGCGATCACTATATTATAATTTGCTTGATCCCCTGCCTTTTGTTGTGACAGTATCGCCTCAACCTGAAGAAACCATAGCCTCGGTTGGTCCTGCCAGAAGTCTGGAATCCGCGCGGCCAGTGATATAGTCGACAACTCTATTGTTGTCGCAGCCCCTTGCGAAGAAGGTGGTGTTGGCGGTGCAGGTGGTTGCGGGCTCATATTGCAGCCTTATGCTTCCGATGACCCTGGAGCGCGGGGAGTTGTCTTCCGATAATGTCAATCACAATGATAACCACACACTATAGTTAATAACGTCACTTTCGAACCGAAACCGTAAATGCACTCACTCAACCAGATTACTTTATTATTTTTTTATTTATTATTATTTCACAAAATGTCTCCACTAAATGTTCAGTCGGGGTCACCAGTTATAGGACCTTTTGCCTATGTTAATGTAATCTGGGAGTTGGAATGATACTTCAGTATGTACTTAATTAAATCGTGTATTCAAGCACACGGTCGGGGGACAACTAGCGAGTCGGCTACACAGTGAGCTTTCCGTTGGCGCACAAGGATTGCTTACAATGCATAACTGTCCCTATACTGCGTACAGTAGTAGGCGCCGCGGCTATATCAAAGGATCTCGGACCTGTTGATACTCGTGAGTGAAATAAGCGGCGGCAACCCTATTTGGAATGAGGATGTTTGGGCCTTTTGCTGGAGCGTTTATAGGGCTGTCACTTTTTATTGAGGTCTTTAAGGGGCCTCAGAAAATTTCAAATGTCTTCAGTCGATACTATGACGTCAGTATCGGTTATATTGACCAAAGGACTGAAGTATAATATAGTATAGTAAAAGTCCGTTGCATCCATATACATACACTGTATATGGATGCTAGTTAGGGTAGTAGTTTAGAATATCTAAATAGATGGTCATTTGAACGTCTAAGATCTCTTAAAATCGCTCCGAAACGGTATTAGGGTAAAAATGTGTAAAGCAACGATATTATCTTGCCTTAATAACTCATTAGCCGTAAAGGAGAAAAGATGGCATTTTGTAGTGCACAAAGGAGGACGCTAAAATATTACGGGCTTGCAGCTTTATGGAATATACAATGCTATTATACGATGCTACAAGGCAGAATAAGCTATTACAGATGTAGTGCAAAATGTTTTCCATCGTACTTTATCGGAAAAGTTCGTATTTATCGTGCTCTCTCAATCAGCTTCAGTACCCATCTTACAGCCGCCATTTTTCACTTTGACATTTGACACTAAACAATGAAGTTCCATATTAATGGATATGAAAACGTCACTCATTTAATACAATCATTGATTGACAGTTCGTGTGCCATCGTATTCCGATTGAGATCCGAGTTTTCCCGATGGAAAATCATTTTGCACTACATCTGTACTGAAAGTTACTTGAGTGTGTGGTAACCCTATTCAGCAGGTCGATAGTTTGTTGGAACGCTGATAGGGCTGCCACTTGCAGGTAGTATACAGCGGTATTGAAAGAAGTTACCACGAAGAAAATACTTAAGGTGAAATTGAAAAGTGTGTAGTTCTACACAAAAAGTAAGTTCTGTTCGTTTGTCATTGCATAGGCAATACTTCCAGTAGTACAGTCTGCACACGGGAATGTTGAGCCACTTGCAACTTTAGCCGCGTAATCATAATTCGTTATCAGACGCGTGCCCGAAGTACGCCTGATTAGTAGGCTTAGGACTTCTTGTAGCATACACTGGTAGTAGCAATGTCAAAGACATACGCCGTATCTAAAACACGGAAGTTGCGTCTTCAAATTGCATGGAAACCATGTATGGGTTATAAATAAATATTAATAAATAAATATTAGGGGACAATCTTACACAAATCGAACTAGCCCCATAGTAAGCTCAATAAGGCTTGTGTTATGGATACTAGACGACGATATATTTAATAGATACAAATACTTAAATACATAGAAAACATCCATGACTCAGGAACAAATATTCGTGCTCATCACACAAATAAATGCCCTTACCGGGATTCGAACCCAGGACCTCTTGCTTCGTAGGCAGGGTCACTACGAACTAAGCTAAAGCGGTCGACAATTTCAATGCAAAACCCATCTTACCATACTGGGCGTGGACCTTGTTTTGAAGAATGAGGTGTCATTAGGGCCTTAAGCAGCCTGCACACGGGGCGAGTAACTGGAGCAAGTAGAGGCCACGGCGCGGCAGGCAAATGCTTGCACGGTTGTAGGTGCATAATTTGTTAACATCTTTTATGCCACACCTGGCCATAAAGTGGCTTTTTCCGTACGCTGCGCGTACGGAAAAAGCCGCTTTCTAACCAAGTGTAGACACAAAATGATGTACACAACACGGGAGGTAATAAAGAAAGGCCCAGATCGCAGAAGTTTATGGCCCGAGCTGCAAGCGAGGGACGTAAATATGCGATCGAGGGTATCTTTGTATTACCACCCTCGTTGTGTAATGTACTATTATAGCAGTATCCTGTTAATGCGTCCTTATGCCAAGCGTTAAAATGTCAATAAATGTAAACGTCATATTGTTGTAATACTTGTTATACGATTGAAAAGAGAAACTGGTGAGTTTCTTCCGGCGCTTCTTCTCACCAGAAGGTCATTATAAATATTATTATTATACCCGAAGCGCCAAAAAAAGAAGAGATCCAGCTTCAGCTGTTTTAGGAGCGCGCGATACGAATTCACACAAACGCGCGATAGAACGCGCGCATCTGTGTGAATGCGATCCATACTGGAGCAGTCTTACGCAGTGCTAAATGTTTGCAAGTGGTGCATTCGTACACGGCGCGCATTACTAGCGCGCGGTGTACCTTTTGTCGGAAGAAATTACTGCTATTATTTTATGGCTATAATATACCTTCTGATCTGATATGCAAGGAAACCAAGAAACGTGGCGTGATCGAATATAACCGTTAATTCTAATGCAAAAAAACCAGGTATCCTCTCACTTGCTTTCAGTAACTGTAGCTACCCGTGTAAGCACTAATTTCTATAGCAACATAGTTAAACGGAAAATAGCAAGCAAGTGAGTGGATAGTAGCTGGCTAACTGGCACTGTGCGAAGCATACTTAACCTGTAATCTGTATACAATGAAATATGTAGCACAATGCTTATTGAAATGCCTTGAAGAAGATTAATGATATCATGTTAGTCGCGCGTCGCATAGGTTTTGGTTATACAAGGTTTCTACTACGTTTAACGATTATTCGAAGTTACCTATTTGATAAAGATGTTACATTACTAATCTTTTATGTTTTATTTTAAATTAGAATAATCTAACTTTTAAAGCCCTTAACTTGCGATGTCCACAGGAGAGACGCGAACACTTAAGTATTACTACAAACATCGATATATCGATACCTTTAGACTCAAAGGGCGTAAACGCCTTAGGTGCTAATGGCATTTACGCCCTTTGAGTCTAAAGGTATGGATATAACGTATGGAACGATAACGTATAACAAAATTGACGTTGAAATTTGCACCACAACGCCCACTTTTTAAAATCAATACGTCTTATGTATCAAATGGTGTTGATAACCAACTTAACGTTTACTATGTGCGAGTCTAAAATCATTTATGACAAATATTAGTATGTATTAAGTTTGAGAAAACTTCATTTTTAAACGGTTTTATTTAGCTTACCGTGTTTGTGTCAAGTTTGTAAGTTTGTTTGGGTCAAATCTTGCAGCAGCTTTTTCAACTACTTCTACTAAGCCGATTTTTATGAAACTTTGCACACAGATTCAGTTTCCGTGACAATACAACATTATGATAAATTCAAGGTGGTCTGATGATGGAGTCAGGAGCTGGAGAGTGGAACTCTTCAACCGTTACTACTAACTCCATCGAGCGTGGGCTCATTCGCTTGGTATTGAAGAGTCCGATTCGTTAAACCTGGTCACGAGGGTCTGATGTTGGAGTCAGGAGGTAGAGAGTGGAACTCTTCAACCGTTACTACTAATTACATCGAGCTTGGGCTCATTCGCTTGGTATTGACGAGCCCGATTCGTTAAGCCTGGTGACGAGGGTCTGATGATGGAGTCAGAATATACAGAGTGGAACTCTTTAACCGTTACCAGTAACCCCTTCGACTTTGGTCTTATTTGGTTGGTATTGACGAGCGCGTTACGTTAAACTTGATGGCGAGGATCTCATGATGGAGTCAGGAGGTAGAGAGTTGAACTCTTCAACCGTTACTACTAACTCCATCGAGCGTGGCCTCATTCGCTTGGTATTGACGAGCCCGATTCGTTAAACCTGTTGACGAGCGTCTGATGATGGAGTCAGGAGGTAGAGAGTGGAACTCTTCAACCGTTACTACTTACTCCATCGAGGGTGGGCTCATTCGCTTGGTATTGACGAGCCCGATTCGTTAAGCCTGGTGACGAGGGTCTGATGATGGAGTCAGGATGTACAGAGTGGAACTCTTTAACCGTTACCAGTAACCCCTTCGACTTTGGTCTTATTTGGTTGGTATTGACGAGCGCGTTACGTTAAACTTGATGGCGAGGATCTCATGATGGAGTCAGGTGGTAGAGAGTGGAACTCTTCAACCGTTACTGGTAATTCCTTTGAGTGTGGGCTCATTCGCTTGGTACAGTTGAGCTCAATACGTTCTACTTAATGACGACGGTCTGATGATGGTGCCAGGAGCTGGAGAATGCAACTCTTCTACCGTTATTAGTAACTCCTTCGAGGGTGGACTCATTTTTTCTTATTGACAAGCCCGTTACGTTACATTTGATGGCAAGGGTCTGATGATGGAGTCAGGATATGAAGAGCAGATAATCTTCAACCGTTTATAGTACCTAACCTCTTCAACCAAACAGTTGGTCGGTTGGTATTGACGGGCCCAATACGTTATACATGGTGACGAGGGTCTGATGATAGAGTCAGGAGCTAGAGAGTTTAACTCGTCAACCGTTTTTAGTAACTCCTTCGAATTCAGGTTCCTTTGGCTGGTAGTGATGAGTCCAAATTACGCTTGCTAACGAAGGCAATGATGATGAGTCACGAGGTGGAAAGTCGAAATCCTCAACCGTTACTATTAACCCTTTCGAGTTTAGGTTTTTTGGTTGATATTGACGGTCGGCTGATGGAATCAGGAGGTGAAATGGGGAAATCTTCAACTGTTACTAACAACATATTCGAGTTTGAGCTCTTTGTTTGGTACTGACGAGCCCAACACGTGCACGTTATGCGTTAGGGCTCGATGATTGTGGCTCTTGCCTAGGTATAGATAGGGTGTAGCAATGTTCATTTATTTGCAATCGTTACCTCCTCCCTCGTGTTTGGGCTCATTTGGTTGGTATTGATGATTCCTTTACATTGAACGGCGAGGCGGCGGTTTGGCGATGAAAGTTTGATGAGGGAGTTTGGAGGTAGAAAATGGAAGTATTTCGACGTTACTTAATCCCAACGAGTTTTGTGTAATTCGGTTTGTATTGACAAGTCTGGTACGTTATACTTAGTACCAAGGGCCTGAAAAATATTGAACTGTTACTAGTAACCCCAAACCGTAGGAGTATATCGTCACAGTGTGGCAAGGCGAGCCCATTCAGGTATTTACAAACACCCAAATGCCTTTAACTCGGTCCTTATGCTTGCGTAGGTGCG
The DNA here is from genome assembly GCA_947034925.1 of Eudemis profundana. Classification (NCBI taxonomy): domain Eukaryota; kingdom Metazoa; phylum Arthropoda; class Insecta; order Lepidoptera; family Tortricidae; genus Eudemis; species Eudemis profundana. Next base: position 1,336,166 of record OX344794.1, on the reverse strand, counting down.
AGCTACATTGGGATAATATGCGTAGTTGGTGATACGCAGAAAGTTACTCTTCAGCTCCGCAGTATTGAACGTGCAATCATTGGTTTTGCACCCTGAAACTCGTCATTGGTACTCGCAAAAATGAGATGAGACTTTACCTTTAAAATTGATTAGTAAGTAGCTTTCGCTTTCTAATTCAATCATCAGTTCCTCGATCCCAAGTATAAAGTATTGGACTCATCAATGCCAACCAAATGAGTCCAACCAAACTAGAGAGGGTTACTAGTACCTAATGTTTGAAAAATTCTACTGTTCAGCTCCTGGCTTTCTTCGGGCTCACAAAAATGAAATGAGGATAGTTTAAAATAAGGAATAGTTTGCGCAATGGTTTTTAGTCAAAAGTTGAATATTAAACTAAAAACTAGAAAATAAAAATAGGTAAAAAAACTTTTTAAGTTAAACGGTTTTATCTTATGTTAAAAAATGTACCAAAAAGTAGAAAATAAATTTAGGACACAAAACTGGATCTATTCGAGATTTTGACATCTGTTAGGTGGAAAATCGTCCAATAAGCGGAATAACTAATAATCTGGGACTTAACATACTAAATAAAAACGTGGGGCGCATTGTATTTGCATCTATCTGTATCTCATCATATTATGAAACAATATATCCGCCCGCATCTGTTTGTCTGTCCGTATAAACATGAAAACTGCTGGACTACGTTGATGCGGTTTGCACTAACTGCTTGATACTTTGAGATGGTTTTAGAACATAGGTACTTTGCTTAATGTGTCTATCTTTGCATGATGCGGGTGTTATTAATAATGTAAGTAGGAAAACTCATGTATATTAAAGCCGGTCCAAAGGAATATTATTTAAAAATTGCGCCCCACGTTTTTATTTAGTATGTTAAGTCCCAGATTATTAGTTATTCCGCTTATTGGACGATTTTCCACCTAACAGATGTCAAAATCTCGAATAGATCCAGTTTTGTGTCCTAAATTTATTTTCTACTTTTTGGTACATTTTTTAACATAAGATAAAACCGTTTAACTTAAAAAGTTTTTTTACCTATTTTTTATTGGTTACAAAGCTACTGACATGAGAATTTCATTTGCCGCTACAGTTTTTTCTTCTGTACTAAGTGCTAGACTCCGTTTTTTTTAGATGTGAAAATTTGGTAAACAAAGTTGACATCTGTCAACTTGAGGTTTTTTATCAGGTACATTGTGTGGCGACATTGTGCAATTAATTTCATTTCATAGTGAATAAGTACTTGTTTTTTATGTACGTTTGCAATTTACATAATTAACAAATGAAGAAAAAAAACTCATTTCTTTTATTTTACTTATGGGACGCTACGTGTGTCAGCACCTTCGCCGCTTCCCACGTCGGCCGCACTGCTCGCACGGCTGGAGCTGCGGCCGAATTTCAGGCGGCAATGAAGCGGCAGAAGTATGCCCCTTTGGGACAGGGGTACCATTTTGTCCCATTGGCGGTAGAAACGGCGGGTTGCTGGGGGCAGGACGCGAGACGGCTTGTGCAGGACATAGGCCGTCGACTTAGGCAGAGGGGTGAAGACCCCCGCTCCGAATCGTTTCTGAGGCAAAGGCTTTCCTTGGCGATCCAGCGCGGAAATGCCGCAAGTGTTATGGGCACCTTTGCGCCAGAAACGACTAGGAGCGTGGGTTTATTTGACTGAATTTATTTTGTGTTTATTATATTGTATTTTTGTTCTTTCATTACCATACTATAAATATTTTTACTTATATTATTCTAAAAGCAAAAATCAGATTCATTTTTTGCCTATTATTTTAATCATTTGTAGAAATATTGCACAATAAAATACCCAAAGAGGCAGAGGTTTTGAAGCTATGGTCAGGTTTTTAAACGTCGTTGTCGTTATGATCAGTTTTGCAACACAGTTGCGAATAAAAAGTATAATATATATCTTTAGAACTTCTGTTTTTGTATTTATTTTGTTATTTATCAAAGTAAAAAGTGCGTGTGTGTAATAAGCTGCGCTGCGCGCATAAGAATAATGAAATTAGGGCCACTTTATGAGCACGTAAGTCGAAAATCTTTTTTAAGTATACATTATATTACTATGCCTTGGCTTGGCCTACTAAGTGGGTACTTTAGGCTTATAACTAATGAATTAATATCGGACAAAGAAAACGACATAATAAATATTATGTACTTTTAAATTGTTCATTGATAATTATAAGTGTTGACGAACACTGATTCTTTTGTTTACCAAATTTTCACATCTAAAAAAAACGGAGTATAGCTCTGCCCCGTTAGTGCGTGTTCCTTGGGGCTGATTATGAACTTCAGTTACGCTTCCATACTTATTATATCCCGATGACTACAAACTACGAATCTTTATGACTTAGCTATGTACTATAGCCAAGTATAGGCGAATTAACTCCAATGCAGCTAGTCGTAGGCGCGGAACCTTCGGCGCAGGCGCAACCTTTGGCTGTTTAATGTCAAATTGGCAAGTTCGCGTGATGCAACCCGCGCGGGCGCCGGCCACGAGAAACGAGCGATAGGGAACGTGCACGACGAAGGTGCTGCCAACTGGTGCCGCCAATCTAAATCATATACCCTCTCAGGCTGGGGGCACATTGACGAAGACGCCGTTAATAACGTTAATTTATTGCGTTGAAGGATGATTAACGTCAGTGTAGCTAGTCTAGTGTAGACTTACTATATTTGACATTGACACTTACATATCGAGGGTTTCAGGGCTTATACGCAATACTAGGACTATTGCGTATACGCCTCTTTGTCCTGAAACCCTCGATATTATCATTGACATTGACAGCTTGATTTGACAGGGGCGATAGTTTCCATTATTGTCCGCCCGTGTCTCTTTTGTCGTTTAGTGCTGCCACCTTATAGTTCGTGCACGTCCCCTATAGTTTGGTAACCAAATTTTAATAATCGGGTTATTACTTAGCGATCGATTTAGAGTGAAAGATTTTCCACCAAAAAAGGGAACATCCTGAGCATTTTATTTGGTATTATCGGACTCCGTTAATTACAGCAAAAACAAGATAAACGAAAACGGATCAGCGAGTCAAAACTTGGAGCAACGCGAACTTCGTAGAGTCTGTGCGTGAAGAGAATAGGCGTGGCGAAAAACGGAACTAACCTAACCAGTATGGCCACAGAACAGAAAATACGGCACATACGGTAGAAAAGCATTACAGCGCCCCCCAATCTAAATCCTATTCTCTTTCCGCACAGACTCTAGTGGCCTTGCTTAGTATTTCCCCTCTGCCAAGCAATTTGAGCCAGTGATCATGTTCGTTCTATAAAACTAGTTGCAATTGGATTAGTCGTCAGACTGAATCTAGTAACTCATATGAAGAGATCTCCGTGAATATGCCGAATGCTCCGTATTTCCCTGCAAAAAGAGATCTAGGTACCTAACACGTCAAACCAAGGACCTGTTCCCCGATATTTACAACGCCATCTATGTATAAGCTTGGTATAAGAATTATATTATTTACAATTATTCAACTTTGGAAGCGTGACACAGTATTTAAATGTTAGAATTTATTTATTATTAGCTGTTTACGAACTAATTGTTATTGTAAACTGTACTATGTTTCTTTGTTCAATTATAACATCGTTAAATGTTTAGTCTTTTAGCGCCGTCTAGTTTTTGCCTGGACATCCCCTTGCGGTCGGGGTACGATCCAAATTACGGAGAATGGCAGTCCTCTTGTTTTAATACTTTTAATAATCCTTGCGTCAAACGTACCTACAAAAAGATGGTGGTTCCTTTAAATCTCAAGTATTTAGAATCATATTGTCATTATTTACTTCCATTAAAACATCACTACAAAAAAAACAGGAAGAGTGAAAACAACAAGTTAGAAGAGACAATGGAATATCGAATCAACAGGTTAGATGGTTTAATAAAGCAGAAGGCATAATATAGATAGAGGCAATAAATAACCAAATTAAGATTTATTTCATATAATTTAACGGGTTAAACGGATCCGCTCAAGTACCTAGTAAAGCCAATTATAATCCTATTTAGGGATGTAACGATACATCATTTTGCCGATACGATACGGATATCTTAGCTAAATAATGAAGTATGAACTTCAGATATTTGTATGTCCTTGATATACCTAAAACTTGGCTATATTTAACAGACAGTCAACCTTGAAAGTGTAAAGTAAAAATAAATTGACAACCCAAAATTCATTTTTTTTTAAATTATGAACCAAAGATATAATTAACATAGTAATTATCATTTCACAAGGTAATAAACCAAAACATAAATTAAGTCAGTAATTGAAATTACTTTTTGCAGATTTTTTTTCATACAGCAAATTCTTTGCGCGCTCTGTAAATATCGGTTGTATATAATCGGCGATACCGATATATCGGTATCGGTATCGTTACATCCCTAATCCTATTATAATCGCGAGGACCATAAATACTGTTTGGGTTTTATGGTTTCATATATTGTGGTTGGGAAATGCGCTGCTATAGAGAATGCATTCTGCGAATAAGTTAGTAGTAGTAATAAGTAATAATTAAAAATGAGATAACATTCCTTTTTTGTCAATTATATGTATAAGCATTTACTTATCGTATAACAAATAAAGAACGATTGAAAAAGACAGTAAACTACTATCAGAAATCAAATGAGCCTTCGTTTGAAAAAGTATTCCGGGATGTGACTAGGGTTGTCAATTGTCAACCGTGCTATAATATAGTATTGTACTATATTTTAACGTTTTGTACTATATACTGTTGAAGAAATATATATTTAGGACGCAAAAACACAATATTTCAGCCCGTCTTTTCAAATGGGGTTTGGGTCGGCCAATTTTACCAATTCTTCGCTTTATTTTAATTAAATGGCAAAAGTCTATTTTTCGCGTTTTGTTATTATTTCACACAGGATTATTTCAGCACGAACAGTTGATCCATCCAATTGGAATAGCAAATGGAATTTTGTAAATTGTACATTTTGTGAATTAAAACTGTTTAATCAATATTAAATGGTTTTTCTTCAAAGTACTATATTTTCTTTCAGTGTACTATATTTTTTATAAGTTGGTGTCCAAGAAAAAGTAGGCAACCCTGGATGTGACGCACTAAATTTTCAACTATACCTCTCCCTCCCTACACAACTGGTAAACAAAGAAGTATGTACTTTAAAACAGTGATTTAGGTGTTAAGTCCGTCGCTTGAGCCAGTATTTCGTACCAAGCTCCAATGAAGATGGTACCTCAATTACTGTTTTTAACCTAACCGAGTGAAAGTCGGTATTATAGTAACGATTGTAGCATGTTGTTACCGCTAATAGCTATAGATATTCATATTAGAGGTCAAAAGTTTGTGTGTGCGCTAGATATACCTAAGCGTCGGTGGCCAATTTGACGGCGGCGGCGTAGACTAAGATTGTGCTCGGCGGCGGCGGCGTGACGGCGGCGTGGTGGCGGCGTGGGCCTAGCCCTTAATATTTGTATTCTTTATATTGGATAATATAAAGAAAAATAGGTAAGTAAGTATTTTACTCAAAAAAACGAATGTAGGACATAAACAACCGTATATTTGTTAATTTTTAAATTGCACACCTAAAATTGTGTGTATGTGCGTCGTAGAAGATTGTTATGTGAATATATTTTACTTGCGTTGTAAACATCAATAGTAGTCGATATAACCATACACCGTCCCACAAAACTGTTTTCACAGTTTGACTGTGGGATCCGCGAATCTATCTATATAATATTAGAAATCTTAATTAAGTAATAACAATGTATACTTAGGTTAGGTACTAGGTAAATACCTAGACAGTAATCAATTTAAATAAATTAAGTACTGTCGAGGTAGTATTTTAACACGGCTTTTTTAACTATATTTTTATTTTCTCCGTCCTAAGGCGAATAACACACTGAAATCGCCCGTCGCCGCGATTTTTTCCGTGTAGCTGCGCATAGTAGTTGCGAGTCGCCGCGATTTACGCGCCAGTGTGCGCCACCCCGCGATTTTTCTATACAAATCGATGATTCTACATACAAAGTTGAAAATCGCTGAGTCGCGTGTCGCCGCGATTCGCGCTGCAGTGTGAGATCCGCCTAATAGTCGCAGGTAAGGCGTTAAGTAATGTCACTACCCGAAGCGCCAAAAGAAAGAATAGAATCAGACTTTTAAAAGAGCCCTCGAGGGCCTACTTGCAGAAATACACTTTTTTTAACGTACCTAAAGCCTAGTTCGGACCAGGCTAGTATTTTAGTCTAGTAGCGAGTAATTTAGTAGCTAAACTATTCGCTACTGCCCAAAAATCGTTCGCATTACGATCAAGTACAGTTTACAAGTGAGTGGTTTTTTGCAAGATGAACAGCCTACAAGTCCTACAACGCAATAAAGTAAATAAACTGTTTAAGCTAATCGTAACTAAATTTAATTTCCTATTCACCAAATCCGGGTATATTCATTGTTTTTTTCTAAATTCAAGTATGCGGATTGTTTCATTTGTTTGTTTTTATAATGCGGGGACTTGACGTTCCACATGCATTCATGTTCTACATAATTGGTTGTTTCTTCACTCCAGTGAAACGATATTTTTGCGGCAAGTAATGTACTCGACTAATTCGACGGGTTCGCACTAGTTTAGCTAGTGAACCAGGGAGCACGGACGCGTGGTGGGGGGTGTTACTCGCCGAAAAAAATAGAATAAAATGGATCGACTCGACTTAATTGCCAACTAATATACTCGACTAATTTGTAGGTGTTCAGACACATTTAGCTACTAAATTACTCGCTACTAGACTAAAATACTAGCCTGGTCCGAACTAGGCTTAAGCGCTTTCCGATGAGCCTGTCCCCATAGTAATTGCTTACTCTGGGAACAGCATACTTACCTGCAGCTATAGACTTGGTGCCATGTTTATGGCTCATTTGAGATAAGTTACTCTCTTGATTGCCCTGTTGGTAGACTGATAGTAAGTATTTGTGTCTTAGGGTTGCCGGAAGAATTTTACATACTTTAAATAACTTGTAATGATATTATTGCTTACTAATAGCTCGAGGAATCTAATTAGCAGAGTTGTTCTATTTTCTTCAAGTTCGTTTTAAAGGTGAGTTACTATCATACAGTACCATGTTTCTTTGTCGTCGTCCCCCCCCCCCCCCTTCCCTACCTTTCCCTTGACGTGTGACGTAAGATATTCAGAGGTGTCTCTAGACGGCAGTGGAATTCGCATTTTACAGATAAATTGACTCCTTTGAAGTCGGTTGATGACTCACGAAAATCATGCACCATTTTATATAACTTATATACTAAATTCCCCCTACATTTACATCCTTCCAATTTACAAACTTAACTTTGCCGCTGTTCGCTCCCATCTTCCGACACGACGCACTATAATTGTATCGGAACATCGTTAGTTCGAGTTCAGCGGCAGCAAACATAAGTTTGTAGGGGAGCTCGGGCAGGAAGTGGTCTCGCCTGAATGGGTTACACCCGTCTACAACACGACAACTTTATATTTGCCGGTGACAGCGTCATTATTTTCGCGCGGTCTGTATTAGATTGTACGCGTCGATGTCAGTTGCATGTTTGGTCAACCGAAGAGTTAACTTGGTCGGGTGGTGATGTACTGTTATGTGCGAAAGGTCGTATATTAGTAGGAATGTAGTGTGGGTCAAGTCGTTCTTTCCACGGAAAGTAGGGTAGGGAAGTGACGGGAAACTGCAAGAAAGTTGAACGTTGTCTTTTTGGCCGCTTTTGTTGCTAAGCTGAGTTTTATCGTAATATTGGTAAAGCATAAATAACAACACGCCAAACAGACGTCCAAGGGCTTGAGACTGTCTCAAAAGTATCGAAATATAATAAGTATCGAAGCGTAACCGACGCTCAAAATCAGCTCCACGGAATACGTACTAGGGCCAATATTCAGCGTTTTTACGGCGTTTTATTTTCGTCATTATTGTCTCAGTAAATATTGTTCAAAAAAACGATGCCTAGAGTTAACTTTTTATGAAACCGAAAAACAGTCCCGAGTTTAAGTCTAGTTTTATCAAAATTGTCACGATTTGTCCTTTCGTTGTAGTAAATCATCGTCGGACAACAATGATTGTCAAACCGCGCGGTCAAAACGCCGGAGAATCGCCCACTAACGGAGTGGAGCTAGTACTTAGTACTGAAAAAAAAACTATAGCGGCAAATGAAATTCTCACGTCAGCAGCTTTGTAACCAATCACAGATTTTTGTCTCTCAAACGATATGCAACCTATCCAAATATGAAGTCTGTCAGTGAAATGTCAACTTTTTGTTTAAGCATTTAAATTGTATAATTCTAACATTGGTCCGTGTGTCTTGGATCCTTTTCCCTAAACGACGCCCAACTGGAAGCCCAGCCCTCTGTCACAGCACAGGCCGTCGGAACTTAGCATATATTTCCGTGGGTCTAGTGAAAACGGGTACAGTACAAGTCACATTTGTACCAGGACCAAAAGGTCACAACTCTATTGTATGACTTAAGCCCTTTTGCTCCTAGGTTAAATGCGACTTGTATCCCTTTTCGCTAGAGCCATAGATTCGTTCTGCCTTTTTAGACGCCACAAAGCTAAGCCTAATTGCTTTTGTAGCCATAAAATAAATTCGCTTCCACTCCTTTTTAGGGTTCCGTAGCCAAAATGGCTAAAAAGGAACCTTTATAGTTTCGTCATGTCCGTCCGTCCGTCCGTCCGTCCGTCCGTCCGTATGTCACAGGCATTTTACTCATAAACTACAAGACCTATACTGATGAAATTTGGAATATAGATGTCTTGTAGATGCCGCAACTAAGTTTGGTAGTTAAATAATAAAAATAAAAAAATCTAGGGGGGGCACTCCATACATGTAACAGAAGCTAAAAAAAATTTTTTTCACAAAATGTCAACGTGTGGTACATAGTTCGACAGCTCTTTTGAAAACATTTTAAGGTTCTTAAGTAATGTTTGTGATTAAGTGAATACCTTTGGAAATAATCGCTCCGAAAGTTGTGAAAATTGTGTCCCCCCCCCTCTATCTTCTAAACCGTGTGTCCGAAAAATATAAAAAAAATTACAAAGATAACGCTCAATTAATACTTTCAACGAAAATTATTTTCAACAAGATCGGATTAACCGTTTTTGAGTTATTGCCGATAAACAGCGCTTCTCAACAAAAGGACGTAATTGCTATGAAGATACGCTCTTTTGTTGTTGTACTTTTTTTACATCGTATTTTTTACCTTATAGTTACGGCTATGGAACCCTACACTGAGCATGGTCCGACATGCTCTTGGCCAGTTTTATTTTTAGTCTGACTAACTCGCAACCCTAGTGGGCGTAGCAATAATATGACCGGGTGGTCGGCCGTGGCGTTCCCTGGGGTCGAACCAGGTCGCTAGCCGGACCACCTCGACGGAATCGGACTGGGTACCCACCCGGGGGCGTCTGGGGTCGCACTAGGTGGGGGCCTGAACGCCTGGAGTCGAACCTGGTCGTTTGGCCAGGGCCACCTTGACTTTTCGCTGATTGCTCAAAGTGAGCAGTGGACCAGCGGGAAGGATGAAGCGGATCAACCTGTCCTTATGTGAACGTATGTATCGAACTAATTCGCTTCCACTCAACATAGCCCAGTCAAAAAGGGCTCGGCTTTCACAAAAACTTCCCGTCCGATTTTTGCTAGTATTATACCACTTGTCAATGGTTCTGGCAATAGGCTACGCTACGCCAATAAGACGTGAGGGGCTTGATGACGAAATAAAAATTGTAATAACTACAGTTAACACCGGGACATTTACCATGTATGTTTGTTTTTATGAGTTCCCGATATTTCGGCACTGTTGCAAGCGCCATCATCACGTTACTCATACGTTACGGAATAACGTACAGAAGTCTGTCTCTCTAACGAAACTGTCGGGTCCGACCGTCTCTCTCTATCGCATAACACGTACTCTTTCTGGTCGCTGGCTAAGCCGCTCCTGAGCAAAATATGGTACCAGTAGCCACGCGGCGAAATCGTAGAGTAAGCCACTCCTGACGAAACGTAATAAAACCAGAGGGCGATTCCATTATCGCGGGTGCAACATTTTGACTAGGGATGTAACGATACACAGTTTTGCCGATACGATACCGATACCGATATATAGTAGTTAATATCGGCGATACCGATACCGATATCTTAGCTAAATAATGAAGTATGAACTTCAGATATTTGTATGTCCTTATTATAACTAACGGCAATGACTACTGGCTATATTTACCAGAGAGTCAACCTTGAAAGTGTAAAGTAAGAAAAAAAAATTATCGACTCAAAATTCAATTTTTTTTTATTAAGAACCAAAGATTTAATTAACATAGTAATTATCATTGCACAAGGTAATAAACCAATACAAAAATTAAGTCGAAAATTGAAATTACTTTTTGCAGATTTTTTTTCATACAGCAAATTCTTTTCGCGCTCCTCAAATATCGGTTGTATATTATCGGCGATACCGATATATCGGCGATACCGATATATCGGTATCGGTATCGTTACATCCCTAATTTGACTCCTCCTCCTAATAAAACGAAAAACATTTATTATAAAAATATTGTTTTAAGGATTACATTTTAACCTCTTTTCTACAGATTTGTGTATAAGAATTTAAAATAAATGTTTAAATAGCCACAAGAGAGGGTTAAAGTGCTATCGCGGGTGCAACCAAATCGGCCCACCTCTCCGGATCACAGTATAAAAACAGAAATATCTTTTAATTGTCAAATATTTAAAATGTTTTGCCTATTTATATTGAAAGACAATAAACAAGCAACTATAGAAACATAAAAAAAGTATTAAAAACTGAAACTATCAATAAATTATTCACTGTTAAAACGATCGCGGGTGCAACATCGTATGATTCGCAGTTGGTCCTAAATCTTAGAATGCTAAGGTTTTCAAGCGCTTTAACATCCTGAATATTAAGTTAAGTCCATAAAAATTAATGTAAGACCTCACCCTACACGATGGTATCAAAAAAAGTAATAAATTTTGCGACTTCAAAATTGATGTCAAGGTTCGTCTCTAGCGGAATCTCCCCAAAGTGGAAATAAACAGGTTGTAAAAAAATCCTCATTGACTGGGGTAAAGCTGATCAGATTAACTGTTGCAGGCAGTAAGTGATGAGTTGACTGGCGTGGAGCTCATATGCAATTCTCTTGTGCATCGGTGCACTTTACATACAGTATGTAGTCTAAGATACGGGCTCAAGTCGACCTTCCCTCACCTTTATTTTGGGTTCTGTAGTCTGTACCTCAGAAGGAGAAAACGGAACCCTTATAAGATCACTTTTTGTCCGTGTGTCCGTCTGTCTGTCCGTCGGTCAAGACCCCTTGTCTCGGGAACGCGTGGAGGTATCGAGTTAATAAAACCATTACCCCAGTCTACGATCCCTTGAAGCTGTGAAGAAAACAAACTTCTAAGATAACGTAAAAAAATATATACAAGGTGCCCATGAGCATTGCGAGAGATTTTAACCACGAATTCCTGAGGCTATAAGGAGTAATAAATGTTATATGAACCTAGGTCGAATTATGATTTTTAATTTTTTTATGTTTTCATACATAATAATTGCTTAATAATTCTAATCTAGTGGAAACGTGCCTTTACGACGAGCTGACAACGTCGGTTATTGCTATCTGACTTTGACAGTCAAATTAGATGGTTATGTCTCGCAACGTCGCAATCATAAAGGTGTTTCATACTGGAGATTTCATTACAACATTTTTACACAAAAATGGAAATATCTCTAAAACCGAGCCGAATTTAGCAAACGTTAATTAACATTTTTAACTTAAAATATGGTCTGGAATATCCTGTTAAAATCCCTCGCAATGCTCATGGACACCTTGTATAGCTATTTATGCCGCAAAAAACGATTTATTGTTATATTATATTTCGACACTCTCAAGAAAACCATAATTTATAAGGTACTTTCCGTTGACCGAAAACTAGGTGGCAGCTAATACCGTCTTATACATGTAGGTAGAGGGAAAAATCTGAAAACTATTTCTAATTAAATCATAAAAAAATTAGTCATTATTTAAAGTATTTGTAGGGAACCCTCGGCGGCCGAGGCCGACTCGCACTTGTGCGGTTTTTTCTTAATAAGACAAATTTTGCATATATATAATTACAAGTAAAAATCAACGCAATTGCCTCCCATTGGCAAGGTTATATTTAATGTAAGATTTTTTACTTCATATAATAAGCCTACAGTCATGTGAATAGTTTTTAAAAGGCATAAAAATGGCAAGGTGTGGTTACCATCTTTATGCTCGATCGAAATACTTTAAATCAGGTTAATATAATCTAAAAATCGTGGCAACTCTAAATCTATGCCATTGTGGATATTATAAAATTACTTACCTTTCCATATATCACAGTGACAAGCAAAACTAACTAACAACATTGAAATAGTCTGATGTAATTGATTGTTCCTATAATTTTTTGGACTTAATTAGTGAGTATCGGTTGTCACCCGACGATATGACAGGATAAAAAAAGTAAAAAAACTGCATTTTGTATGGGGAAGTACCAGTTCACCTAACCTTGCCAGGATAAAGGGAGGTCACCCTAGCGCAGTATGTGTACTTTTACCTCCTATTGCAGCGGTTCCGAACCTGGGGTTAATTTAATTACCCCTTTTAGAGGTAAAATTATGTTTTCTCATGGGTTATAAGTCGTTTTTCTTCGAGTACTTTCATAGACTTGTCTGTATTACCTATTTTTGGAGGGGTAACGATATAAATCTAGGGAGGGCCTGTGGGTGATGTGGCAGTAAAGGTTAGGAACCACTGTGGTAGGCCGGGCAAGGTGACCTGGTTCGACTCCAGGCACCCCCGGTACTAACCCAGCCCGACCTGCGTGTCGACTGTGTGTGGTACACAGTCGAACACCCAAGGGTGGTCTGGCTAGCGACCTGGTTCGACCCCAGGGAACGCCACGGCCAACCACCCGGTTTCATCAAGAAAAAATATGAGGGACAGTGGTTGTGAGGCGGTCTCCTAGTATATAGGCCATTTAGCGAAGCCGATATCGTGAAACCTCGCAAAGGCGAAGCAGCCGGGTTACCACAGCTGTAGGCTATTCACAACTACGTCGTCAATGTCGTCTCTTTTTAAAATTAGGCGAGTAGTATTACATTGCGGCTCTGGAAAGATCGATCGATCAGACTGTCAAAGTATAAAGACGAACAAGTAGTCCAACTTCGGCCGCTTAGGAGCGCGCGACACGTATTCACACAGACGCGCGATAGCACGTTTGCCTGTAGTGCGTTCATACACGGCGCGCAGACATTCAAGCGCGCGATGTACCGTCATACCGTGTAGGAAGAAAAAAAAACTGGCCAAGAGCATGTCGGACCATGCTCAGTGTAGGGTTCCATAGCCGTAACTATAAGGTAAATAACTGGCCAAGAGCATGTCGGACCATGCTCAGTGTAGGGTTCCATAGCCGTAACTATAAGGTAAAAAATACGATGTAAAAAAAGTACAACAACAAAAGAGCGTATCTTCATAGCAATTACGTCCTTTTGTTGAGAAGCGCAGTTTATCGGCAATAACTCAAAAACGGTACATTCGATCTTGTTGAAAATAATTTTCGTTGAAAGTATTAATTAAGCGTTACCTTCGTGATTTTTTTCATATTTTTCGGACGCACGGTTTAGAAAATAGAGGGGGGGGGGACACAACTTTCGGAGCGATTATTTCCAAATACATTCACTTAATCAAAAACATTACTTAGGAACCTTATAGTGTTTTTTAAAGAGCTGTCGAACTATGTACCACACGTTGATATTTGCTGAAAAAATTTTTTTTTACTGTCTTTAACATGTATGGAGTGCCCCCCCTAAAAATATTTATTTTAATTATTTATATACCAAACTAAGTAGCGGCTCATAAAAGACACCTATATTCCAAATTTCATCAATATCCATCATGTAGTTTTTGAGTAAAATGCCTGTGACATACGGACAGACAGACAGACAGACAGACAGACGGACGGACATGACGAAACTATAAGGGTTCCGTTTTTGCCATTTTGGCTACGGAACCCTAATACTGCTACTATACTGTGCCTTTAGCCGTTGGTAATGAGTAGTGTTGCCCGTTAATAAGTAATGATGGAGCCGCAATGCGGGACTCGGGATTGTTCGTGTGGCCACTTTTGTTCTAGTTTTGCCTTGCTTTATTTTTGGGAGGGCTTCTAGAGTTTAAAGCGATTAAAGAGTTGTGATTAAAGCTTTAACCTTTCTTTTAATGCTTCGTACCGAATCTATGATATTAATTTGCGGTTTCAAAGATGAAAGGCTAATTTCGATAATTAACATAATAAGAAGAAAACCCTGAGGCAGGCATAAATAATTATTATCCTAACAACATCACACAAGTCATATTTAATTAATATTGAAATGAAAAGCGCATGGGTCCAACTATCTTATCTATCGGATATCGAAGACGCGCATGAAAACTTACAGACTGCGTTCCATTTCCTACAAGACCCCAGCAAATCTTTGTATAAGGCAATCATCCTGTACACTTTGGAAAAGTAAATAGAATCCGGTCGATCCGTTTCCAGATCGTCACGTAGCTCCCCACTTAGGTTCGAACGTGACGCGTGTACCGTGAGCGTACGTGGACTGTGCGCTGACAGTATATTTGGAAATAGGCCATAGGTACTTCGGAGACAAATCCTTGGGAAAGCCTTTTTCTGCCCTCCGGCCATCACTTTGCCGTCCGCTGCGCTAAACGAAGATGCCGCTTTCTGGCCCCGTCGAACAGAAAAATAATATACAAACCTTGGCCAGTAAATAAGAAAGCCTCAGATCACATGTAATTGGGTGGATTTCACAGCGTTTTAACCGCCGTCATCACCAATCCCGATAAGATGATATATTTACCCGACTGCGGCGAAGCCCAAAGGAGGGTTATGTGTTTGACCTGTATGTATGTATGTCCGTTCCTGTGTCCGCTCGTAACTACTCAACGGCACATCCGATTTTGATAAATCATACAGCATTAGATTCGTTTTGATGGTGCGAGTGTCACTGGGTATGAAGTTCGTTAAAATAAACAAAATGGCGGATTTTATGCAGTTTCAAAGTGCACCGCGGTCGGGTTTTTTTTAGTAAAAATGTGGTTATTTTAAAATGTACATAATTTTTGAACTTTTGATCAAAAATTACGTGAAAATGAAAAAAAGTACAATTTTATTGATTTTAAAAATAATGGGACACATTCTTAAAGAGAATCGTCGAAATTTCGGGATTGGTGATGTCGGCGGTTGGAACGCTGTGAAATCCACCCAATTGTCGGCCGAGGCGAAGCAGTTCTTACTTTAATGGCCTCCGTATGCAATGTACTATTATTGCAGAACCTGCTTTATTTATTTTAGGGATAATAAACAACTTATACAATATATATTACTAACTATGTTACAGTTAGTGTTACTTAATGTACAGTCAACAACATTATCCACGAAATACTGTAAAGTAATGGTTGCCTAAAGTGGAGTGGAGTGGTGGTGGAGTGCCTTAAGCCTTTACAGGAGAGCTGGGTCAATCCCGCTGGTCCGTACCATCAAAGACTGTTAATGATACCTGTAAACAGAATTAAACTTTATTGCAACGTGTTAAAGTGTATGGGTGGTTACTTATTTCTTTGTTTCCCCGCTTGCCTAAACGGCCGGCAAAACGCGAATAAGTCATATTGCGATTTAGGACTTATTCGCGTTTTGCCTAAACTTCAATCTTCAGTGGCATTAAGACTATGTAGCTGGTAGACTATTTCGCCCTTTGCCTATATATACATATATATATATACATAACATATCATGAATTTTAAGAAGAACTGTGACATACATAATATTAATACTAGAAATATACATAAGCTCGCAGTGCCACTCAGTGCACGCAGTGCAGTGAGTACTTGGCTCCATAAAATAAAAACATCATTCATGGGTAATTGTGTACCTAAGGTTTTATAATAAACTGCCCAGAAACGTAACGGAATTATCTATTAACAAATTCAAGAATTGTGTAAAGCGTAAACTCATGTCCAAAGCTTATTACAGCACACAAGACTACATGAATGATGAAACACCGTGGGATTAACGGCGACTGGAAATAACTACATTTTAATATAATGTTTAATTCGTTGTGTTTTTTTCTGCTTTTCTACTTGTCAATTGTTTTGACACTTAGAGACCATATACATTATCTAAGAAAAAACTGTATTAATTTTATTTTAATTTACTTTTAAGTTACGAGTATATCATGTGAGTCGCAGAATTTTTACATTTCTGTAAGATATTTAGTAAACATCCCCATTTTATATTTTGACGTTTGGAGGTCCTTTACACCTCCAAAACTTAATATTTTGACAATGGAAGTCTCAGAAATATGTCTGCGGTCACCTTATTCCTCTGACCCTTTGTCATACTAAATGTATGAAGACAGAGGAATATGTCACGGCCCCCACCTGGCCCGATTTTTGCAACAGTAAGGCTTGCTAATTTGTCAGGCTTCAAAGAAAAGAAAAAGTAGACTTCAGGCCAGTAATATTCAGCCTATTTAAGACGCGTACAAATTCGACAAACCGACACCGGCCGCTGATTAGCGGGGGACACAAAAGGAGCATTAAAACAAAGCGTTACATTAAACATCCGCGGTACTCGCTGAGTGGAAATAATTCAAAACGGTCGGACAAAACTCGCCTCCGAGGGACGCCGGGGCGTCGGGTGATGTGATGACATATCGAGCCGAAATGGGTCGATTTCAGAGCGTTTCGACCGCGCCGTTTTTTTTCATTCGTGCTCAAGCAAATATAGCAGCAAGCGGTGGTGATCACAGTTAACTTTTACTATAAACGATAGACGGTTTCGAGGCTACACATGATTTAATCAAAAGTTGTCGTCACTCGATAGTCCTTCGCGGTAAAACTCCAGTGACACTAATGAAGTTACAAAAAACGCTGGAAAAACGCCTGAAATCGACCCTCTGCTGTTGTTACAGTAGCAGTCATTTTTAGGGTTCCGTACCAAAATGGTAAAAAAGGAACTCTTATGGTGCGACTCTGTCTGTCTGTGTGTCCGTCTGTCACAGCAAGATATCTCAGGATCCACTGATGCTATCGACTTGAAATTTGGAATAGTGTTAAAAACTGCTAACCCGAGCTTATTGGACAGAAAAAAATCTTATACCTACCTGTATTACTTTTTTTTAAAGGGGGCCGAAATGGGATGTCGAAAATCAAAAGTAGAGCTATTATGTCGAGTGGGATATCAAATGAAAGGACTTAATGTGTAAATTCCAAAACCGTTTTTATTTTATTTTTTAGACATGTAATTTTTGATTTAGGCTAAAAAACGTTAAAAATGATACCATTCCTTCCCTATTATCTCCGAAGTTACTGATCAGAAAAATCTGTCATAATTACTAATTATCAATATCAATCTGAATATTACAGGAAAAATATAACGGTCTTCCTAACTTTAATATTTTTTTAGAAATTTAAAACATATACACTAGCGCCATCTAGCGGAGAGTAGCAAAACTAAGCGATGCTCTGTTTTAGATTACAGAAAAAATATCTAATACAATCATTACTCATCAGATATCGGGAAAAAAACCATAAAGTAAAGTAACAATAATTATTAATAACTCTTAAATAGTACTATCTTAGGAAATCTAACACTAGTATTACCACAAAAATAAATTAACACTAGCGCCATCTAGGGACACAAATCTAAAATAAAGTAGCTTGATTTTAATACACAAAAATGTGCTTCAAAACATGATTCCTTCATGAAAAATTATATATTATGTGAGCGAACCTAGCTGACGAAAAATAATTTTTCATCACACTTGCTCGAAAATGGTGTCATTACACGTAGGTTCTGCGGGCCGTAAATGACCTATTACGGCCTAGGGCGTAATGGTTTTCTTTTTAAATTTGAAACGATGGTTTTGTTTTACTCTTATTTGTCGTGTTCAAAGGAAATGCCAATTTACTTTTTTAACTTTTATCACTGAAATATTATTAAAAGAGAACTGTTATTGCAAGTACATGTAAACACATATTTCTGTAACATTAATTTAATGTTTAAATAGTGTATTCCAGTATTTTGCAAATATAAAATCAACCGTTTTAGGTATTTACCGTTATGGTTTCCGAACGTGACTCGATATTCGCATTGTCTATGGATATTATGTCACTAATGTCACTGTCAGTTAACAATTTTATTTATGTTAAGTAAGGTTATTTTAATTAGATTTCCTCACAAGTGTGATGTAAAACATTGCGTGTGCCACGGGCGTTAAAGGAATTACAAACTCGTGTTATTAAAGCCCTCGGCTTCGCCTCGGCCTTGTAACAAACACTCGTTTGTAATTCCTTACTTACCGCCCTTGATACACAATGTACTAACAAGTCAATCAGAAACAGTAACCATCAAATTACAAGTAAACGCGCTTTTTAGTACCAATAGATGTCGCTGTACCATTCACTGCATCGCGCTGTTAAGATTTTTCCTGGTTTAATCAGGCTAAGGTGGGTTTGCCGCAACGTCCGTTTTTTTTTTTTTTTGACTCAGTAATACACAGTCAAAAAAAAAACGCAACGTCCTTTCTTTTATTATCTTGTGAGGTCACGTCACGTTAGCGATGTTACGAGTTGATTTTATTACAACTCGGATAACTCGAGTTGACTCGCCCGTTAACTCGAATCGAGACTCGAGTTGACTCGACTCGCATCAACCGGATGGGATCCGCTTCGTGGCAGCAGCCAAACGGTTCGGCGAGTCGAGTCGAGTTCAGCGTATTCGTAACAAAATGAACATTCGTCGAGTTGGGTTTCGAGTTGGCGAATCGCTGACTCGCATAATGCCGGCTCTACACATTGGGCCAACGTTGGCGCGTGAGCAGGATGCAGCAATGTAAACGAATGAGATCGAATTATAGCCCTCTCCCTCTAAAGCATAGCTGCATCCTGCTCACGCGCCAACGTTGGCCCAATGTGTAGAGCCGGCATAACTCGCATTCGTTATCCGGTCCGTGTCAATTCTAGCTAGAGTTAGGTATGCGAGTTGATTCGAGTTGTGAATGAACTCGATTCGAATCAACTCGCTTAGTGTCTGATTCGAGTTATTCGAATTAGACAACTCGACTCGCCCATCGCTACGTCACGTATGAAAATGTAAAGGAAGGAATAATTTTTTGAAATGCGTGTCAGTGTCAAAGACATTTAAAGTCTGTACGGAATCCTCGGTGGGCGAGTCCGACTCGCACTTGACCGGCTTTTTTTTTAAGTTACATTACATTGTATAATTGTTCGTTATACTTGTACCAGTAGTAAAATTTCTCCAACGAGAAGTCTTGGCCTGGTGGGACATCACACTTATTTTCTTTATCACCGGGGAAATCGTTTTTATGCGACTTTTTAAAATGTTTCAGTTGTGAGTTTGGGATGCTACGTTTTTGTCATTATTAAATTAGTAATTCTATGCCAACCTATGTTTTTAGATTAGAAAAAAGAAAAAAACGGGTAGGATGAATGAATGAACGAATGGTATGTTTCAGATCTGAGCCTATAAAAGGTTTGTATACAGGTGTTGCCTGTACTAGGATCAAATATTAAAACGTAGATTGTACCCCTCAAACTGAACAACATTTGTTGTGTGTGTGTGTGTGTGTTTTACCTATTATGTGATGTGTAGAATCTACGTTTTAATTATTTGCTAATGTTACAGGCAACAACCGGTATAATCCTCGCAGTGGCGTAGCGAGGATGGTGCAGGCAGGGTACGAGCCCTGGGCGCCAACATGGAGGGGGGGGGGGGGGGGGGGGCGCAAAAACGAAACGTTGACTGTTGCATAAACCGGACCAGATCGAACCACCCTCCGATGGTTGGACTGGACATTCATAGAACGTTTTTTTACTGTGTGTTACTGAGTTCGGTCAACATGGCGACCATACGCTCCAAGTTTTTTTTTGATGATGCTGGTCCCAGTCTGGTCAGTTTACTAACGACCACGTCGGATACACTCCAAGTTTTTTTTTTACTGTGATTGTCCGAGTTTGGTCAGACTGACTTGATCATGTACTCTGGGTCGGGTGGTAAGGATACACTTCAATTTTTTTTATTATTATATGCGGTCATACATCAGGAAGAATCGTAACAAACATCGCAATCTATGATTACAAGGCGCTCGGTACAGCGACATCTGTTGAGTATTTCGTAAACACGTTATTGCACTACCATTGACGTATCGTATTATACATGTTTAACGATAGGATTTCATTCCATGTGTTTTTAGTAGTTGGTTACCATTATGTTCTGAAAATGTTACAGGCTTCAGAAAGATAGTTTTACAGATACTACTAATGCCATCTAACTGGTCGTTCACTAATCTGGATTTACAAATACGTTATTGTTTCCTAAAAATCTAAGTAACATAAAACACGAGGATTCGTACTTCCAAATTCAATTCAATTCAATCATTTATTCATAAAAAAACATTTTTATACGTCAAATACATTTAAAAAAAATAATGGATTATATAACATGATTAAAATCTTAAATTATTAATAATTCATTTTATTAAAATGTTAACTGGGTTGCTCAGTTTCAAAGAACTGGTCAATTGAGTATAATGCGTCAGCTATTAGCTTTGGCTTTCAGTCGTCGTACAAAACTACGGAAAAGGTGAAATTTGATTACTACTAGCGCCATCTAGTTGTCCTACGGCTTAACTAATCTTGTAAACTAATTGAGTCGGTGGGGTTAAATTGTCGCGTTACAATTTTTATTTTTCTGTTTTACTAGAAAGAGATGAATCTTTTATGTCTTATATCTTGGTTATTTTTAGGTATTCGAAATATATTTTTCGGCTACTGCTTCTTTTATGAATATGCTTTTATTGAAGAAAACAAAAAATATCATCTATATTCCCTATTGCTTTAATAGTACATTACTTACCTAGGCCGAGCCGAAGGGAAGGGTGATAAATATGCGATCTGAGGCCTTCTTTATTACCGTACGTGGTAAGTACAAAATTTTACGTCTCCCCCAGGCCATGTAGTGCGATTTTCCGCACGCGTAGCGGACGGTTATTGACACTTTATGGCCAGGTGTGACGTAAAAATTTGAATTTGGAGCGAAATTTTAAAATTAAAATACAATCATTAACGGTTCGTAGCACAAACCGGGCAGAGACTTACGACGTTCTGCACCAATGCATCTGCATTTTAACCAGTTCGTTACGTAATACGCGAAAGGAGATCGCAACCAAGATTGACTATACGTCTCAAGTTTCCCATAGCAGTCATTCTATAGTTAACCATACAGTTTCAAAGTTAAGGTTCAGTTTTGAATGAACGTCACGGGAACCATACGTCGTATTTTGCGTTAAATGTAATCATGATTACAAGGAAACGATAAAGTTGATGTTCGAGCCTCAAAAGCTATTTTTATAGTCTAGATGTCTGGACTACTACATAAGAGAAGGGAATTTTAGTTTTAAATTGCTATTAACGTAGCAATTTTCTAGATGTTGGAGCATTTTTAGTTTGGAGAAATCAGGACATCGAGATTTAATACCGCAATTAACTATGTCATAGGAAGCTCTATAATTAGCATATTTCGCCCCAGAATAAACGTACGGTTGGCCTAACGGACTGGTTGGTCGACTAAGAAGTAAGAGTTTGCAGGATCTACACCTGTCCGGCCGCAGCAAAGTTCTTTTAGGATCTTTTGTATATTTTTGTTTTGTTTTTCTTTTGTTATTGTTCTAAGGTTTTTTTTTATAAAGTTTCATTTAGTTTTTTATTATTAAGTATTTTCATTTTTCAGTTCAGTTTATTATAGCTGCAGAAATTGTATATCAACCTTTGTTTTCTTGTTCCGACCTTACACCGGCGAACCTGACTCATTACATTACATTTTTAGAAATAATTATAAAGTACCAATTGCGCAGTAAACATTGTTTGCTTAAAAAATACCGAATTTAAATCGGTCTTATGTAAACAGGATTTTTTAAAGAGCAGTAGCGTAAGACATGAGCGCAGTACGTTTTTAAGTTGACTCGAGTTTTGGTCTTCCTTACGAACATAAAGAGGGCCATTATTCGCTTCCACGACGTCAATTATGATTGAAATGATTTTTATTTTAAATGACATAAATAAGTCAAAAAATATAGTCCTTGATAAGGGTAGGGAAGTTAGTAGTGTCAAAGTATATAAAGACAGCAGTGGCGTGGCGTAAAAGATATCCTAGGACAAGCCGGTGCAGATTTGGCGTACATTTTCCTTAAGAGCTCTAGAATAAGGTGCTCAAAAGCCTGATACTAGGCAAGCCGATAGGAATCGAGTTCTTTGGACGCCACGCCACTGAAAGACAGACGAGTAGTCACTCTCCAGCCGGCGCTAGTCCGACCTTCTCAAGGTGGACCGGGACTAGCGACCTGGTTCGACCCCAGGCGCCCCCGGCCCCCATCTAGTCCGATCCACTCAAGGTGGTCCGGCCAGCGACCTGGTTCGACCCCAGGGTACGCCACGGCCCACACCGAGTTCAACTTCTGCTACGTCCAATAAGGACGGCAAGTAAGTCGGGTTTCAAAAAAGAAAGAAAAAATCACTCTTCGGCCACTGTGCCTTTCTCCTTCATACTGCTTATTCGTTCATGCCGATTTCACACGACAGTAGGCAGCACAGTACTGCTACAATCTGAACGCACACGCCGAGACAGAACAGTACTGTCTTGACATTATCCTAGGCAGAACCGTTAATAGCTCGCCGGTCTATTTTTTCGGGGCAGTTTGCTTCCCCCACCTTTCTCGCTCGTCTATCTTGTGGCTGGACTTGTGTGAACGAGAGGGCAGTGCAGTGCAAAAGGCAGGACAGCGAACGGGGGTGCAAGTCAGGTTTCTCCACGCGTGCTCGGGCTTTACCAATCCATGTTGATCACGGTTTGATCCGCATGGAAGAGTACTGCTCGGGCCGGTGCACCCTGGAAACAACAACAAGCAATGGCCATTGCTTGTTGGTGGCTAATACCTGACAAACCGCTTGCAGTTGTCAGGAGGATCCAGGGATGTTGGGAAAGGGGCCTCAGGGGGCCTACGGGCAGGGGGGGAGGACACGGATCTGGAACCCACGGAAAAGAGCAAGCACTCGGCCGTCGGCAATGTGTTGGAATCGTCCTGTGTAGACGTTTCCAACCTATCGCTATTTCTAGGCCAGCGAGGGTGGGTGGTTGAGTAACCTGGGTGTTGCCAATTGCTCCCAATGTCTTGTGTAGTGGATACCCGTCTCGTCTAGACGAAGACATTGGCAGCATCTGGGCTGGGTAAGGGTTGGAACTGTCGACGCGTTGCGTTGACTTTGCTAGCCCTTGACCTTACTTTCGGTTGGCAAGGGATGCGGTAGGCAGAGGGCCTATGATCCACCCTGACGGTCCCTCAGCGTGTCCTCTGCAATAGCAGAGTCACTGCTGACAAGGGATGGGGGTGTAGTGGTGGTTTGGTTGAAGGGATGTTTTCCTGGATACCATCCCCACTATACGTGGTCACGGGGTAGGGGCGTATTGTCCTCCCGTGACAGTGAGGGTGCCTGCGGGGTAGGGGCGTTTGTCCTCCCGTGGACGACTGCGGGGCAGGGGCGTTTGTTCTCCCGTGGTGGCGAGGGAGGGACCGGGACACCGTGTGTCGGGTGCCGGCCGGTCCCAGTTTCCGCGGGGGACGACCATTTGGTCGGGGGGAGCTGGCGAGGGAAGGCATACTGGCCATGCTACAGTGTGCCTTTTTTGGAGAGGGGTCGCCCTAGGGCGAAGGTGCTGGTGATGGCCTGGAGGAATGATTCCCAGACCATCACCGTGAAGGCACAGGCTAGTAGCATCCCTGGGCTTTAGTGGGTAGGCCAATCCCTTCAGGAGCGGAGAGCCCCCCATACATAACCAATACGTAACATCTGGCTGTCACCCCCGATGGCCTTAGGTTACGTAGTGGTATGCAGTTTCATGCATTTCCCGGGGTGAAAAAAAAAGGACCTGCAGAAAGGTTCTGCCCTACCGCGCGACCAACCTTTTGTAGGAAGATAAATTTCATCACACTTGCTCGAAAATGGTGTCATTACACGTAGGTTCTGCGGGCCGTAAATGACCTATTACGCCCTAGGGCGTAATGGTATTCTTTTTAAATTTGAAACGATGGTTCTGTTTTACTCTTATTTGTCGCGTTCAAAGGAAACGCCAACTTACTTTTATCACTGAAATATTTATTTAAAGAGAACTGTTATAGCAAATTACATGTAAACACATATTTCGGTAACATTAATTAAATGTTTAAATAGTGTATTTCAGTATTTTGCTAATATAAAATCAGCTAAAATGACCGTTTTAGGTCTTTACCGCTTTATGGTTTCCGAACGTGACTTGACATTCGCATTGTCTATGAATATAGGTATGTCACTAATGTCACTTTCTGTTTTAATATTTTCTTGTCATACTGGGTCTATTAGTAAGGGTATTTTATTAAGATTTCCTCCCAAGTGTGATGAAAAACATTGTGTGTGCCACGAGCGGTGAAGGAATTAAAAACTTCACCTCGGTCACACACTCGTTTGTAATTCCTTACTTACCGCCCTAGATACACAGTGTACTATTAGTGATATAGGGAATGTGCACGACGAAGGTGCTGCCAATCTAAAAATCATATACCCTCTCATGCTGGGGCCACATTGGGGAAAACGCCGTTAATAACGTTAATTTATCGCGGTGAACGACAATTAACGTCAGTGTAGCTACGGTTTACTATATTTGACATTGACACTTACATATTATCGGTGACATTGACAGCTTGATTTAACAGGGGCGATAGTTTCCTTTATTGTCCGCCCGTGTCTCTTTTGCCGGAGGACACGGATCTGGAACCCACGGAAAAGAGCAAGCACTCGGCCGTCGGCAATGTGTTGGAATCGTCCTGTGTAGACGTTTCCAACCTATCGCTATTTCTAGGCCAGCGAGGGTGGGTGGTTGAGTAACCTGGGTGTTGCCAATTGCTCCCAATGTCTTGTGTAGTGGATACCCGTCTCGTCTAGACGAAGACATTGGCAGCATCTGGGCTGGGTAAGGGTTGGAACTGTCGACGCGTTGCGTTGACTTTGCTAGCCCTTGACCTTACTTTCGGTTGGCAAGGGATGCGGTAGGCAGAGGGCCTATGATCCACCCTGACGGTCCCTCAGCGTGTCCTCTGCAATAGCAGAGTCACTGCTGACAAGGGATGGGGGTGTAGTGGTGGTTTGGTTGAAGGGATGTTTTCCTGGATACCATCCCCACTATACGTGGTCACGGGGTAGGGGCGTATTGTCCTCCCGTGACAGTGAGGGTGCCTGCGGGGTAGGGGCGTTTGTCCTCCCGTGGACGACTGCGGGGCAGGGGCGTTTGTTCTCCCGTGGTGGCGAGGGAGGGACCGGGACACCGTGTGTCGGGTGCCGGCCGGTCCCAGCTTCCCCGGGGGACGACCATTTGGTCGGGGGGAGCTGGCGAGGGAAGGCATACTGGCCATGCTACAGTGTGCCTTTTTTGGAGAGGGGTCGCCCTAGGGCGAAGGTGCTGGTGATGGCCTGGAGGAATGATTCCCAGACCATCACCGTGAAGGCACAGGCTAGTAGCATCCCTGGGTTTTAGTGGGTAGGCCAATCCCTTCAGGAGCGGAGAGCCCCACATACATAACCAATACGTAACATCTGGCTGTCACCCCCGATGGCCTTAGGTTACGTAGTGGTATGCAGTTTCATGCATTTCCCGGGGTGAAAAAAAAAAGGACCTGCAGAAAGGTTCTGCCCTACCGCGCGACCAACCTTTTGTAGGAAGATAAATTTCATCACACTTGCTCGAAAATGGTGTCATTACACGTAGGTTCTGCGGGCCGTAAATGACCTATTACGCCCTAGGGCGTAATGGTATTCTTTTTAAATTTGAAACGATGGTTCTGTTTTACTCTTATTTGTCGCGTTCAAAGGAAACGCCAACTTACTTTTATCACTGAAATATTTATTTAAAGAGAAGTGTTATAGCAAATTACATGTAAACACATATTTCGGTAACATTAATTAAATGTTTAAATAGTGTATTTCAGTATTTTGCTAATATAAAATCAGCTAAAATGACCGTTTTAGGTCTTTACCGCTTTATGGTTTCCGAACGTGACTTGACATTCGCATTGTCTATGAATATAGGTATGTCACTAATGTCACTTTCTGTTTTAATATTTTCTTGTCATACTGGGTCTATTAGTAAGGGTATTTTATTAAGATTTCCTCCCAAGTGTGATGAAAAACATTGTGTGTGCCACGAGCGGTGAAGGAATTAAAAACTTCACCTCGGTCACACACTCGTTTGTAATTCCTTACTTACCGCCCTAGATACACAGTGTACTATTAGTGATATAGGGAATGTGCACGACGAAGGTGCTGCCAATCTAAAAATCATATACCCTCTCATGCTGGGGCCACATTGGGGAAAACGCCGTTAATAACGTTAATTTATCGCGGTGAACGACAATTAACGTCAGTGTAGCTACGGTTTACTATATTTGACATTGACACTTACATATTATCGGTGACATTGACAGCTTGATTTAACAGGGGCGATAGTTTCCTTTATTGTCCGCCCGTGTCTCTTTTGCCGTTTGGTGCTGCCACCTATGTTCGTGCACATTCCCTATATTCTATGCTATTGCTATTATTACAAGTATTACATCATTTCGTTAGCTCGTCTACTGGAATTTGTAGACGAACCCTCAAAAATACGAACAAAGATGAATATCTTTGACATGCATATAAATTTACATATAAAGTATTACATACAAATCTTAAGCATATTGTGAAGAGCAAACGATAGCGCGATCTAAAAGACGCCCAGCGCCATCTGTCAGGTTACGTGACAATCACTTCGATCGCTAGCTATAGTCCGTACAAACTTTTAAGATCAAATGCTGTCAAACGAACGCAAGCCAAAAGCTACCTTATAATCAGAGCATAAGGTAGTTTTACAGTTACATAATAAACTATTCGCCTCGCTACTCGCTTTCGGTCTACACTTTGGGTCCCCCGCGTGGTGTAGGTTGGTGTGCAAGTATGGTGTTTCTGGGGGTGTGTCGTTATACCTTGACAGTGTGATCGCTCGACCTTTCCAAAGCCGCAATGTATGCTACTGCTACTCGCACAATTTTACTCGCTTACTCGCTGGCCGTGGGACAAGCGCCTTAGTTGCTACAAGCATATAGCTACAATATCATTGATATATCATTTCCCCTATGGATATGGTAATACCAAGAACCATTAAAACAAGAGAACTGTCATTCTCCATACTTTGGATCGTAACCCGACCGCTAAGGGATTTCCGGGCAAAAACTAGATGGCGCTAAAAAACTAAACATTTAACGATGTTATAATTGAACAAAGAAACATAGTATAGTAACAATTAGTTCGTAAACAGCTAATAATACATAAATTCTAACATTTTAATACTGTGTCACGTTTGCAAAGTTGAATAATGTCTATATGTGACATTCCGCAGGTACCTTATGGATATTGTCGCTTGCGTCCTTCTCCTTCTATCTTGATGTCCTATACTCCTATAGTAACGGAGTAGGATACGACGCAAGCGACGGATCCATAAGGTACCATCTTTACCCGCGGAACGTCACATATTGTCTCTCAACATCTAACAATACATTGTTAGCCATAATTATCGAATGTCATACAACCTATTTTCTACGAAACCGTTAAGTTTTCAGAACTGTTATAAAACAAACCTAACCTATTGTTTTCTATATGTTAACGTTTTAACATATCCAAAAAATATATTACCGTTATGACTTATATTAAAACGCATATAATCTCATGTAAACCACTTCTTGTTTATTTTTCACTTTTATGTTTTTGTACAAAACACAATGATGCAATCTTTCTTTTTTCCAATGACAGTCCAAGTTGTTTTTTTTTACGCGCCACAGCCGATCTGTCAGTGGCGTTTTTCATACAGCCATACCAACTTGAGAGTAACCATTGTGAACTCTCTTCGAGATCGCTAACACTTGTAACTACAGTATGACGTATAACTTTACGGGAAACCAGTCCCCTGGTACCGGTAATACTAAATAGTCCTCTATAGGGAACGTGCACGACGAAGGTGCTGCCAACTGGTGCCGCCAATCTAAATCTTGTACCCTCTCATGCTGGGGCCACATTGACGGTAACGCCGTTACTTTATCGCGATGAAGGACGAGTAACGTCAGTGTAGCTACGACTTACTATATTTGACATTGACACTTGAAGAGATAATTTGCTTTTACCTAAAGTAACAAAAGTATAATATGTAAAAAGAATTAAAATGTATAACTAGTGATAGGCTTAGACCTAAGTTGCCATGCCCGAAAGGGTACATGTTAGAACTATACACCTAAGTAAGACCTTTATAAACACATGTATGCAATAAATGATATGAATATGAATATTTGAATTGACAGCTTATTTTGACAGGCATGATAGTTTCCATTGTTGTCGCCCGTGTCCACCTATAGTTCGTGCATGTTCCCTATAGAGGCGTTATGGGGTCGTCCAGAAATCATGTGATCAATTTTGGCCTATATTTGACCCCCCCCCCCTCCCCCTTGGTGATATTTGGTGATTGTAACGCAACCCCCCCCGCCATCCAAGATCACGTGTAATTTTGAAAATTTAAACGTGTAAAAAAATTACACGTGATCTCTTCTCGGACTCCCCCCATAGGCGATCACATGATTTCTGGACGAGCCCTATACATGCAAGTTGCATTTGGAACACGGCCCGGGACCGGTTATGACGTAACGGACGGACCCTCGTAATGGCGACCGCTATATCACTGTCTCATAACAGCTGACGGAAATACGGCATTTTTTAACGACTCGGTTTTTTTATGTAAGATCCTTTAGTACAGGGGTCTCCAAACGACGGCCCGCGGGCCGTTCCAATCCACAGCGCGGCACAGAATAATTATAGCACACAAGTACCTACAGATCTACAGATGATGAATATTTGCAAAATACTGAAATACACTATTTAAACATTGAATTAATGTTAAAGAAATACGTGTTTACATGTATTTGATTTGCAATAGCAGTTCCCTTTAAATAGATAAGTATTCAAATAAAATCAATTGCCCAAACAGCTATCAAAACATTGATTAAAAACACGCCCAAAAACTATACATGCAAGTTAAATATGTTAAAATAAAAAAAAGTGTCTTAAAAAATGCTCGGGTCTGAGTTTGTATAAAACAATAGTACTAGCGTTAGGACGATGGTTCACAGTCACTCAGGGGCGTATTTTGAAATTTGGCGCCCCGGGCCAATGTACGTTTCGGCGCCCCAGAAGTCAAGGAAAAAAATTATTTAAATAAAAAATACAATATTTTTAATAAATTCTGATCGCACGTGCGTGTAAGTAGGCGAGCTATCGCGCGTCTGTGTGAATACGTGTCGTGCGCTCCTAAACGGCCGAAGTTGGACTACTTGTTTGTCTTTATACTTTGCCTCGAGAGCGGAAGCGGAACTTAACTTTGTCAAATATAAAAAAAACTGTAAAAATTTGGGAAGGTCCAGTTTTTGGTAGTACCTCCTCAGGACGTTTTTAAAGTAGACTAAATTTGCTACAGTACCCATGAGACTAGAATTGTCTCTGTAGACCCAATAGTTTCCGAGATGAAGCCTTTCAAAGTTCACAATTTTTCCGAACTTCGCAATTTTTTGCAATATTCTGTCGTTCTGAATGAATTTAGACCCTGATTCTTCGTAACCCCTGTTATACTATCGAAGCCTTGTACGTTTTATGGGATGTTAAAAATGAAAATGAGAAGTGTGAATGATGATGTTTAATGATAAGCTAATAAAAAAGGCAAGGGCAACAAAAGTTAATAGTTTTATTAGTTAGTAAATTGAGTTATTCAAAATCATGTTATTTTAGCCCTCTTGGAAGGGCGGCGCTGATCGCAGTGAGGATGATCAGCAAATCAATGTCCTCACCAAAATAGCGCAGTTCAAAAAATTATGAATTTTGAAAAGCATAAACTCGAAAACTATTGTGTCTACAGAGATAATTTTATTATTTCATATTGTAGACAATTTTGGGTACTTTTAAAACGTCTTGAGAAGGTACTATCAAAAACTAGTCCTTTAGGGTCATAATCTCCAAAATCTGAAAACCGAAATTTTCGCGGTTTTTTTCGATTTTTGACAAAGTTGCATTGGCGCTCGAGGTCACAAACTTAGATTGTTCATTCAACATTATAAACAAGTCTGCAAAAAATCAGAACTACTGGATTGGCGCAAAGTACCCCGTACTTTCAGGTGATAAGGTTACTGGATTATTCATTGTTTTGCAAAATAGGTTTCAATATTAAATAACTGGCCAAGAGCATGTCGGACCATGCTCAGTGTAGGGTTCCATAGCCATAAGGTAAAAAATACGACGTAAAAAAGTACAACAACAAAAGAGCGTATCTTCATAGCAATTACGTCCTTTTGTTGCGAAGCGCAGTTTATCGGCAATAACTCAAAAACGGTTAATCCGATCTTGTTGAAAATAATTTTCGTTGAAAGTATTAATTGAGCGTTATCTTTGCAATTTTTTTTATATTTTTCGGACTCACGGTTTAGAAGATAGAGGGGGGGGGACACAATTTTCACAACTTTCGGCGCGATTATTTCCAAAGGTATTCACTTAATCAAAAACATTACTTAAGAACCTTAAAATGTTTTCAAAAGAGCTGTCGAACTGTGTACCACACGTTGACATTTTGTGAAAAATTTTTTTTTTAGATTCTGTTACATGTATGGAGTGCCCCCCCTAGATTTTTTTATTTTTATTATTTAACTACCAAACTTAGTTGCGGCATCTACAAGACGTCTATATTCCAAATTTCATCAGTATAGGTCTTGTAGTTTTTGAGTAAAATGCCTGTGACATACGGACGGACGGACGGACGGACGGACGGACGGACGGACGGACGGACGGACATGACGAAACTATAAGGGTTCCTTTTTAGCCATTTTGGCTACGGAACCCTAAAAACGCACCCTCTTCCCTCTGCGCCCCGCCCGGGCCCTTATTCAGAGCATGTACTTACCACGCCGTATGTTTTTAATAACAGACGCGCTCCGTAGGTATTGACGAAAATTAACTTACGACCGTATTTTCGATAAAATAAAAAAGGGTGAGAAGTAAAAGTCAGTTGAATGGCGCCAAAACCAGAACAAAAGGCAATCGGCCCGGGGCGGCTACGGCGCCCCTGGCCGATTGGCGCCCCGGGCCATGGCCCGGATGGCCCTAGGGTAAATACGCCCCTGCAGTCACTGTGAGCGCTATTTTGCGTTGGGCCTTAGGAGGTTAAGAGTGTTCCATTGGAGAAAGAACTTGGTTGCAAAGAACAAAATAAGTATGTAGATTGTCGCCAAAATCCTGTTACTGAAGTAAAAAAAATAGCGGTTATAATTCACAAATTCGCTGTCGATCGCGTCTTTAGTATCCTTTGACCGAGAAAAAGCGCAAGAAGCATGCGTCCGTTCAACATTGTGTAAGTCTAGGGAGACCTATGTTCAGAACAGAGGCATGCACTTCATAAACACAAGAAGATACTGTCTAACCTCTAACCTCTAATTTCTTCCCCATTTAGGGTAGGAGCGTGGAAATTAGTAAGTTAGGCGGTATCTTGACACCTACCCTACCCTACTAATTTCTACCCTAATACTACCCTTTATAGGATAGAAATTAGAGATTGCACCCGAAAACTCGGGTACCCGGGTAACCGACTTTATTTAGACCCGGTAAAACCCATCCATTTTGACTCAGAAATCGGTTTAAAAAAGCTTTATTTTAAAGATGGTAAATAAAATAACTTCGGCCGCCTTAAAGCAAACGCGAAAAAACATCACATGCTCGCTTATCTTACTTAAAGCGGCCGGCAATGCCGGCAAGTTCATTGTAGGTGATGCAACCCGGGTACCCGAAAACCCGGGTTATTGACTTTATTTAGAGTCAGATAGTACCCGGGTTTCATATTTGACAGGGTATTTCACTAATAGAAATGATAGATCAGGCAGTGTATTTTTTTAGTGCATGCCACTGGTTCAGTTCAGCACGGCCATTCTCCAGAAATATGTCTGCGGTCACCTAATTACCGCGTCGCTGTTTTCATACTGTTACATACAGATTACTTAGAATAATTATTTTGTATTTGTAATTTAGGTACTGTTAATTTTTTGTACTTTAGTCTTTAATTCTAAATTATGCAGTGATTTGGTTTATACTGTCATGCTGTATATATTTTGTTGGAATAAAAAATAAAATAAAATAAATAAATAAATAATACTTAATGTATGGAGACGCGTGAATTAGACGCAGACATATTTCTGGAGAATGGCCGAGCAGTAGACGAAGCTTGAAATGATGATGGTGTCTCGCAAAAATTATTTAATTTACCGTAAGGTCGGGGGTATATTAGGGACGAGATTGTCGGCGAAGTAACGCATTACCTACCTCGCTGGACTAGTTATTCGCGCAATGCGTCACTGTCACTTTATTTTATACCTACGGTCGAGGTGACATTTCACTTGCACTCGTATTTATAGACCGGTTGCTGTGAGTTTGCCCCTTGTTGGTATGCGGGGTTATAGATAGGAGGGGCGAACGTAGAACATATTCGCTGGGTGCGCGATGACAGCGCCAACTAGCGGTTACAAATACGGCGGACTTTTCTTTTGTGTTTTGTGGCTTTTGCTGCAAGGCACTTTGCCAACTAAAAACGTAAATTTCGATAGTAAAAAGTGACATTTTTTTTATGCTTGTACAATGCTAGCCTTTAAGGCTGTAACAATAGTCGGACTGCATGGAGGTAGGTGGCCGCAGCTGAACCTCAGCTCCATGAGAGTAAAGCGTTGGCGCGCTAGGGCACTCGAACCAACAGCTGGTCTGCCGAAAGTTCCTTTTCTGGCCATGACGCGCGCTGCGATCGTTTCGTGGTTCCCCCACCTTATACTTCGCACCCAGCGAATATTATGAATTAGAAATAAGATGAAATAAAAATAAACCCGGAAGGTTAAAAGACCTTGTACCTAATAAAGTTTAGGGGTATTTGCTTGCAGTTAGTATAATTTATTTCACACTAACTTTTTCATCTGTTTTAAAACTTATCAAAAATTAACGTAACCTCACCTGTTTAGCGTTTTCAACGATTTTTTTTAATCCAAAACAAGGACCATTAAAACAAGAGGACTGTCATTCTCCATACATAAAGCTGTTCCCCGATATTTACAACACCATCTATGTATAAGCTTGGTATAAGAATTATATTATTTACAATTATTCAACTTTGCAAGCGTGACACAGTATTTAAATGTTACAATTAATTTATTATTAGCTGTTTACGAACTAATTGTTATACTATGTTTCTTTGTTCAATTATAACATCGTTAAATGTTTAGTTTTTTAGTGCCATCTAGTTTTTGGTGTTTTACTGGATATCCCCTTGCGATCGGGGCACGATCAGTGCCAATGACAGTCCTCTTGTTTTAATGGTCCTTGATCCAAAACTGTAAATAATGAGCCCACTGATCACTGAGTAAAACGACGGCATTACTCTTTTTTTATAGAAATTTCATACTATTTATATTTGAGCGTTTTTATATTCACTTCATAAACGGCCAAGTGCGAGATGGATTCGCAATATTAGACAAGGAAACCCAGCTTCAGAAATGCCGCTGTCAACATTATACCTACCGTTTATAACATTTGCATATCGGACTACCATTTTAACATAATTATAGTAATTCCTTCAACTATCTACAATTGGGTACTTGATCGTAACCGATACTTTACCGCCCTAGTAGACACACAATGTACTATTTCAGCCAATGGACGTGGACGAGGCCAAACGAGAACTTTCATCTTTTATGCTACCTTGTGTTACGCTGAAACTAGTGCCGTAAAAGCCAATGTTCCATTTAATCCTTTCAAATGCGAAACTAACCATCCGTACAAATCGATCGAAGCGTTGCAAACTTACTCATTCACTCCGCGGGGGCGCCACTCGCCTATAAAAATCACAAATGCAGTACATTCAACACTAGTTGTTCATTTTTCCGCGCGCATAAAGAAATTTGTATCCGTAAGGCGTTCGAATTGTACAAATTTATGTTTGCAGTTGTCGCGAGCGCCACCGTTCAACGATTCGCTGATATTTCGAAGTAAAAAGTTAGTTGTAGATTTTGTCACGCGTAAGGATAAGTTTGTCGGCGTAAGAGCTCAAATCACAACGAGAAGTCGTTGAAATAAAGTTTTGGGGATTGTTACTTTATTGGTCGCGTCGAGCGAAAATGGATCATTTTCGTATAGAAATAAGGTCGTTTTATAAATTAAGAAGGTCTAGAACATATTGGCAGAGCTTGGTATTGGAGTAAAGTTTAGTATAGGTGTAAAATACTTATAGTAAGCCGGGAGTTTTTGCGAAGAAAGTTAGCTTTTCATGCGTGCCCTATAATTTCCTTCCAAACTTTCATCCTGAGTCTTCTTATCTTTAGAATTTGGACGTAGAAACTGAGCGTTGCCTGTCAGAAGCTTTTCTTTCTAACAAAACTGACCACCGGACGGAACGCACCGCATCCGACCGTCTCTCTATCGCATAACGCGTGCTCTTCTAGTCGCTGACTAAACCCCTCCGGAGGGGACAAATTTGGTACTAGTAGCTGCGCGGCGAAATCCCGGAGTGAGCCACATCTGTCACTGTTAAGAATTGCACTAAGTACTCGTGGCAGCTTTTTTTCTGGCTGACAACGTAATGTTAAAAGAAAATAAATGAATATCGGGGGACAATCTTCAACAAATCGAGCTAGTCCCATACCAAGTATCGCTTGTACATTGCTTTAGGGCAGCGGTCGGCAACCGCTTAGCAGCCAAGAGCCATATAGTAGCTTAGGAATTGACGCTGGCCGCATTTTGTTAATAATTTGTGATTTTATACTATTCGGAATAAAGCGACGGCAAAACAGACCGGAATATTGGACCGCAAGTGAGCGGTTCAAGGGCCGAGTGCGGCCCGCGGGCCGCAGGTTGCCGACCGCTGCTTTAGGGTACCACACAGCGGGTACATTAAACAGAAATAGCACTTCTCGCATAAATTCCTTAAACTTAGACATGTGTAGCTCGCGAGTGAGGGCCGATACAGACGGACTGCAACCCAACTGCAACTCCCTACGATTTGTATGGGAACAGCATCACAACTGCACGCCGACGCGCCGTCGTAGGGAGTTGCAGTTGGGTTGCAGTCCGTCTGTATCGGCCCTGAGTGATTCAACAGACCTATATCATTTGGTCTAGCTCACCGGCACACTAGCTCAGTTCCGATTCAAACAACTCAGTATATATCTTTCAACTCACTCGTTCACTCGCTCTCAATAGCCAGCATAGATAGTGATCAGCAATGCCATTTATTATTTTAAGACCTTTAATGTACCTATAGAAAGTAGAGGCTTTTGAAATGTGGTGCTGGAGACGAATGTTACGCATCCCATGGACAGCCAAGAGAACGAACGTCTCCATCCTTCAGCAGCTTGGGATCCGGACAAGGCTATCTACCACTTGCTACCAACGGATTCTCAGTTATTTTGGACACATTGCCCGCCGTGAACCTGAGAACCTGGAGAAACTTGTGGTTGTTGGGAAGATCGACGGCAAGCGGCGACGTGGCAGGTCTCCTACCCGATGGTCAGACCAGGTTTCCGCTCTCCCAGACCTCACAGTGACGACTGCCATGAAGAAGGCCGAGGACAGGATGGGATGGAAGCGATTGGTGACAGAGGTCATCAGAAAACTTCAAGACGGACACGACCTTCAGCAATGAAGTCAACGACTAGAGAGAATGTACCTATGTTTGACAAATAAATGATCTCTCTCTCTCTCTCTCTCCCTCTTTCTCTCTCAAGTAGCTCTATTGAGCCGTGATTTGCAAAAGACTCGATAAACACGAACTTTTCGTCCCTGTCTTGTCAGCGTATACCTAAATGCTCTCTCTTTCGTTCGAAAATATTCGGATTAGGAGCTATAGGTAAGAGCTAGTGAGCCGTTGACACACCACTGAGCTACTGAGCTTATTAGAGCTAATGAGCCGTTGACACACCGCGGAGCTACTGAGCTAACAGAGTAATACATATCTTTGAGAGCTAAAGATTCATGTGCATGTCACTCTTTTCACTTTAGTGACACATTTTGCGCATGTCTACTTAAAATATTATTTTATTACGTAGTTGCTTATGTATGACTTTATAATTATACATCGATAGCGAATATCAAAGAAAATTTATTATAAAGTAAATTCCGGCCTTCAGTCACAACCCGATCAAAAGTCTACGATATCAGGAAGAGGCAATCATCGCAAATAGACCAGTCAACAGCGACCAGACCAGACAAAATAATCCTTTCGGCCGTGTACGAAACCGGTGGTTTCAAACTAGTTATGGTCCAAAACTGTTTAGATCGTGACCGTCAAGATGGCTTACTCCGTAAAGATATGCAGAATCTGATGTTGCCAATATCAATAAATAGTACCCAAATAGTACCGAAAACTACCTAAGTGAAAAAATACCCTTCAACTTTTCGAAATATAAGGCCTGTTCAGGGTGTACGCTACCGGGCGTCAAGCTGGCGTACACCGTTTGTATCTCTGGAACAGCTTGGTTTTCGAACACGCATTATATCCCATAAAATAGTAGTTTTTTTAACTTAGGTATATCGTCGGTACTATTTGGGTACTATTTACTGGCAACAACAGATTCTGCATATCGGTGTACGCCATCTTGACGGTCAAGTTTGTGCGAAACCAGTTGCGATCGTAGAATTTTTATTCTCCGTTCGAAACCAGATGCAACCATTTTTTTCGTATTTTGGCGGTTTCGACGGAGCCCCGCTGCACGGAGCTCCTATTTCTAGGTGGCTTGCCCTTCGGGCCCTTTGCCCTAACAAACCTAACCTACCTAGTGTTTTGCGATCGCAAGGGGTTTCCTGTAAGGAAGAAAAAATTCTCGGTCCGAACTAGTTTCTTACAAGGGCTAAAGGTCTTCGATCATAACTGGTTACGAACGGCAGATTTCGTACACGGCCGTAAGGAAAAAAATTCTTAATTTAATTGAATCGCCAGCGCAATGCGCTAAATTAACTGTCTTTTATCCTTTCCTTAAACAAGAGGTTAGTTATTATTTCATTAAAACACCTCGTTTCTCGGGATAAGACTGCGTTTCCACCAGTGCCGTAAATAGCCTTTTATACGCCCTGTACGAGCTTCTATAACTGCGCCCTTGTTTTTTTTTACATATGTGGCGTGGCGTCCACGGAACCCGATTCCCACCGGCTTGCCTATTTGAAAGCATATGACCGGAGTATCTACTACTCTTGAAGAAAAAGTTATCTACTAAAGCCGGCTCCGTATCCGGCTTTACTAAGAATATCCTATTTGACGTCCCGCCACTGATAGGTACCCTGGGGTCCTGCCTGGTCTGGTCATTCTTGCGCCCCCCAGAGTCTACGCCCCGTGCCTGGGCACCGGTGGCCCCGCCCTATTTACAGCACTGGTTTCCACAGCTATGCGGGGTAGCTGAGCGGTGTGCGAGGAAATCCACCGATCAACGTGCCTAAGCCTCGCCTTGAAATTTGGTATAGTTTTAAAAATCGCTACTGCTACTGGACTTAAAAAAAATCTTATACCTTCTTAACTTTTTTTAAAGGGGGCCGAAATTGGAGGTCGAATTTAAAGTAGTGCTATTATATTAAGTGGGGTATCAAATGAAATGGCTTTATTTGTTAAATGCATTTTGTACTTTTAGATTTAGGACGATACACGTTAAAAAATACCTTTCCCCCTATTAACTTCGTATTTACTAAAATATGTAATAATTAATTACCAATTATTAATATAATCCGAAATATTATATAGGAAAAATATAACGGTTTTCGTAACTTTGCATAGCTTTTTAGAAATTCGCGAAAATCATAATACAACATTATTTGCTGCTAACCACGACCTATGTCAATGTATGGGGACAACAGTTTTACAACAGCAAAGTTAAGTTTGTCCATACAGTTTATCTTGAACTATTCACGTATCTACTTGCTTGCGGCTGCGGCTTGTACGGAACCCTCGGTGCGCGAGACCGATTTGCACTTGACCGGGTTCCGTACCTCAAAAGAAAAAACGGAACCCTTATAGGATCACTCGTGTCGTGTGTCTGTCTGTCTGTCTGCCACAGCCAATTGGCTCCGAAAGTACTGAACCGATTGAGTTGAAATTTGGTACATATATTAAGGTTAATGACCCAAACACGGAAGTGTCACGGAAATATATGAGTTTTAATCATGGGGCCACTTTTGGGGGGTCAACTAGAAAATTTAAAAAAAAAATTGGTTGCCTGTAAAGTCGGTATACGGGCGAAAGTTTTACGTGACAACGACTAACCATGCCCGAGTGGAAGGGACGCGTGCCTCTCACTCGCTCTCATTGTGAGCGCATAACGTGAGCGGAGCGTAACGCAGTTTCTTGAAGTGTCACCCGGCAAACCAATTTATAAGACGTTGTCACGTCAAAAAAGTTAGGAAACTATCGTGTGATGTGATGACATATTAAATGAAAGGGCTCACTGTGAGAATCTCAAATATTATTTTTTTATAATTTTTTTATTAATAGTCTTAACGTTATTTAAGAAAATAGGCAAGAATTGACCATTCCCCCCCTTATCTCCGACACTATAGGACCTAGAATTTTGAAAAAAAATATGGAAAATAGTCCTGCACCTATAGATTACAGGAAACCTATAAGAAGTCTGTGCAGTAAAGTATAATTATGCCACACCTGGCCATAAAGTGACTTATTCCGCACGCTGCGCGTACGGAAAAAGCCGCTTGCTGGCCAAGTGTAAACATAAAATGATGTACACAACACGGGAAGTAATAAAGAAAGCCCTCGATCGCATATTTACGTCCCTCGCTTGCAGCTCGGGCCGAAAACTTCTGCGTTCTCGGCCTTTCTTTGTATTACCACCCTAGTTATGTAATGTACTATTGTGTTATATTGTTTTGAACGTACGGAACCCTCTCCACGCGAGTCTAGCTCGCACTTGTCCGGTTTTTTCGCTCCGTGGAAACGCAGGCTAAGGAGCCTGCTTATTTTCAGAACGGAAATTATGATCCTTTGACATCCCTTTGAGCCTTCTGACTTTGAGACAACTTTTCTAAACTCGATTAAAAACCTCTCAAAAGCAACGTCGTTACACCATTCACGCAAGGTCCATTTTCCCTAGGCTTGTGGTATTTCTGAAGGACAGTAATTCAATGAAAATCCTTTAATTTTACGAGCTTTTATTAGGAAAGTGGTGCGGTTTGGTATGCCGAGATATTGGGAGGAAACATCTGCAGTTTATGTAATAGGGATGACGACAGGGTTAAAAATAAACCATTCTATTTAGTCCGTCAGTTAGATTATGGAAAAATATGGGACACGTATTTTTTGGTTTATGAAATTATTAAACATCGACAAAGGTATAGATCATCAAACTTCCGGAGTGGGGGTTTGTGACGTCCCTCCTAGGTGAAAATTGTACCAAAGAGTGACGTTATTTGAAACTTTTAAGCACTGTATCCTCCTCATTTTTTGTTTGTCAAACAAAAGATACAATATTTTTTAATAATCAAACTGACGGACTAAACAGTTTTTCTTGGTCGTCTATTACTACTTATCCAAAGATAGTAGAGAGCTACTCTATCTTGTCTCATAAAGGGTCGAAGTTTGACTAGTTACTGGTCTGTCTTTATACTTTTCTATAGCACCGGTTTTCTCACGTCCCGGGTGCCGTGACCAGGCAGGGGCGGAGTATTACATTGTAACACTCTGTGACTAAAACAATCGCCATTGCCAACAATGCTCCCTCAGTGAAAGTATCTCTTATTGTCTACTTTCTATGCTCTATACTCTGCCTTGTTCTAGAAGGATGTATCCGCCAAGGGATATTGTGCGAAGTCGAGACATTTTGGATCTGTTAGGTAGAATAGACACGTCTGTTCATTGACACTACTATCGAACGATATACATATTTGTATAAGATTCAAACGGTATTGATACATAGAAATGTATGGGAATATTAAGGCTGACATTTATTATAAATAACTTAAAAAAACTAAGAAAATTATAATAACCTAATTCAGTTTACAAATGCACTAGTACAGATAGCTTAGGGTGTGATTAATACAGTGGTACCTCAATATGTCGAACCTCGATAAGACGAAATCCTCTATACCACGAAATAAAACCCCGTTCCCTTCCCTTCCAGCCCCAAAACTCGAAATATAAGACCTCCATAGTCGAACTTACCAATGATAATAACTCGAAATAGATGAACAGGCCGATATATCGGCATCGCCAATTATATACAACCGATATTTGAAGAGCGCGAAAAAAATTAGCTGTCTGAAAAAATCTGCAAAAAGCAATTTTAATAGGGAATATGCATGAATTTTTTTTTAACACATTTCTTGACAAAATCTGAAAATACCGTAAAAAAGATGACATAAAGTTAAAATAAAATGAAAATCGACCGAGAAAGACGGAAGATATAAACATTTTAAAGCACTAATCAGACAGCGATTAGACAGAGAGATCCGATATGGACTATGATGTCATAGTACACGGCCGGCATACAATCTCCATACTATATTCTGTTTTGCTAGAATCAGATAACATTTTGTTCTCTTATATCTTGGTTGTTTTTATAGTTATTTGAAAAATATTTTTTTTTCTACTGTTTCTCATACGAATGAGCTTTTATTAAAGTAAATAAAAAATATCATGCATCCTATTACTGAATTAATTTATGTATCGGTATATTATCTTGTGCAATGATAATTACATTGTTAAGTATCTCTTTGTTTCATAATAAATGATTTTGAGTTGACAATTTATGTATTTTTACTTTACACTTTCAAGGTTGAGTCCACAGAAATATCGAGGTAGAAGGAAAAGGTGTATGTGCCTCGTGTGCTAAGAAGAAGTGATAACGATTTTCTTTGCACGCCGTCAACTTGAGTTGCCGTCAATATTATTATCAGATTTGAACATCTAAAATCTTATTTTAAAATGGTATAATTAAATACCACCAAATAAAATGGAAAATTTATTTTTTCCATCACTTAATCACACTTTTGGCGCCAAACGCCAAGCGAAAAACGTTACACGCTTGGTTCCCATACAAATCGACGAACTATTTGTTTCTATCTCGATGTTATTCTGTGGTACCTTTACCAGCGAAACATCACAAATGAAGGTATAACTTTTTTCTTTTTCGCCGAGTTGCCAGCAACTTCTCGGTTTACTCTAAAAACTAGGGATGTAACGATACATAGTTTTGCCGATACGATACCGATACCGATATATTGTAGTAAATATCGGCGATACCGATACCGATACCGATATCTTAGCTAAATAATGAAGTATGAACTTCAGATATTTGTATGTCCTTATTATACCTAAAACTTGGCTATATTTAACAGAGAATGAACCTTGAAAGTGTAAAGTAAAAATATTAGAAAAATATAGATTGTCAACTCAAAATTCAAATTCATTTTTTAAAAAGAACCGAAGATTTAATTAACATACTACTTGTCATTGCACAAGGTAATAGACCAATACATAAAATAAGTCAGTCATTGAAATTACTTTTTGCAGATTTTTTTTCTAGGGATGTAACGATACCGATACCGATACCGATATATCGGTATCGCCTATATATCGGTATAGCCGATATTATACAACCGATATTTGAAGAGCGCGAAAAGAATTTGCTGTATGAAAAAAAAAATCTGCAAAAAGTAATTTCAATTTTTGACTTAATTTATGTATTGGTCTATTACCTTGTGCAATGATTATTACTATGTTAATTAAATCTTTGATTCTTAATAAAAAAAATTGAATTTTGAGTTGACTATTTATTTATTTTTACTTTACACTTTCAAGGTTGACTCTCTGGTAAATATAGCCGGTAGTCATTGTCATTAGTTATAATAAGGACATACAAATATCTGAAGTTCATACTTCATTATTTAGCTAAGATATCGGTATCGGTATCGGTATCGCCGATATTAACTACTATATATCGGTATCGGTATCGTATCGGCAAAACTGTGTGTCGTTACATCCCTACTAAAAACCTTTTCCTTTTTTCCATTCCGTCCTCTCCTATCGTATTCCGGTCATTATCGATACGTCTTTGACATCCGAAATACCTAATTCTATAAAATCCGATTCAATCTGCGTTCTACCGTCTGATTGATGGAATGATTTCGTCTCCCTAAATTCTATTCACACTTTCAATACTGAGGCAGAGTGCTTTAAAAATATCAAAGGATTTGCTTTTGGTTCGAAAATGAGGGCTACTGCGAACGAATTTAGCCTCTAGAGGCGCTAGTGTAGCGTAAGGTCTCCGAAATGTCAAATGTCTCTGTTAGTGGGGGGCTACACGGGCTTATTTGTCCCAGAATAATGTTAAGTCGAGCAAAACAAAGGTACATAATCTCATAATCATTTAAATGAAAAAAAAAAAACTGACTAAGCATTTAATTTTGAAGACCTAATTCTATGTTTGAAATGTCAACCTGACTGCTATAAACGGTTTTGAAAGTTTTTTTACTAAACTTTGTCTCATTATTCCTTAGTTATATTTTTTTGTATTGAAAATGTTAGCCACAATTAGAAAAATGTTAATAATAATTTAATCATTGATATAAAATTGTTGGCTACATCTGAAACGTTCACTTGACAGTGAAAAAAGTAACTTTGACACATCTGACAATGATAGATATGTCGTAGTTTTTTTGGTCTTGAATTAGAATTCGGAGTTTAGTTTAAGAACGATTGCACGTCAAAGTTACTTAGTTTTGTCACTGACTGACTGATGATCATCATAATTCTAAGGTACTTCTAGTAGACCCACAAGCTCCAAATTGTAAACATAATTAGCTGTTAGCCTATCATGTCATGCAAAACCTAAAAATATTGCAATTTCAATACAAACTGCATAAGTAAGTTTGTAATCCTAAATTAAAGAATCTGCCACGGGTAAATAATAGGCAAATCGGTGGAAAATGAGGTATGTGGGTGGACACCCTCCCCGGTACTGACTTGGTTTCACATTACCAGGTCCGGACTTGGGGGAGGCCAGGCGGGGCTACTGCCCCGGGCCTCTACAACACT
This sequence comes from Eudemis profundana, assembly GCA_947034925.1. Taxonomy (NCBI): domain Eukaryota; kingdom Metazoa; phylum Arthropoda; class Insecta; order Lepidoptera; family Tortricidae; genus Eudemis; species Eudemis profundana. Next base: position 1,292,821 of record OX344794.1, on the reverse strand, counting down.
TCCCTAATAAGAAGAGGCCTCCACTAGTCCGTTAGAGGCCTCCGCTCCTTCGTTGCCCCAGGGCCTTCACACCTCCAAAGCCGGCCCTGAACATTACATCTAAAAACTTTTTTGTTGTAAAAGAACTGTCTTGCGAGAGTTGTATCTTTTTACGTGATATGTTTTTGATGGGATTAATATTTAGCGATATCTGAGATTATTTATGGCAAATATGTATGCAAATATATATATAATGTCAGCTTTGAGTCGTTTCATCAATCTGTTTTAGTGCTGCATGTACTAGGTCCCTCGACAACAACTTATCTTAAATGACAAAACCTGCTTTCACGTAAAAATAAACACATCAAAATCGCTACATCCGTTCGAGAGCTACGATGCCACAGACAGACAGAAATTGGCGTCAAACTTATAGCACCCTTCTTTTTGTGTCGGGGGTTAAAACTTCAACCGACTAAAAAACCTTCTTATGTGAAGTCTGTTAACATCATCCGTCGACTGTACTGGGAAAAAACACTAAGTAACCTTTATTGTTTCATTGAATTCGGCAAGACAGTAAAGTCCAACCAAAGGGTTCGCATTCAAGAAGGCCGCTTGCTCGTAACGTCTTGCGACCTACGGGGGGCATAAAATGCTGCTACGGCTGTTGCACTAACATTACACAACTAGGGTGGTAAAACAAAGAAAGGCCGAGATGTTTGCAGCCCGAGCTGCACGCGAGGGACGTAAATGTGCAAACGCGGGCTTTCTTTATTACCTCCCGTCTTGTGTACATCATTTTATGTCTACGCTTGGCCGGTAAACGGCTTTTACCGTACGCGAAGCGTGCTCCTTCCTGCAAAGTTATCGTATTCGCACTCTATTTGCAATTGAAATCAAATCAAATATACCTAAAGGTTTCTTAGAATCGATGGAAATGTTAGAGATTCCTTAGAAATGTTAGCGAAATTCCAATATAATCTCAAGATAGCATATCGATGGCAGCTGACAACCGTTTGTCTGACGCTAGTGCATGCAATACCGGATCAGGACCAGTGTTGTGATTAGGTATTGATACTCAATACCGTCATTCCGGTATCGGTATAGGGGATTTAAAAAAAAACGGTTTTATGGAAAATAATTTTAATTGTATTTTCAACGATCTCGCTTGTATCAAAAGATTAAAATTATGGTATTATGTATACAAAATCACAGTAATAATCCGCCTTAAGGTCTAGGATAGGGATGTAACGATACCGATACCGATATATCGGTTTTGCCGATTATATACAACCGATTTGAAGAGCGCGAAAAGAATTTGTTGTAAGAAAAAAAAAACTGCAAAAAGTAATTTCAATTACTGACTTAATTTATATATTGGTCTATTACCTTGTGCAATAATAATTACTATATGTTTGGTTCATGATAAAAAAAAATTGTGTTGACAATTTATTTATTTTTACTTTACACCTTCAAGGTTGACTCTCTGTTAAATATAGCCAAATTTTAGGTATAATAAGGACATCCAAATAATAAATCTGAAGTTCATACTTCATTAGTTAGCTAAGATATCGGTATCGCCGACAATTTACTACAAATATCAGTATCGTATCGGCAAAATTATGTATCGTTACATCCCTCCCTAGTTATATTATAAGCATGCCGCGTAATATTTGCCATGCAATAAATAAGAATTACAGTATAGTATGTAGTACCATCGAGTAATCCATTAAAATCAGAAAATTATGGTAGGGAAATGTCATGATTTTCAGAAATAAATACCAACTGTAAAATGTTACCGTAGTAGCTAGCGATCGGAGTGATTGTCACGTTACCCGAAAGATGGCGCTGGGCGTCTTTTAGATCGCGCTATCGTTTGCTCTTCACAATTTGCTTAAGATTTGTAACACTTCTCAAAATTTCCTTAGAAGAAATAAATCATTCATTGATGTAAATTGTCAGTGTTATCGTCTACACCTAGCGTTGTGCGGTGTGTACGTTGACGTGACGGTGTAGACAATGACAATTTACATCAATGAATGATTTACTTCTTCTTCAAGGAAATATTTGAGAGTTCGTCTACAAATACCAGTAGACGGGCTAACCAAATGATGTAATAGTAAGGCCGGCTTTACACCTGTAAGTTTTACTTACGTAAGTAAGGACGCAGCTATACGTTAGACTGAGATAGTCAGTCAGCTATCTCAGTCTAACGTATAGCTGCGTCCTTACTTACGTAAGTAAAACTTACATGTGTAAAGCCGGCCTAATACTTGCAATGCAATAGCATAAATATAATCGGTATCGTATCGGCAAAATTATGTATCGTTACATCCCTATCTATTGTATGTTTCCTGAAATGTATGAATTTATGACAATGTATGATTATTACAATAAAGATCTATCTATCTATCTATCTATCTATCCCTAGTCTAGGATAAGTAAGTACATGATTTACAAATCAAAACACCATCAATGCTAGCCAACCACCAATTCGGATAATAATAAAATTAGGATGGTTAGCGCGACCGTCAGTCAGCTCAGTAACCCTGTCGTCATCCCTATCAGGGATGATGACTGGGTTAAACTATATCATTCTATTTAGTCCGTCAGTTAGATTATGGAAAAATATGGGACACGTATTTTTTGGTTTATCAAAATATTAAAAATCGACAAAGTTATAGATCATCAAACTTCTGGAGTGGGGCCTTGTGACGTCACTCCTAGGTGCCAAGGAGTGACGTCCCTCGAAAGTTCTAAGCACTCTATCCTCGTCATTTTTTGTTTGTCAAACATAAGAAAAAATACGTGTACAATATTTTTTAATAATCTAACTGACGGACTAAACAGTTTTTTTTACTCGTCTAGCCCATTATGTAACATGAATTGTATAAAGATGTTTAGCTAAATACCTACTAGCAATTACTGTTCATTCTGTCCAATATAATGGAGAAAATACAATTTTACTTACATAATTAGGATAACAAAAAGATGAACCGGAATACCGGTATTTCTGTATTGATCCTTTTCAATAATACCGAAAAAATAAGGCAGAACTCCGGTTTTTCGAGATTCCGGAATTCCATGCCCTATATCACATATTACATGCCTCTATTGCATGCCCTATCTGAAGATTTTATTGCTTCTAGATATCTACTGCAAAGGACTGATGTTTAATGTTATTTCTGTGTCAGGCTATACGGAGGCGCTATTTGCACAGCACCTGAAATCCCCGGGATATCAAATAGATTCAGCATTTGGTTCTTTGATTGAAGGCAAGTGGTACAAATAGACAACGGATTAGACTAGTTTGACGTCAGATTTGTGTTCATTTGATTGGTTTTGACGTGCTGTTTGCGATTATAAGAAAAAAAAGTGTCGACAGAAAAAGCTTGAAACTTATTTATTTCATGTATAAGTTGCGATATTATTTTAACTATGTCTACTAAGCCATTTTTTTATAAAACTTTGCATACACATTGTGATAAACAATTATTATGGTTTAACCAAGGACCATTAAAACAAGAGGACTGTCATTCTCCATACTTTGGATCATACCCCGACCGCAAGGGGATATCCAGGCAAAAACTTGATGGCACTAAAAAACTAAACATTTAACGATGTTATAATTGAACAAAAAAACATAGTACAGTAACAATTAGTTCGTAAACAGCTAATAATAAATAAATTCTAACATTTAAATGCTGTGTCACGCTTGCAAAGTTGAATAATTGTAAATAATATCATTCTTATACCAAGCTTATACATAGATGGCGTTGTAAATATCGGGGAACAGCTTCTTGTATGGAGAATGACATTCCTCTTCTTTTAGTGGTCCTTGGTTTAACACATAAATGTATAATTATATATTTAGTTTACCAATTGACCACTGGATGTCTCCGGTAGTACTGATATATGTCAATTAGTTTAATTATTCACCTACGGATGGCTCTGTAGGCCCGACTTTTGTATATAGTTTAGTTGTGTTGTGAGGACTAGATGGCGTGACCTGTATTCGTTTTGGATGTTTATTAGTTTAGTTTGTCAATGAAAAAAGTGATTCAAAGGAAGAATACCTTGAAACAAATTAAGTGAAGTTTCAGTTTAACTCATTGAGAGACATTTTATAAGTGCAAAGTGTGTTTCGAAAGATGAGTATTACGCCAAATAAGGGTGTATATCATAAATTTCACCTTCAACCTTAGAGCATAATATATTATGCTCTAAGGTTGAAGGTGAACATTTAAATGAAGCAAATTGCATTGTTTTAGAAGTTTTCTAAAACAATGCAATTTGCTTCATTTAGAAGTTTACTGGATTTTTTTAAATACGAGCTCTTTCTATCCCAATATAAGAAAAAAATTGGCCAAAATTTTTCATAGGGGCTATTCATTTATTACGTAAGGCGATTCTCGCCAGTTTTAATTTTGGTAAAATACCTGTATGCAACTGAGCACGCGCCTCCGTTCTCGCGTTCGCGCGCTTTTTACAAGTATAATCTGTTAAGATTGCACATTTTTATGATCTTACGTAAGAACTTCAAAATTCCCTCCCACCCCGTTGTAAGAAAAAGTAAGACATGGTCGACCCCCTCCCTTCCTAAATCGTCTTAGGTAATAAATGAACGACCCTATTAATAAAACTTTCCTTTGTAAACAATAGGAAAAAATGGGATCGTAAAAGCCCGTCATTCTAAGTAAAAATAACATAACATTGCCAGAAAATTTTATCAAATAATAAGTTTGGATCAAGAACCATTAAAACAAGAGGATCATGTCATTCTCCATACTTTGGATCGTAACCCGACCGCTAGGGGATTTCCGGGCAAAAACTAGATGGCGCTAAAAAACTAAACATTTAACGATGTTATAATTGAACAAAGAAACATATTATAGTAACAATTAGTTCATAAACAGCTAATAATAAATAAATTCTAACATTTAAATATGGTGTCAGGTTTGCAAAGTTGAATAATAGATGGCGTTGTAAATTCGCGGAACAGCTTTTTGTATGGAGAATGACAGTCCTCTTGATTTAATGGTCCTTGGTTCGGATGGGCATTTTAGCGGTCCGAATCTACACACAGCCTGAGTGCGTGGGAACAGAGACAATACCTAGCTAATTAGTCGGAGTCCCCTCCACACAATGGGTCGCATGCTTGTTGACATCTATCTATTACCACCTGTAATCTGTGTAACCATCTGATCTGCATTAATTTAGGCAAGGGGAATATATTTTGAACTATTATTACAGGTCAAATTATATGTATAAGATTACGAGATTTAAGTAATTGGTTGAATCAGGCGTTACTTTGCAGAAATTCATGTTAATTAAAAAAAAATTGTATAGTGAATTAGAAAAATAATATTTTTGTTTCAATATATAAGATTTCTTCTGACCTCGCACGTGTATTCACTGACCGAATTACCTTAAAAGCGCTTTTAAGTAGGGGTGAAACGATAGATAGTTTTGCCGATACGATACCGATATACTGTAGTAAATAATCGGCGATACTGATACCGATATCTTAGCTAAATAATGAAGTATGAACTTCAGATCTTTGTATGTCCTTATTATACCTAAAATTTGGCTATATTTAACAGAGAGTCAACCTTGAAAGTGTAAAGTAAAATTAATAAATTGTCAACTCAACATTTATTATTTTTTTATTAAGAACCAAAGATTTAATTAACATAGTAACTATCATAGAATAAGGTAATAGACCAATTCATAAATTAAGTCAGTACTTACTTGAAATTACTTTTTGAAGATTTTTTTTCATACCGCAAATTCTTTTCGCGTTCTTCAAATATCGGTTGTATATAATCGGCGATACCGATATATCGGTATCGGTATCGTTACACCCCTACTTTTAAGGTAATTCAGTCGGTTTTCCATACTAGCCTAAAAATTTGAGACACTGTTTGCTTCCGCGTCATCAATTATGTTTGAAACGTGTTTTATTTTACAGGTTGATACATTTCATATGCGCGAAATTACATGAAAACTCAAAAAAAAAAACAAAAAAATATCTGTTGCCCTGGCTCAAATTACCATTTTCGGTTATTTAGTAGAATACGCCTAGAAAGTAACAGAAAGTGGTAATCCGAGTCTGCAGGGCCGTTATCAGAAATGCGATCAGTAAAGTGTGAGCTGAACGCTCGTAGACCTACCCATTTAACTTAGGGCCGATACAGACGGACTGCAACCCAACTGCAATTCCCTACGATTTGTATGGGAACTGCATCACAACTGCGCAGTTGGCGTGCAGTTCCCATACAAATCGTAGGGAGTTGCAGTTGGGTTGCAGTCCGTCTGTATCGGCCCTTATTCACCACCGCGAATTAAGTTACAGCCGAGTCCAAATAGTCCAATACAAAAATAGAATTCCATTATTTATTCTCGTTACTGTATCTCATAAATTCAAATCAAATTCTTTACAATCACCATTTCCGACCGATTTCGACGCGAAATTCCTTGGCGTTTAAAAATCCTTCCATTTTCCCTTTCGGGACTTTGGAAAGGAAATAAGTCGGATTATGTTTGATATGCTTCCGTAAAAATACAATTTAGATATTGGATTTCTTTTCAAATAAGTACGTGTTTGTGGATTGGGGACGTTTGGGAATTGTATGAGGAAGGTTAGTGTTTATTAAACGACTTCGCTAAATCATAACCCTCCTTTTTGCTTCGCCGTAGTCGGGTAAAAAAGAAGGAGGTGCTCTAGTAGTTCGTTGTGTCAAGTGCAAATCGTGTATCAAATAAATTCTCTCATAAATGTGGTCCGAAATTCTAAATTCAATTCGGAATAGAACATTACATACACACACAGGCCAGTAAAGTAAGAAATGTCTCAGTTCAGATGTAATCTGGATACTGGCCAAGGTTTGTGTATGTATGTGTATTTTTCTGTTCCACGCCAGAAAGCGGCATTTTCGTTTAGCGCAGCCGCCGGCAACGACGCTTTCCGGCCGGACGGCAGAAAATGAAATTTGACAATTAGCAATGTTATGTAGCACAAATTAATAAAAAAAAACGAAAATCGTAAATTCGTATGGTGGTACAGAGCTCTTCGAGTGCGATTCCAACTCGCACATGACTGGTTATTTTAACTCTTAAAATTATAAACGGCCTCGTAACTTTTGGAACACAAGTAAAGATCAACAGCCTCGGCCAAAAGAGTTACATTAACGATGTCGCATGAAAGTAAAAGCGTCGCGTGCGGCACGCGAGCGGTCAGCGGTAATCTACCGAGTTTTCACACGGAAGATACCGTACTGGACTGTTATAAATACACTAGAAGATGGCACCGGGCGGCCCCGGCTTAGATTGGCCCACGCGTGGGACTTCTAGGGGAGATCCCGGTTTTCCCACCGCTACTTCCACCTTGGGGGTCATCCAGTACTTCACACTAATTTTGTGACTTTTTGACACCTCCCCCGTCCTTGTCAGAGTTGGTTGCGTTTGAGCGTTTTCCAAAAAAAATACCGGGGTAGCTACTTTCTCAAAATATGGACTTTTGAGGTTTTTCTGACTCAGAATCGTTAGTACTTTCGAACCTTATACGTAAAAAAAAGTGTGAGGCTCATTTATGAGATCCCGTCTCCCCTACATATTTTGCAATTTAATATCTAGAAATTATTAAATTAAAACAGCTGGTCCGAATAAGTTTTAATGAACTCGCCAACAACACCATTTAAACTTTATGCCCATACAGAGTTGGAAATACTTTAATTTTTTTGTTAATAGTTCAAATTTGGTATTTTAACAGCCCTTAGGCTGTCATCATGCCCTAACTCATTAGAGCTAGGGTAGAGTCTAGGGTAGGGTAGACCCATAGCAACTGGCCACTGCAGGTAGACCACGCTATTAGAAAAGTATTAAAAAATAACACCACGGGCAGCTATTTTAAACTCGACAGATGTCGCTTTTTCCTAACATATTTCATCTTTTTAATATAGGCTGCTACATTTGGCTAGGGCCGTCTGCCTATTTGCCAATCTGAGGCCATACAATAATAGGTCAACATCTATTCTCTAGGTTGAAATCGGAAAGTTTTTTAGACTCGTTAATTGATAGTTATTCTCAGGCAGCAGTACTTGCTCAAACAAAACAATTTGGTTTGGTTAATTTTTGCATTAAATTAATCCCTGATGGCTAGCTACCCTTCAGATTCAGATTCAGATCATTTATTGGTAAATGTACATCTCATTTACAAGTCAGTGTGCTTAACATATCTTTACAATGATATTGAGATATATTATTATTATATCCCTATTTTTGGAATCTTAACCTCTTTGGATTTTTTGACTATTTCATTTTATGAAAAATCTCAACTGATTACGTGTCCGATTTTACCCCATAGTAAGTAATAGTAAAGTCTGTACGGAAAGAGAATAGGATTAAGATTTGGGGGCGCTGTAATGCTTTTCTACCGCATTTGCCATACTGGTTAGGTTAGTTCCGTTTTTCGCCACGCCTATTCTCTTTCCGCACAAACTCTACTTCATACAGAAATCTCTCTCTCTAACAAAACTGCCCGCCGACCACCGGACGGAATGCATCGGATCCGACCGTCTCTCTCTATCGCATAACGCGTGCTCTTTCTGGTCGTTGGTTAAGGCCCCTTGAGGGGGCCTTGAGACCGCGCGGCGGAACCGCGGAGTGACCTGCCTCTAGAGTCTGTGCGGAAAGAGACTGGGATTTAAATTCGGGGGCGCTGTAATGCTTTTCTATCGTATGTGCCGTATTTTCTGTTCTGTGGCCATACTGGTTAGGTTTGTTCCGTTTTTCGCCACGCCTATTCTCTTTCGGCACAGACTCTAGTAAGGTTATTCTCCAGAAATATGTGTCTGCGACTCATTCCTCTGTCTCCATACATTTAGTATGAAAAAGGGCCAGAGGAATAAGGTGACCGCAGACATATTTCTGAAGAATAACCCAGTAGCGAGTGAAATTTTGTTTGATTCGGGTTTTGACAACACGTTTAGCTCAAAGGTCCCGGGTTCAAATCCTGGTAAGGGCAAATATTTGTGTGATGAGCACGAGTATTTGCTCCTGAGTCATGGACGTTTTCTATCTATTTAAGTATGTATTTATCTATATAAGTATGTACATCGCCGTCTAGTACCCGTAGTACAAGCATTGCATAGTTTGGGACTAGCTCGATTTGTGTAAGATTGTCCCTCGATATTTATTTATATATATTTACAATCTCTTTTCCTCTCCTTGCCAAAAGTGTACCAATTAAGAAATCTCCGTCACTTTTAACCCTTCTCAAACGACGGCTAGGTTGCGAATGAAAATCAATCACATGACGGCGTTTATCGCAATTTCCGATCGGACGAGGGTTAGGTACCTTGGGGACGCGAAGGGTACCTTTTAAACACTAGTGATGCCCGCATATGAAAAACTAACCGTTTTTACAAGATTTTATTACTTTAATTGTGTGTTCGTGTCTAATCTTGCAACCGTCAAATGGGGGGGATCTTGGGACACGCAGGCAGGGGAACTTTAGACAATATGGACAACCACAACAACCATGGACGTCACGGCACGTCCGAAACGTCGAGGTAATAGCATGTTTTTACTCGATTAAGTCCCGTTTTGTTATAATAATGAGTGAAAATCGTGAAAGTTTAAATCAATATTTTATAGACAACTGTTTTCCAAAGTATTAATGTATACAAGGTGAAATTTTAGTGGTTGTTTTCCGTTTAAGGGCATGTTCAGTATCGTGTTCTGATCCTGATTAGGAAAAAGAAGAAAAAAAAAATTTTTTTTGACGTAAAAACAATTTGTCTTTTGTATGGAGGGTTGAACGACGTGCTCCAAAGAAAATATTTTCTTTTATCGCATTAAAAAAAAATTCTTTCACTTTTTCCTAATCAGAACACGATAGGTACTGAACATGCCCTTAAACGGAAAACAACCATTAAAATTTCACCTTGTATAGTTAAAGGACCATGAGACTGGTAGTCCAATATGCAAAGAATATGCACAGTGTTGACAGCAGCATTTCCGAAGTTGGACACTATTTTTAACCGGCTTTCATCTTTGTTTAATTATCCCCCCGCGTGTCCTTAAGTTCCCCCATTTGACGGAATTGAATTTTAAGACCTGGCCTTCTGAGCGAGTCAGCTAGAGTCCCCTCACCCGCAGGCATCATCTCGCGCGGACGCGCAGCCCGCAATGAAGTTACTATTACTCGCAATGTCCTTCAAGATAGCGTGCACCGTAAAGATATTCAGAATCTGATACAGCCAATAAATAGTACCGACGAAATACCTAGGTAAAAAAAATAGTACCCTTAAACTTTTCGAAATATAAGGCCTGTTCACGGTGTACGCTACCGGGCGTCAAGCTGGCGTACACCACTTGTATCTCTGGAACGGCTTTGTTTTTGGAAACTCTTTATATCTCAAAAAATAGTACCCAAATAGTACCCTAGGGCCCTACAATTTCATATCTCTAGCTATCGTAGAAGCCGAGATATAGTGAGCTCTTTCTATAAGAAATTTCCGGGTACGCCAGCTTGACGGTGTGAAATTTTGTACACCGTTAAGTTATGGAATATCTCGGCTTCTACGATAGCTAGAGAAATGAAAGTTTAGGGCCCTAGGGTTCTTTTTGGGTACTATTTTTTGAAATATAAAGCGTTTCCAAAAACAAAGCCGTTCCAGAGATACTAACGGTGTACGACAGCTTGACGCCCGGTAGCGTACACCGTGAACAGGCCTTATATTTCGAAAAGTTTAAGGGTACTATTTTTTTCACCTAGGTATTTCGTCGGTACTATTTGGATACTATTTATTGGCTGCATCAGATTTTGAATATATTTACGGTGTACGCTATCTTGACAAACACTACTCGCACTATTTTACTCGCTTACTTACCCGCCGGCGGTGGGACAAGGGCCTAGCACAGGGGTTCCCAAACTTTTTTTAGGTACCCCCCCTGCCGCCTAAAATGAAGTTCCCACGCCCGCGTTCGCTTCGATGCAAGGCAACGAAAGTGAATGGGTTAGCTAGCCAAATTTAGGTCCTATGATTTTTAATTTGTACCCAATTGTAAATGTAATATGCATGTATTGTACGTGGTTTAATGAGAACTACTATTAGGTAATCGTGTTCAATTTTCCCGAGGCCCCGCGCCCCCCACTTTGAAAACCCCTGGCCTAGCACATCACTAAAACCTATAACATAAATCCTTTGAAAGGCCGCCTGTCAGTACAACTGTAATAAATACTCAAATAATAAAAGTTACTGGGACCTATTATGCATATTGTCATTTGAGGCCTCGCAAACTTAAAACGAAATAAGTTTTGATGGAAAATAAAAACTTTTATTAAATTTTGATTGGCACTCTAGACGAACACAATCGGAGTTGAATGGACTCGCGAGGCGATGTGAATTATCTTATCCAATTCGTCCATCCACTCCGCCTATTGTAATTTTTATTATTAAATTAATGAACATTTATTCATGCGAAAGAAAATTAAAAAATTAAATGAAAAACTAAATATTGAACTGAAACCCTAAAGTAGAAACAATATACAGCTTAAATTAAAGCTTAAAGTAAAAATTAAAATAAAATATACCTGCATAAAACTAAAATATATCTAAAAAATTCGGCGCTTTTGGCGTGGTTCCGAAGACATTGGCAGCGTTTCCTCACTGTATCGTTATACTTATTGTGAAATAAATAAATTGGTATTGGTAGAGAATGATTTTTGGCATTAAGTTCGCCTTTTGTACGATATGTTTTCTTTTGTGCAAAGAAGTGTAAATAAAGAAGGTCGAGGTCGGTTAAGATTTAACGCGAATGGGCACTCAATTAAGTTAATAAGTCGCAGCGGGTTAAGATGAAAGCTACCTTAATTTGGGTAAACGCAGAATTATGACCCAGCATTCTCTTAATTTGATCCCTTAAGAGGTTTAATTAGCCTTGAGGAACTCGAGTAACAGGTGCCTGGTATTTGCATTGCGTATTTTTACTAGGTATTTATACTGGGTATTTTTACTAAGTGTTTATACCTACCAGGTATTTTACTATGTATTTATACCTGGTATTTTAACATCAATGTTGCCAAGTACGAAATTAATTTAAGTGTTACTAAGGCCGTCAAAGTTCCACACGTCTTGGGCACGTTTCGTCGTTAATATATTTTTTAATTAATGTTCATGGAGAACTCTTGATGTGTTTGTAAACCGAGTGGCGACATTTCATCTAATACAATAGAGACGTTGACTGGAAATTAAAAAAAACTTCGAAACTCGATTCCAGTCGTATTTATATATCAGTGGCGTGCCGTAAAAGATATCCTTGGGCAAGCCGGTGTAGATTTAGTGTACATTTTCTCTAAGAGCTGTAGAATAAGGTGCTCAAATGCCTGATATTAGGCAAGCCGGTAGGAATCGAATTCTTTGGACGCCACGCACTACGTACTACGTACTACTCATACGTTTTAGACTGAGACGTTACGGTTTGCTTGCGTGTCTTTGGTTGCTTGCGGTACAATGACGTTTATTTAAAGTGACTTTCGTCTGTTGTCCGTTTGTCAGTGATGTGTGACGAGGATTGGAGCCGGTGGAGGTTTTTTGGCGTGCGATGGGAGGGGCCTATGTCCAGCAGTATACCCAGTACCGTAAATAGGGGGGTGCCACCGGTGCCCAGGCGCAGGGCCTAGACTCTGGGGGGCGAAAGAATGGTCAGACCACGCTGCACAGGGCGCAGAAAAGCCAGCCAGTACCTACCTCTGCTGATACAAGCTGATGATGATGATAATCCGCTGGTCCGCTGCTCACTCTGAACAATCAGCGAAAAGTCAAGGTGGCCCTGGCCAACGACCTGGTTCGACCCCAGGCGTTCAGGCCCCCACCTAGTCCGATACTATCGTGGTAGGCCGGGCTAGGTGACCTGGTTCGACTCCAGGCACCCCCGGTACTCACCCAGCCCGACCTGCGTGTCGACTGTGTGTGTGACCCCAGGGAACGCCACGGCCAACCACCCGGTCCGACAATCACTATGCCCGGGAATGGGTTGCGAGTTTGTCAGTTTAAAAAAAAAAAAGATTTTTTTATTTTTTTTTATTTATTTAAGGTCTACCAACAATTATTGACAACAGTATCTTGCGAACTCACTAACTAGTACATTTGTATACAATGATGTCACAATCACTTACAGGTAAACACCGCTTGCAGATGATAATAATAGCATTTTTTTTTTTTAACTGACAAACTCGCAGCCCCTCCTGGGCGTAGCGATTGTCGGACCGGGTGGTTGGCCGTGGCGTTCCCTGGGGTCGAACCAGGTCGCTAGCCAGACCACCCTGAGTTGGTCGGACTGGGTGGGAGCCGGGAGTGCCTGGGGTCGAACCAGGTCACTTAGTCCCGGTCCACCTCGATATGATCGGGCAGGTAATAATAGCAGTAATTTTTCTTCCTACTGACTTGTATGTATACGCGCCGTGAATGAACACACTACAAGCAAAGTTTTAAAAACGCATAAGAATGCTCCAGTGCGGATCGCACTACCTACGCCTCGACTCGTCTGTCTTTATACTTTGCTAAATGTCTCCAGTCGTATGTGCCTAGGGTTGCCAGATGCCCGGGAAATCCGGGATTGTCCCGGAATTACGGTTCTTGTCACGTGTCCCGGAATTACCCTTGATTGTCCCGGATTTCGAACATCTACTACTTGATTTTTTTTATTTTGTTACGAGTAGGTACGATGGGTGTTGGTAGGACTTATGATAAGATGTAATGTTGTTATGTTTCATACCTTTAATAGCAGTATTGTATTTATAATAAATATTTTTTTACCGAGTCCCGAATTCTGAGGGAGGGGGTGTCTTCGGATTGTCCCGGAAATGACATGCCTGAATCTGGCAACCCTATATGTGCCATAGACTGTGACGTTACGATTTGTCGGACAACTGGCAGTTGCAATTACAAATTGTGGCAATTATGCGGCCGGCGATGTGCACAAAAAGCGGGTAATTGGTAAAAGGCCCGTCGGCCACGCGACATGTGATCGGAGCGCGCGCCGGGCTACTCCTAACACTACCTGGCAATTCTTTTTTTTTAAACTGACAATACTTAAAAGCCTTACTGGCTGTTACAAAAATCGAGCAGGGTGGAGACTTGAGCCGATCCGAGCCGCGGATCACCTCGGAAATTTCGCTGGTTGCTCGAAGTGAGCAACGGACCAGCGGGAGAGGTTGAAGCGGATCAACCTGACTTATGTAGAGTGTAGAATTACAACTAATGGGACTTTTAGGCGGTAACCTAGCCCAGCTTAGAAGACTCCGGCAAGAAACTTAGCTGAACCTGTTAGTTCATTACTTATTTAGTTTAAATATTTCTAAGCGGTTGGTCGATGCCACGGGGGACTAGAAAGCTGGCAGCTTCTTTACTCAGCGTATAAGTATCGCGATTCAGCGAGGAAATGCTGCCAGCATTCTCGGCACAATGCCACAGGGGCCCATTTTAGAAATAGATTATTAATTGTGGTTTACACTAAGGTTTTAGTTTTTTGTTTTATATTAATGATATACACTTTGTACCCTTGAGCTTAAATAAAAATTTTTGGTTGTTGAAATTTGAAATATTACACAATAAAAAGTATATAAATAACTAGAAGATGGCCGCAACTCCGTTCACGGAGGTAGAATAAGTTAAATTACTCTTTTATGCTCCGCAGGCACTGTCACATTTAACTTATTTCACCTCTGCGACCGAAATTGCAGCCCGTGTGCGACTTCGTTCGCAGAGACGCCTCTAGGAAAACTTAAATTAAAACCAACCAAATATCGAAATCTATTCGTTTTCGTTTTGTCTGTTTGTCGGTTTCTTTGTTTGCGCATCATACAAAAACTACAGGACCGATTTCAAAGAAAAAGTGTGTACAGGTCGTCTATGATCCCGGTTAAAATAAATGGTACTTTTTATCCTATTACGGCGAAGCAAAAAAGATAATGCAACTCATTTTACCACCGTTGCGGGCGTCCAGCACCATCTCACTAATATTATAAATGTGAAAGTTTGTGAAGATGTTTGGATATTTCGATGTTTGTTACTAAATACCGGGCTAGCAACTGGATGGATCAAGCTGAAATTTGGCATGCCAGTAGCCTAGACTAAGTCCTGGATTGAAACCTAGGATATATTACAGTAAAGAGTTCCTTTGGGACAATAACGGGAACAACGCGGGTGAAGCCGAAGGTAATTGCTAGTCAAGAATAAGAATAAATTTATTGAAGAACGTATTTATACTACGATGACAACTTGAGACTAAGATATACAATTAGAGAGTTGAACCTGTACCTGAACTAGGTTTCCCAATAGTTTTATTTAGCATGGCTCGAGTCGGGAACGACCCGCAGTGCCCGGAACGCGGCGTCACTGTCACGCGATCACACAGCTCTGTTACAACTAGGGATGTAACGATACCGATACCGATATATCGGTATCGCTGATTATATACAACCGATATTTGAAGAGCGCGAAAAGAATTCGCAGTATGAAAAAAAAATCTGCTTAAAGTAATTTCAATTACTGACTTAATTTATGTATTGGTCTATTATCTTGTGTAATGATAATTACTATGTTAATTATATCTTTGGTTCATAATAAAAAAAAATGAATTTTGAGTTGACAATTTATTTATTTTTACTTTACACTTTCAATGTTGACTCTCTGTTAAATATAGCTAAGTTTTAGGTATAATAAGGACATACAAATATCTGAAGTTCATACTTGCTTATTTAGTTAACATATCGGTATCGGTATCGCCGGTTATTTACTACAATAATCGGTATCGGTATCGTATCGGCAAAATGATGTATCGTTACATCCCTAGTCACAACCACGCTGCAGTAGTTCCCCGAACAGAGCTCGCATTTATTGTGAAAATTTTAAATTTTTTATCTAGTAGGTACAGTTCAAAAGATACGGCCCTGTGACAGTACAGTCAAGAGCAAAGATAAAATTCCAATATCTGTATACATCAGTGGCGTGGCGTAAAAGATATCCTAGGGCAAGCCGGTGCAGATTTGGCGTACATTTTCCTTAAGAGCTCTAGAATAAGGTGGTCAAAAGCCTGATATTAGGCAAGCCGGTAGGAATCGAGTTGTTGGGACGCCACGCCACTGGTATACATAAACCTTACTGCCATAATAATAAGACCTGTAGATATATTTTTAAAACTTTGCGGTGTGTACATATTGGCGCCCTTGACTGTACATGTACAAGGTACAGAACGTCCTACTTTTTGCTGGCTGGTTATAAACTGCAGAGCTGCATGGAAATACAGCGGTTACATTAAAATGCCTCGTTTATGCGAAGTCTGTTAAAAGAGCAGTCATTTGTAAAAAGACAGTGATAAAAGTTTTCCAACAATAAGTCAGCGCATTTATTGCCGCCAGAGATGTGCGCGACAGGATAGCTGGAGTCAACGATATTGACAAAGTAAAAAGACGGCAGTAGTGTGGCGTCCAAACACAGACCACTAATTAATGGTCTGTGCGTCCAAAGAACTCGATTCCTACCGGCTTGCCTAATATCAGGAATTTGAGCACCTCATTCTACAGCTCTCAAGGAGAATGTACCTACGCCAAATCTGCACCGGCTTGCCCAAGGATATCTTTTACGCCACGCCACTGAAAGAAATACAAGTAGTCCAACTTCGGCCGTTTAGGCCCGCGCGACACGTATTCACATAGACGCACGATCTCGCGTCTGTGTGAGTGCGATTTATGCGAGCATTCTTACAACTTCGATCCTATTGCGTTCGTATACGGCGCGCACACATTCGAGCGCGCGATGTACTTTTTGTAGGTAGAAATATTACTGCTACTGTACCATTGCCGTAAGTAGGTGGTGACAACAGAATAATGATAAGTAAGTACTACGTACAGAAGCAGCTTCTGCGCAGTTGAGTGATTGTCTCATCATTCAACTGCGCAAAGGTTAACTGGAAGAGATCCCTTAAAGGGATAAGTTCGCCTTTGTACATATACCTTTATTTTGCAACCGTGTACCGTACTTTGTCTTATTTTGTGCAATAAAGTGTTTACATACATACATACATAATACATATAAATGTCTAAAAATGCGATAAATTAAGTTAGTTCGCCGCTACTAAAGATCCTAGCTATCCAGTCATCATTTTAGCCTTGGAATCGGAATGAAATATTGCTGTGTTCAAGACTCGCCATATTTCAGAGTCGCCGGGCGCAAAAATGTCCGCACGAGTCACGAGTACAGGTCGATTCACAAGAGCTGGCACGAATGAAAGTAATATCACTTATCACTGTTGAATGGCGTTCTTATACGGAACGATCCAAATATTTTGTAAACAAGTATTATATAACTTCTTTATTAAGTATAGTATGTATAGTATAGTTAAGCCGGCGTCGTCGCCAGGATTGACCGTAGCTTCCGTGTACGTATACCGAGGAGTTGGCAGCTGAGGAAGTGGAACCAAGGCAATTCGTCGCTTGGGTTCTTGGTGCGCTTCCGTTGACGTAAAAAAAGTCATCCTTTAATCAACATCAACGCGCAGACCTTCGGTTGGGGTATAGCAAAAGGGGCCCGATTTTAGGACAGAAAATTTACGACCAAAATTTTTTTTTCGCCGTTTTTACGCTTAAATGAGATTGATTCGTGTAGATTACGCTAAAATAAGCATAGTTTGTTATATAAACTTTTTTTCTCCGACCAATATTTACCGAGATATTGTGGTTCAAATGTCAGTCATTTTCAAGGGCTCTGGGACTTCGAAAAATTTCGGAGTCGTGAAATTGATGTCAATATAACACCTCATTTTTGTTAATGATTCCTATAAAACATGCTAAAATAAGCATCTTTTATTGATAGAAGTTTTTTTATAAACTTGACCATTTAGAAACTAGAGCAATTCGAAATTGTAAGTTTGGTCATACTTGTAAATGCTATGAAACCAGGACTAGTAAAATAGATAAAAAATTTATATATATTACTAAATCATGTGGATCATGATAAAATAAGCATGTTTTTCATATAAAGTTCATCTATAAACTCAATTGTTTAGAAGCTATGAATTTTTTAAATTAATAATTACTAGCTGCGAAAGTCCGAATCTACGGCTCTCGCTGGTTAGGACGCGTGCCGACACTGCGCGCCCTAGAGTGTTTTTATAGAGCCGGAGGCGCGGAGGGAGAGCAGCCCTCGCCCGCCATGACGAAGCGCGGGAACGAGTGAGGCGAGCGGCTGAGGCTGGTCGCCGAAGGCGACCAACAAGCCGAAGCTGCGGAGGCGAGCGAGGTGACCGTGCGTCGTCATATCTCGGTAAATATTGGTCAAAGAAAAAAAGTTTATATAACAAAACATGCTTATTTTAGCACGTTTTATAGGATTCATTAATAAAAATGAGGTATTATATTGACATCAATTTCACGACTCCGAAATTTTCCGAAAAGTCCCAGAGCCCTTGAAAATTACTGACATTTGAACCACAATATCTCAGTAAATATTGGTCGGAGAAAAAAAGTTCATATAACAAAACATGCTTATTTTAGCGTAATCTACACGAATCAATCTAATTTAAGCCTAAAAACGCCTAAAAAAATCCAAGTCCTAAAAAGGGCCCCTTTTGCTATACTCTGACCAGACCTTCGCCAGACTGACTGGTTGTCAAACTCGTTCCAAAAAAGTATCAAAGAGGCGAAAGAGGCGATGCGTCGTCATACATGTAATCGGCACATTATTAAGACTAAGCAGGTAAAAGATATGGCAGAAAGGTTGGCGGTTCGCTACAATTATTTTACTGTCATGGAGTTTTTATTTATACCCTGTTTTCAAACTGACGCCGAAGTCTTCGAAATCATGGCGAAAATATGCGAAACTCATTCGAAATTTAGATATAGTTTTTTTGTTCATGAAATACACAATGGGTTAAGTTATGAGACGAGATAAAACACGATTATCGCTTATTGAATCAACCTGTATTTAATCATTTGTGATGTACACATAAACATCCATTCAATTTGGTGTACACTGAACAGGCCATTATTTGGTATTTTCAAAAATAAATACTATATAAAATGATACTGCAGTAGCTAGTGACAGTAGTGATTGTCATGTTGCCCGACGGATGGCGCTGGGCGTCTTTTAGATCGCGCTATCGTTTGCTCTTCACAGTTTCTATAAGAACTGTAACTAATGTTATTTAATTCATTCAAAAACCTAGCTAAAAAGGCTCAGCGCCAGCTAATACTACCCTTTATTTTTGAGGGTTCGTCTACGAATACCAGTAGACGAGCTATCGAATGTTGAATCAGCATGCCATTACATATCTTTCCTACCAAAGGTATATCGCGAGCCTTGTATGTGTGCGCGCCGTGAACGAACGCACTACAAGCAGTTTTACCAATGCGTCGGTACAGATCACATCGCCTGCGCATCAACCTTGAAGGGGTATCAGGCGCTCCTAAACGGCCGAAGAGTGACTCGTCAGTCTAACCCAGTGGTTCTTAACCGGTGGTCCGCGGACCAGGTGGTTCCTGGAAGCACCCGCAGTGGTCCGTAAAACCATCCGAAGTAGTAAATTACATAACTAGGGTGGTAATACAAAGAAAGGCCGAGATCGCTGAAGTTTGCGGCCCGAGCTGCAAGCGAGGGACGTAAATATGCGATCGAGGGCTTTCTTTATTATCTCCCGTGTTGTGTACATCATTTTATGTCTACACTTGGCCAGAAAGCGGCTTTTTCCGTACGCGCAGCGTGCGGAAAAAGCCACTTTATGGCCAGGTGTGGCATAATAGTTCATATGATACGAGTGGGCGAAGTTGGTCATTACAGTCGAGGCTGTGTTGCATAGCCCGAGCCGTTAGGCGAGGGCTGCATAGCCGAGACTGTAATGTAATGACCAATGCCCACGAGTGTCATACGACGTTTTTCAACACACTTGCGAATAAAAAGTAATATTTTATTATGTAGAATTTATTTTTTGTACATATTTATTTAGTGGTTTATCTATCCTCATCTATCGTCACCTCGTCGTGTGGTGGCGGCGTAGTGCGGGCGCGCTCATGGACACGCACGAGGGGCCTGGTGGTGGCGGCGCTGCGCAGATTGGCGGTTATTACAGCACTTGTGTGGCAATGAAAAGTAAAAAGCACTTGTGTGTAATAAGCTGCGTTCCGCGCGTAAGAACCACCAAATAAGAGCGACTTTATGAGCAAGTGTGTTGAAAAATATTATACTACCTTTAAACCTATTTACTTTCTATTGCCTCCAAACAGTTGGTGGTCCGTAGCAAGACACAGATTTTGTCAAATGGTCCATAATCCCTAAAGGTTAAGAACCACTGGTCTAAAGACCGTCTAACCCACCCGTGGAAGAGTAAACGGGTCATTCTTCAGAAATATGTCTGCGACTTATTCCTCTGTCTCCATACATTTAGTATGAAAAAGGGCCAGAGGAATAAGGTGACTGGAGACATATTTCTGAAGAATAACCCAAACACAGTTCAAAATTTCTCTATCCGCTTGTTATTGCGACTTGCACACACGTCAACAGCCCCGGGGTTGCCATCCCTATAATTTGGCAACTAGGGCAAAAATCGTACAATTCTCGGATTTTGCAGCTCAGAACCCGAGCACATCAGAGCGTTTTCCAAAAAAAATACCGGGGTAGCTACTTCCTCAAAATATGGACTTGTGAGGTTTTTTTGGCTCAGAATAGTTAGTACCTACTTTCGAACCTTATACGTAAAAAAAGTGTCCCAATTTTTTTTCCATTACGTCACCATTTTGCATTGTATTTGTATGAACGTGACGTAGTGGACAGAAAAAAATCCCATACAAATTTTGGGACACTTTTTTTACGTATTAGGTTCGAATGTACTAACGATTCTGAGCCAGAAAAACCTCAAAGGTCCATATTTTGAGAAAGTAGCTACCCCGGTATTTTTTTTTGGAAAACGCTCATCAACACTAAAATTTAAATAAAATAAAATAAAATAACGCTTTCTTCCCGGATGTTGGAGCATTTAATTTAAGCAGTATAATAAAAAATAATGTACGTTGGAACTGACGGCCGCTAGCAGCGACAAAAAACTAGAAAAATATACAAATGAATCCCCGCCCGGACGCTCCCCGGACGCTCTCTAAGGACAAATCCGAAGAAACCCGGACGGATGGCAGCCCTGATTACGAATTGCTATTACTTGTTCACGAGTCGAATTATATTCAGGACGAATGTGGCGGCGAAATTATGAATTACTCAACTGGAAAAGTGCCGGTCACTTTAATGTGAAGTATAATTCCACTCTATGAATTTCTAAGGACTTTCTCAGAAGGAAAAATATTTGCTTCTCTCCTATATCTACGTTTTAAAACTTATAAAGTTGTAATAACTTCGACGAACATAACTAAGGTCATTTAGAGGCATATAACTTAGGTGATATTACTTTATCATGTGCCTATACTTAGATACGTTTAGAATCCCTCTAGACAAAACGGCCGCATAATCTACATTTTATTGCGACGCATGAAACGGTATAGGTATATTGCGGCCCAGCTTGACAGACAAGCACCTGCCTAGGGAAGTTAATTCCAAAAGTTCGCCTTTTTGTCTAGCCTTCGAACGTTTTAGTTTGGGATTACACGGCTTGCTGCCGACCACACGGGTGTATTTGGGCTATTCTTCAGAAATATGTCTGTACGAACTATTCGTAATAAAATAAAAAAAATTAAGTAGTAGATGTTCGAAATCCGGGACAATCAAGGGTAATTCCGGGACACGGGACAAGAACGGTAATTCCGAGACAATCCCGGATTTCCCGGGCATCTGGCAACCCTACCTAAGAGTGGCTTCATTTGCACGTAACCATTGATTTTTTATTGTTTTTGAATAATTTTTTGTTTATTTATTTATTTAAACTTTATTGCACAATACAAGAAAGTACAAATGGCGGACTTAATGCCGTAAGGCATTCTCTACCAGTTAACCATCAGGGTAAACATTTTATGTGCAATAAAGTGTTTACAAACATACATTAGTACCTACATGTATGAGGCAAATAAAAGCCCTGGCTCTTGTCGGTCTGCCAATACCCGAGCGCCGAAGCTTTTCACCATGATGGATCCGATAAGTCGGCGTGTCCCAACTTTGCTTTCCTAACTTTTGACGGCCGTATTGACAGTATTGTCAAGAGTATTGCGAGGCACATTCGAGATATGTCGTGTAAGGGCCTCTCCACATCTACCCTCGTGAAATCGGCTTAAGGTGATTGTTGGATAGTTTTAGGAGAATTCTTCGATAGTCAGATTAGTTCAGTGGACATACTTGAAACAGTTTGGAGTGTAGACCGAAGACCGGGGCGCCCCAGGAGCTGCTTCTTCACCATAAGTCGGTTATTTCTGGATTTTCACCATTGTGTTCGATGCTATTTTGTAACGTAAATTGGGTTTTGGGATTTTCGCGAGCGAGGCTCAAGCAAAGCAATTGCGAGCTAGTTTTTTTGTAGAACGTGTAGCGCCATTAGAAGGCGGTTAGAAAAATCAATTGTGGCAGCACTGTCGCTGCGTTTTGTATTTGCTCGCGATTTGAGCTGCGTTTCGTCCACGATATATCCGATATCGAAGAGAGTTTTAATATAATTTAATAATTATAAAATAAAGAAACACGTTGTGTTTTGTGCTAGACGAAAATACGGAACAGTGATTTCGAGTCGGTCGTTTTTCATACAAATTGCTTCTATGGCATCAATTAAAAACAACGCTGAATAGCAATGCCGATTTGTGTGCTGAGAATGAGCCAGCTCTTTGATCACCCGATGCCCGATAAAGCCTGTGGCACAGTAGTTTTTCTTCCTACATCGCGGGCTTGTGTAAAATGATACTGCAGTAGCTAGTGACAGTAGTGATTGTCATGTTGCCCGACGGATGGCGCTGGGCGTCTTTTAGATCGCGCTATCGTTTGCTCTTCACAGTTTCTATAAGAACTGTAAATAATGTTATGCTATCGAACCGACGAAATTAGTTTATTTCCTATCTTATTTTTGAAAGTTCGTCTATGAATTCCAGTAGACGAGCTATCGAATGTTGAAGCAGTAGTGAGTGTCATGGCAATTTGGCAATATAATTTCTTTCTACCAAAGGTATCGCGCGGCCTATGATGTGGGGGTTATTCTACAGAAATATGTCCGCGACTTATTTCTCTGTCTCCATACATTTAGTATGAAAAAGGGTCAGAGGAATAAGGTGACCGCAGACATATTTCTGAAGAATAACCCATGTGTGCGCGCCGTGAGGCGTGAACGTACACACTACAAGCAAAGTTGTACGAATGCTCCAGTACGGATCGTATCGCGCGCTCCTCAACGACCAAGGTAGCCTGCTTCTCTGGCTGGGGAACCTATTGGATCGCATAAATTTGAAAGTCATAATTCATCATTTGACATAATTCGGCATAATGCATTTTTTTCTTAAACTGTAGGATTTTCAGGACTCTTTAAGGCCTCATCCTGTTAAATAGGTTAGGTTAGGTTTGCATTATTATAATCCTGAAAAGTTTACATGTTCAGAAAAAAAGCATTATTACCTATGCCAAATGATGAATTATGCTTTTCAAATTTATGCGATCCAATAGGGAACCACTTCTCTGTATTTGTACTTAATGTCTGGGGGCAATTTGTTAGTATACTGTGAACGCACTGGATCCCCACGGCACGAAAGTCACTACCCCAAACGGCTCATATATGTAGCCATTTACACCTATAATTACTATCATTGAACTGTTTCGAATAACTGTTAACTCGTATAACACGACTTCTAAACGCTTAAGACCTTTGGTGACCCTGTAAAGTAAGTTTCATCTCTGAGTGCTACCCCAGGGCGACAGGCGATCAATAAACGTAAAGCCCTTTAATATCCAAGTACTTTGAAGTAAATGCAGGCATCGCAGAAAATACACGCCCAGAGGCTTGTCTGTTCGGACCAGCTCATCTACACAATTACACACGCACCCCAATTAGCACATAAGATATAGTGCTATGCTGGTTTTACACGAGCTTACTAACTAACTAAACGGATACGCTTTTGAAGTGGCAATGGGCAGGGCATATAGCACGTAGAACAGATGGCCGTTGGGGCCGAAAGGTTCTCGAATGGAGACCACGAATCGGCAAGCGCAGCGTCGGACGTCCACCAACAAGATGGACAGATGATCTGGTTAAGGCTGCTGGCTCACGGTGGATGCAGGTTGCTTCCAACCGAACTAATTGGAAATCTATGAGGGTGGAGCAGTGGACGTCCTATGGCTGAAATGATGATGATGATGAGTAACTAATGCTTAGTACTTGTTACTTTCACTTGTCACATGTGTGTAATCATATTGTATTAGTGCAAGCTGCAAGTGCAAGTGATTAGAAGCCGATCCTGGTTACTAAGCGACAAGCGCCTACCAACTTCCTCCTCCCAACTAAAAATCTATTAATACTAGGGATGTAAGGATTCCGATACCGATACCCATATATCGGTATTGCCGATTATATATACATATACAACCGGTATTTGAACAGCGCGAAAAGAATTTGCTATATAAAAATAATCTACAAAAAGTAATTTCAATTACTGACTTCATTTATGTATACTACTGCTTATATACTATATAATACTTTTGCAATGATAATGACTATGTTAATTATATCTTTATTTCATAATATTTTTTGATTTTATTTTCAGTTGACAATTTATTTATATTTACTTTATACTTTCAACCTTGAAAGTGTAAAGTAAACTCTGTTAAATATAGCCGAGTTTTAGGTATAATAAGGACATACAAATATCTGAAGATCATACTTCATTATTTAGCTAAGATATCGGTATCTTAATAATCGGTATCGGTATCGTATCGGCAAAATTATGTATCGTTACATCCGATATCTTAGTTAAATAATTAAGTATGAACTTCTGATATTTGTATGTCGGTTATATTTAACAGAGTCAACCTTGAAACTGTAACTCAAAATAAATAAATTGTCAACACAAAATTGTTATGAACTAAAGATTTAACTAACATAGTAATTATCATTGCACAAGGTACTAGACCACTACATTAATTAAGTCAGTAAAGTACTCCCCCATGTCACACTTATTCCTAACATATTCCATCTTTTTAATATAGGCTGTCACATTTGGCTAAGTTCTGGTATGCTGTTGGAGATATTATACTTCTTGAAAGAAACCCCATTTATTACTTTTTCCAGCATGTTTTGAAATAAGTAATATCCTTTTTTACCCGACTGCGGCGAAGCCCAAAGGAGGGTAATGTTTTTGACCTGTATGTATGTATGTCCGTTCCTGTGTCCGCTCGTAACTACTCAACGGCACAACCGATTTTGATAAATGATACATCATTGGATTCGTCTTGATGGCGCGAGTGTCACTGGGTATGAAGTTCGTGAAAATAAACAAAATGGCGGATTTTATTTTGTAATTTGAATATCTAAGTTAACTTGCCTTCTCTTACCGTATAAATGTAAATAAAATAGACCTATTTAAACCCTCAGACCATTCCGTAGTAAGCCGCTTCGTTTCGTTGTTAACTGTCACTGATTCTGAATCCCACGATACAGGCCTCGCCTAGTGTGGGAATCACTGTTACCACTTACTCATTTGTATGCTCAGTTTTGGTCAATAAATCATTTTTCATTTTCATTTTCATTTTTCACATTGGGAATATTCCCGGTAACAATGGGAATATTCCCGGGCACAAAGGGAATTTACGTTAATAATAGAAAATTTGGTATACTTTTTTAACTAGTAGCAATATAAACACATGGCGACGTAGGGAACGACATAAAATAAATGTTTTGTTCTTACAAATTGTAAGTTCCCCTATATTCCCCTCACGGGGAATATTCCCGCCTGGGAAATATTCCCGGGAACGGCCCATCACTACCTAGGCAGGTGCACTTCACTCGATTTTGGCCTCCCGCGCGCGCGGCAGCTTAAAATACCTGAAAATATACAGTCTTTATGTAGACTACTAGTGCCATCTATGTATTATAATTTGTAACTAACTTAAACTTAACATAACCAAATAACTACGACAAAACCGAGAACTGTTGAAATTACGACGGTATAGATAGTTCATTTAAATTTATGCCTTATTGTAACAATCTTTAATGTCTTTTATTGCAACGCGGCGGTTAAGAGTTGCTAAATGATGATTAATAAGTACTAATATTATTAAATAGATGGCACTAGTAGTACAACATTATATTACCAAATAAACCTAAATACATGGACAAAAATATGTATTAAAATTTTAATGCTTTAAAATACAACAAGACACTGACAGCCGCTTCAAAATATCAAAATAGGATGAGAAAAAGTGCTCCAGTAACTAAAAGAGCGTATCTTCATGGCACTTCCATCCTTAAAATGCCTGTGACATACGGACATGACGAAACTATAAGGGTTCCGTTTTTGCCATTTTGGCTAAGGAACCCTAAAAAGCGCACATGGGAGTGCCAAGCTAGTGACTGAAGTGATTGTCATGTTGCCCAAT
Source organism: Eudemis profundana (assembly GCA_947034925.1). Lineage (NCBI taxonomy): Eukaryota > Metazoa > Arthropoda > Insecta > Lepidoptera > Tortricidae > Eudemis > Eudemis profundana. The sequence continues at coordinate 1,266,284 of OX344794.1, read as the reverse complement.
GGATGGCGCTGGGCGTGTCCGTCAAGATAGCGTACACCGTAAAGATATTCAGAATCTGATGCAGCCAATAAATAGTACCCAAATAGTACCGACGAAATACCTAGGTGAAAAAAATAGTACCCTTAAACTTTTCGAAATATAAGGCCTGTTCACGGTGTACGCTACCGGACGTCAAGCTGGCGTACACCGTTTGTATCTCTGGAACGGCTTTGTTTTTGGAAACGATTTATATCTCAAAAAATAGTACCCAAATAGTACCCTAGGGCCATAAAATTTTATTTCTCTAGCTATCGTAGAAGCCGAGATATTCCATAACTTAACGGTGTACAAAATTTCACACCGTCAAGCTGGCGTACCCGGGAATTCCTTATAGAAAGAGCTCACTATATCTCGGCTATTTGGGTACTATTTATTGGCTGCATCAGATTCTGAATATCTTTACGGTGTACGCTATCTTGACGGACACCGCTGGGCGCCTTTTAGATCGCGCTATCGTTTGCTCTTCACAGTTTGTATAAGATTTGTAATACTTCACTATCAATGGGAAAAGCTTCATGCGAAAAAATGGCTATTTTGAAGGGCTCCAACAATAAGGGGCTCAAAAATAAAGTATGATTATGCCAATGCCAATGCCAATATCAATGGGGAATACTAAATACGTGAGTTTATTCTTTTTCGTTCTTATTTTTGGGAGTTCGTCTACATATTTTAGTAGACGAGCTAACTAATCGAATGTTGTGAAAGCGTAGGATGATAACAATAATGGGGCCTTATGGGGCATTTCTCCAGAAATATGTCTGCGGTCAACTCATTCATCTGGCCCTTTTTACCCGACTACGGCGAAGCAAAAAGGAGGGTTATGATTTTAGCACCGTATGTATATATGTATGTATGTTTGTATGTTTGTATATTTGTATGTTTGTATGTTCGTTTGTTCCCTCATAACTCAAAAACTACTAAACCGATTCAAACAAGAGGGGTATCGTTAGATTTGTCTTGATTCTGCGCGGGTTATAGGCTAATTAGTTAAAACTAAAATTTAATATACGTGGTCCTCAATAAACTCATGGATTAAAAAAGTTAAAAACTAAAACCCGACTACGAAAAAGTCTAAAACAAGAATCTTAGGTTTTAGTTCGCCAGGTACAGATAAATTGCAATTTTTTTAATTTAGAGAACGTTTCGAGTATGCCGTCAATCGTTCGTAGTCGGAGGCCCCGGCAAGAAGACAAACAAAAAAGGGGCCTCCGACTACGAACGATTGACGGCATACTCGAAACGTTCTCTAAATTAAAAAAATTGCAATTTATCTGTACCTGGCGAACTAAAACCTAAGATTCTTGTTTTAGACTTTTTCGTAGTCGGGTTTTAGTTTTTAACTTTATTTTATTTACGTATTTTTAGTTATTATTCAGTTACGGTTTTAAGCGCCTTTTCCTTCCTAAGAACCATATCAGGGTGTGAGGCCAACGATCGAGCTCTTTCATGAGCACCCTCCATTTAATAGTATTTAATGACAAGAATTACAACAGTAACACTTAGATACATGGTTTGCTTACAACGATATAAGACGCTTTATGCTTTGCTTTTGTCCCGCTTAAAATTACTACGGGACGGGGTGTTTGCGGAAGAGCTCGGTTTTCGGCCTCGCAGCCCGAAACTCGGCCTTCGGACTTGCAAAAATTAGACTAATACTCGTAGGTATACGTAAGTAACCAGGGGCGCTCGGTGCCTTTGGTCCAACGCGGTATTCGGTCTTTGCCCGCTTAAAATTATTGCGGGATACTGGATTATTGGGTGTTTGCTGAGTTCGGCCTTTGGCCTCGAAGCCTGAAGCTCGCCCGTCGGGCTCGCAGAAATCAGACTAATAGGTATACGTAAGTAACCAGGGGCGCTCGGTCGGTACCTTTGGTCCGACGAGGGGGTATTCGGTCTTTGTCCCGCTTAAAATTATTGCGGAATGCTGGGTTATTCGGTGTTTGCTGAGTAGTTCGGCCTTTGGCCTCAAAACCTGAAGCTCGCCCTTCGGGCTCGCAAAATTTAGACATTTATATATAGTTTGCGCGAAGAAACCAGGAGCGCTTTATGCCTTTGGCTCTGTGCAGTACTGCTTGCGAAGGAGAAACAACATGAATTGATATGTTAATTAGTCAAAAAGTATGAAAACCGGTGACATACAACCGTAGCAAAACATATGTATATGCCACACTTTTATAAAATGCTTTTAATTGGAACAACTTTAGAATTATCAAAATCAATTCTAACGTGTTTTACTTATACTGCAAAATAGGTACAAAGAAAAAATATCTTTCACTAACACCTATTTGAATATCGTGATTCAACGTAACTAAATGTTGTCATATATGATTCCACTCCTCGCCAAAAGATGGATTAAAGCAGTTTACAACACAGTGTCATCTGTTATTGAGTAGAAAGAAATAATTATTATAGGGGTGCGACTAAGTGTGACTAAAGTGATTTATAGATATCGATTTAGGGCCTTATCACACTGGCGATTTGCGGGCGAGTTTTCATACGTGTCCGTCAAGATAGCGTACACCGTAAAGATATTCAGAATCTGATGCAGCCAATAAATAGTACCCAAATAGTACCGACGAAATACCTTGGTGAAAAAAATAGTACCCTTAAACTTTTCGAAATATAAGGCCTGTTCACGGTGTACGCTACTGGGCGTCAAGCTGGCGTACACCGTTTGTATCTCTGGAACGGCTTTGTTTTTGGAAACGCTTTATATCTCAAAAAATAGTACCTAAATATTACCCTAGGGCCCTAAAATTTCATTTCTGTAGCTATCGTAGAAGCCGAGATATTCCATGACTTAACGGTGTACAAAATTTCACACCGTCAAGCTGGCGTACCCGGGAATTTCTTATAGAAAGAGCTCACTATATCTCGGCTTCTACGATAGCTAGAGAAATGAAATTGTAGGGCCCTAGGGTACTATTTGGGTACTATTTTTTGAGTTCGCCGCGAGTGACATTTGTATGGAAACTCGCCCGCGGCTCGGTCGCAAATCGCCAGAGTGATAAGGCTCTTACAGTCAGCTGTAAAAAGATAATACATGGTTACCGTATTTAGAAACATCTTTACTTGAAGTTTATTGCAATTAAAGAGTAGATATTTTTGAGTATAAATATGTTGCTACATTAAAAGAAGTTTTTAATTAGATAAGTATGTTTCTTTGCTTGTATGAAATTATGAAAAATATCTTGGCCACCGCATACTGTGCTACTGCTACGGGGCTGCGGAAACCAAACTATCCCGGCCGGTAGTAATCATTCACTCTTTTTCTAGAAGCGGATCTTTCGGAAATCTGAAAGGGTTAATTTTGTATTTTAGGTGCACTGAGTTATTCACGATACAAAATATCGACTTCATCTTAGCCACACCTCTAGTTGAGTAGCTTAGCAAACTGTCATTGCGGATAGGGAAAATCGACATGTACAATTATTTCAATATTAATACAATAATACGTACCGGTGATAATATATGCCTCCTCAGACATATTTTTAAATCTGCTCGCAGTGAGGCAGCATATTTACGGCATTACAACGATTTTATTTCAACATTTTTGATGTGACACAACACACGCGTCAGTTGGCGGCATGAAAATGACATGTATTCGGCAATGTTCGCAAATACGAAGTTACCCGATATCTCTCAATACGAATGACACATGTAAAGGTCTAGCATAGCAGGCCATTAGGATATTTAGCAGGTGTCAAAATATCAATATATGTTTTTTCTTTTTCCTTCAAGTATATTATGAAAGTAACAGGTGATGACGATTCGTGCCACGACTGCCATAACTGCACATTATGCTAGCCCTTCTGTAACGAATCGTCGGAGATCAAGCTGTTGAATATCGTTCTTGTTGTTATTAAAATGAAAATATTGTTGCATAATATACTTGTATCAGCATGTGTGATACATTTTTGCAATAGGTTTTTAAAGCTCTTTAATTTGATATGTAACTCGATGCTACTCGATGACTTTTATTTTTTAATCCTTGAGTTTTTTGAGAATCACGGCCTTTATATTAAATTTCAGTTTCAACTAACTAGCCTATAACCTGCGCAGAATCAAGACGAATCTAACAATACCCCACATGTCTGAATCGGTTTAGTAGTTTTTGAGTTATGAGGGAACAAACGAACATACAAACATACAAACATACAAACATACAAACATACAAACATACAAACATACAAACATACATACATATATACATACGGTGCTAAAATCATAACCCTCCTTTTTGCTTCGCCGTAGTCGGGTAAAAATGAAAGTCATCGAGTTGCATCGAGTTACATATCAAATTAAAGAACTTTAAAAACCTATTGCAAAAATATATCACTCATGCTGATACAGGTATATTATGCAACAATATTTTCATTTTAATAACAACAAGAACGACATTCAACAGCTTGCTCTCCAGCGATTCGTTTCGACAAGGGCTAGCATAATGTGCCGTTATGCCAGTCGTGGCATGAAATGACATCACCCGTTACTTTCATAATACATTTGATAGAAAAAGAAAAAACATATTTTGATATTTTGACACCTGCTAATAAATATCAAAATGGCCTGCTATGCTAGACCTTCAGATGTCTCATTCGTATTGAAAGATATCGGGTAACTTCGTATTTGCGAACATTGCCGAATACATGTCATTTTCATGCCGGCAACTGACGCGTGTGTTGTGTCACATCAATAATGTTTAAATAAAATCGTTGTAATCCCGTAAATATTACGCGGTTTTACCTATGCTGCCTCACTGCGAGCATATTTAAAAATATGTCTCTTATTGTATTAATATCGAAATAATTGTACATGTTTAATTTCGCTATCCGCAATGACAGTTTGCTAAGCTACTCAACTAGAGGTGTTATAAGATGAAGTCGATATTTTTTATCGACATTGTTTACGTATGAATTGATAACTCGGTGCACCTAAAATACAAAATTAACCCTTTCAGGATTCCGAAAGATCCGCTCGTAGAAGAAGAGTGAATGAATACTACCCGCCGGGATAGTTTGGTTTCCGCAGCCCCGTAGTAGTAGCACAATATGCGGCGGCCAAGATATTTTTCATAATTTCATACAAACAAAGGAACTGAAAAAGTAAATCTTGGATTCAGGCAACTGCATACATACATATTAAATACGCTCAAAAATATTAACTCTTTAATTGCGATAACCTTCAAGTAAAGATGTTTCTAAATACAGTAACCATGTACCTATCATCTTTTTACAGCTGACTGTTAATCGATAACTATAAATCACTCTAGTCACACTTAGTGGCACCTCTTTAATAATTATTTCTACTCAATAACAGATGACACTGTTGTAAACTGTTGTTATAATCCATCTGTTGTCGAGGAGTGGAATCATATAGGTATGACAACATTTAGTTACGTTGAATCACGATTTTCAAATAGGTGTTAGTGAAAGCTATTTTTTTTCTTTGTATTTTGCAGTATGTGAAGAGCACGTTAGAATTGATTTTTATAATTCTAAAGTTGTTCCAATTAAAAGCATTTTATAAAAGTGTGGCATGTATATGTTTTGCTGCGGTTGTATGTCACCGGTTTTTATACTATTTGACTAATTAACATACCAATTCATGTTGTTTCTCCTCCGCAAGCAGTACCGCACAGAGCCAAAGGCATGAAGCGCTCCTGGTTACTTCACGCAAACTGTATATAAATGTCTAATTATTGCGAGCCCGAAGGGCGAGCTTCAGGCTTCTTCTACTCAGCAAACACCAAATAACCCAGCATTCCGAAATAATTTTAAGCGGGGCAAAGACCGAATACCGCATTGGACCAAAGGTACCGAGCGCCCCTGGTTACTTACGTATACCTATTAGTCTAATTTTGGCGAGCCCGAAGGGCGAGCTTCAGGCTTCGAAGCCAAAGGGCGAACTCCTCAGCAAACACCCAATAACCCAGTATCCCGCAATAATTTTAAGAGGGGCAAAGACCGAATACCGCGTTGGATCAAAGGCACCGAGCGCCCCTGGTTACTTACGTGTACCTATTAGTCTTATTTTTGCAAGTCCGAAGGCTGAGTTTCAGGCTGTGAGGCCGAAAACCGAGCACTTCCGCAAACACCCCATGTCCCGTAGTAATTTTAAGCGGGACAAAAGCGAAGCATAAAGCGTCTTATATCGTTGTAAGCAAACCATGTGTTACTGTTGTAATTCTTGTCATTACTATTAAATGGAGGGTGGTTATGAAAGAGCTCGGTCGTTGGCCTCACACGCTGGTATGGATAATGGTTCTTAGGAAGGGAAAGGCGCTTAAAACCGTAACTGAATAATAACTAAAAATACGTAAATAAAATAAAGTTAAAAACTAAAACCCGACTACGAAAAAGTCTAAAACAAGAGTCTTAGGTTTTAGTTCACCAGGCACAGATAAATTGCAACTTTTTAATTTAGAGAACGTTTCGAGTATGCCGTCAGTCGTTCGTAGTCGGAGGCCCCTTTTTTGTTTGTCTTCTTGCCGGGGCCTCCGACTACGAACGACTGACGGCATACTCGAAACGTTCTCTAAATTAAAAAGTTGCAATTTATCTGTGCCTGGTGAACTAAAACCTAAGACTCTTGTTTTAGACTTTTTCGTAGTCGGGTTTTAGTTTTTAACTTTATTTTATTCATACTAAATGTATGGAGACAGATGAATGAGTGGAGAAATATTTCTGGAGAAATGCCCAATGATTCTCCCTAGCGGGTAGCCGCTGGATGATAGCAGTACAAAGCCGACAATTCGCCTGTTGACTCGATTTTTTTTCTGTCGTAAATCGATTCTACTGTTTCTCAGGAACAAATATATATATATGACACCTAATACATTTGTATAGTATAACAGCCACAAATTGTAATCAAAAGTAGCAGATCGCACTAAGCATTGAAAACGCTCTATATACAAAACGGGAGTCATAGGTGACGTCATCGCTTCTATCGCTGTACTAATACTAAGTTGCATGAAAAAAATAGCATTTTGCCATTTTTAGCACGAAAAAGTGCGTTTAAGCACATAGTTGTCATATATTTATTTTTTCAGTGTTATTTAAGCATTCCGAAAAAAAAAATATCGTTTTTTTTTTAATTTTGTGGTCTCATAACTTTATAAGTTTTATACAATTTTGGTTTATTTCTTTTGTGTTATGATAATTTTTTTTTCAATCTATGTGACTACATTTTTACATTACATGTCGTACATTTTCACCACCTTCGTTCGAAATCAGAGATAAAATTTGGATAAATCTAAAAAATATTTTTTGTTATTCTACTGTGGCCACAGCATGAAGAAGTTAACAAAAATAGGAATCACGTTCAATAGCATAGTTATTTGGTAAATCATAGCAAAAAACAGATTTGAAAAATACTTAATATTTTAGTCATGACACTCAAAACACCGAGTCAGGGTATCACTTAGCACGAGTTTGCAAAAACGGCAATATCTCGAAAACTAAGAAATTTTTACTGAAATCAAATTCACTGAATCTGGTGTCTTATGAGTTGGTCCATCAGCCCTTTTCGTATAGACGTTGGTTTTACGTACACCCTGTATATGTCATACGATTAAATAAGTAAATCATAGTGCCACAAAGCTTTATTATAACTACCTTGAAAAGTAACATAGACCCCTATAATATTAGGCCAGGAATATACACTAGGTATACTATAATGATCTATCTGTCACGTTTATTTATTGTCAAAATATAAAAATCTGCATGACCTTACAATTTCATATGCACTTGCTTGCAAGGACGACAGAGCGTCCGAGCTTTTATATAAGATTGCATTGTGACAGTTTCGTATCGACTTTCTGTAAATGCGTTTTACTTTCGAACTACACAATTGTCACTTATTTGCAAATTGACACCGATTTTGAAACTAGGGCAAGTCAGGCCTCTGCAGGATTGCGTTTCTGCGTCGGCTGAGAAATAAAAGCAAAGTTTAAAAAGCCTAAGCTAATAAATAATTAACCCCGTTGATTACAAAGTTAATTAAGGTGTCGAATAAGTTTTCTTATTAAAAAAGTTTTTGAAGCGCAATCTGCACTCACTGTAATCGCGAAGAAATGAACCAAATTGAAATCAAGTTCTGAAAGTTTTTACTGCGCTCTCATATGATAAAATTACAAAAAAAGTATTTCGTTTTACCACAATGATTTTCCTTCATTACCGTATATCTTTATTGTCTTAGGCTAGGTTTTTTTACAATATACAGGGTGTCCCATAACTGACACGCACAGACTACCTCCACTAGACGGAGCATGTTGGGCGGCGCGCGCTCACATCAGATATGGTCGATCGTATAGCATTACGACATTACGCGACCAGCCGCTCTTTCAGTTGTGACCATGTTTCTGACTTGTGTGTGCACCAAACGTGAAATAAATATTTCTGTTCGATCCGACGACAATCTCAAAACATAAAATGATAAAAAAGATGTGAAACACGCGTTGTACTAGTAATATCTACCGATATTTAATCGCACATATCCCCAGTAAAAGTGGCACGGTTTTTGAGTTATTGTCGAAAGATGTTCATGAATTTTGACCGTTTTTAACATTATTAGTGCCAGTGTGCACTCGGAAAGGTGTCAAGGTTAGATAGTAAAAAAAAATTACGGTCGGCGGGTCATGTTAAGTTGGTTTGGTACCTCTTGACAAGGTCTACCTCCAGTGTCACTGTGACGTGTCAGTTATGGGACACCCTGTATATAATATTAAAGTCAAATACAAATACAGAATATTAAGACATTATAAATAACCAACCCTAAGCGGGGCTCAAGCTACCGGTGGTTAGAACTGCAGGGTGAGGAGGCGGTTCCTCACCCTGCAGAGGTGAGGAGGAGGTTCCTCACTCTGCAGAGACTACGCGCCGTGTCCAGAAGTACCCCCTTCTGTATCTGACCCTTGATTCAGCTATAATCCCGTTCGCTAATGAATTAATGATCTTCGAATCAACATCCCACATGCCGGTCACCTTCGTTATTATTATATTATCATTTCTAAAATAAAACCTTTCAAGTCAAAATGACTATATACTTAACACCCACTTTAAGTATATAGTCGTTTTGACTTGAAATGTGCTTAAAATATTGGATACAGACAAGAAGGCCGATAAGGAAATCCCAGTTAATATTACAAATGCGAAAGTTTGTGAAGATCGTTGGGTATTTAGATGTTTGGATGTTTGTTACTAAATAACGGGGTAACGACTGGATGGATTGAGCTGAAATTTGACATGCAAGTAGACCAAGTCCTAGATTGAAACATAGGATACTTTATATCCCGGTAAATAGTTCCCTTGGGACAGTAACGAGAACAACGCGGGCGAAGCCGTGGATAAATTCTAATCCGATATAAAGGAACAAAATAGTTTTGCTGCTATTTAACTAGCAAGTCAAATCATTTATTTTTGGGTAGTTCTCTGCGATTTTTTACAGTTTTGCTTGCTTCATTACCATCGCCACTATTATTGGCCGTTTTATAGGTAAAAGCAATCAGGATCATTATGATAAAAATAGCAGACGCACGCGACTTCTACACGATAACCGAAAACGACTCCATAGTTTATAGGGAGCTCTTCCATAATGTGGCGATGGTAATGATGCGATTGGTGCGACTGTTTAGTCGCAGAGACTACCCTTTTGCAAGTAGGCCTCAAGGGCTCTTTTACAGGCTGATTCTATCGGCGCTTCGGACCTGCAGTTAAAACGTAGCAAGAAACTAACGAAACGTCGTTTAATTTACGTATTTGTACTGAAAATCCTGCTTTTCATAAATAAACAGTTAAGTCGTTGGAGTTCACAAATTGCCCCTTGATCTGAAACCGCCCCCAGCATGTTTTCGTTGCCAAATAGTATTACCTGGAATCCGCTCAAAGAGTTGGAAAAGTGAATTCTGACTGAAAAGTTCGCTGCTTCGTCATTGCATTAATGTCAAACGGCATTTTATAGTTCGTCCGTTTACTTTCCGTTATACCAACTAGGGGTTTTAATCGGTTAATCTTGCTATTTGAATTCCCAATACGAGACTTTATGCCATTTTTATTTTTTGATACGATGGCGTGGCATAAAAGGTATCCCACCAAAAACATTCTGTTAAAAACTAGCCAAGTCTCGATGGAGCTGCTTGTTTATCTCTAAAAAGTAATGAAATCTAGACAAAATCGTGCCAAGTCTAAGGTTCCTTACTGCGATTTCTTTATTATTATAGTTAATGTTGTGTGACTTGGCCGTTGAACATTCTTTATACGTTAGTGGGTACTTTTTAAGAAAAACAAAAGTTTCCGAACTAAATTCATTGATGCCAACATAAAAAAGTATTTATAATATCGTCACTGCGTGTCACTAGCGAGTATACGTCAAACTAAAAAAAAAAATTCCTTAGACACATAATGTCAGTCATATGTCATATTTGCCTTGTTTGCTCGCTACGTTTAATTTTGTATTTTATATTTTAAAACCTAGTCGTAGAAAAAGTATTGTATGCAACGTTGTATAATTAAGTCAAAAAACGCTCATGGGGTCTCTATTTGCGATACTCGCCGCCGCATTTTTTGAGCCTACTTATACAAGTGTTGCATAAACTACTATTATTAATATCAGATTGATTGAAATGTGCTTTATTTCATAGTTGGATACATTTAATAATTACCATTACCAAAGGAGTATTTACCATGTAGTTAGGTTGATGGGCTCCCCGTTGGTAATAGTAGTTATAATGTAAATAACCATTTTAGCTTGAAATTATATTTTGATACATTTGTCGCAATTAGTCACAAAAAGCTGAAAATATACCATTTTGTGTAATTAAAGTTTAGTTTCGAATGATGTTTCAAGAAGTCCGATATACATATTTCCTTTTTACTCGATATACCCTCACGGACAATGAATTCGGGGTATTTTCTATAGACATTTGTATAGAAAATGACCAGAATTCAATGCGTGCCGTGAGTGTATTTCCGTTGTCAAACTATATTAGAATGACCCTTGTAAGTTGTTATATATAAAACAGTTCCGACGCAAATGTTTTTGTTTATAAGTCTCGTGATTGTTGCAGGTTGGTGACTTATGGCGTAGCGGTGTCCTGACCCGCCCGACCGGTTGGTGAGCTGCGCTTGCGCACCTGCGATTGTACTCTTGATTTTGGACGAGTTCACAATGGCGGAAATTACTATACCATATGGGTATCATTATTTATTAAATGGTTAGGCGAAACTTAACCGATGTTTAAATTAACCTGTCAGTTGTTGTCCAAATTAGGTAATAGTACTTTGTACAGAACTCGCACTGTTTAACAAAACCCACGTTCGAGTCACAAAAAAATGCGCGTAATCCTACCTTCTCTTGAATTGGTATTTGAATGACTTGGTATTATTAGATTGTCCGATTAAAAAATGAAATAATAAACCAAAGAACGAATAGAACGGAAAAAATACCGGTATTTTTGTATGAAGAGAATACCGGTAGGTATCCGACCCCTGGGTACCGAACCGAAACATTGCATTGTTATCAATACCTAACCAATAGGCAATATGTAAAAAGTCAAATACTTACCTGGGAAAAGAGAACCGCTTCATTCAGCTTCCAAGATTTGCCTCAAACATACGAGTATAGGCATAATACAAACATTACAAGTTAGGGGCCATTAATTTATTACGTAAGATGATTTAGGGGGGGAGGTCAACCATGTCTTATTTTTTCTTACAGGGGGGTGGGAGGGAGTTTTCATCGTTCTTACGTAAGATCATAAAAATGCGCAAAATAATCTTAACTTTTGAAAAAGCGCGCAAATCCGCGCGAGAGCGTAGGCGCGTGCTCGGTTGGTTATACATTTTTTCTCAAAAATTAAAAATGATGCTTAGAAAAATAAAAATTAAAACAGCCCAAACTTAAAATAATTTTTCCTTTAGATTCTTACGTAATAAATATTAAATAGGGGGGAGGGGGTCAGCCGGTTCTTATTTTTTCTTATGGAAGAGGGAAGGGGGTCAAAAACTGGGAAAAATCGTCTTACGTAATAAATGAATGGCCCCTAAAAACTCCTAAAATACCTTATTAGGTTCCGTACCAAAATGATAAAGGAGGAACCATTTTGATACGACTCTGTTTGTCTGTCCGTCTGTCACAGCCAGATATCTCAGGAACTACAGCTGATATCGATTTGAAATTTGGAATAGTGTTAAAATCGCTAACCTGAGCTTATTAGACGTGAAACAATGCTTCTAACTTTTTTGCTTTTCTTTTAAACGGGACCGCAACGCGATGTCGAAAATCAGCTTTTATATCAAATGAAAATTCGTAGATTCCAAAACTGTTTTAATTCCTTTTCTTAAACATGTAGTTTTGATTCATCACGAAAAACGTTAAAAAATGGCATAGGGGGCTTATTATATTCGAAGTTACTGGACAAAAAAATGTGTGATAATTAGCGATTGATTATTAATATCATCCTGAATATTACAAGATTTTCCAAATTTATTTTGCAACACAAACTTATTATGTCAGTTACTGGACTAACCGCGACCTACGTCGATGTATGGGGACAACAGTTTTCCAACAGAAAAGATAAGTTAGTTCAAAATAAACTGTATGGGTTTATTTTGAACTATTCACACATGGCAACTCGCAATTTTGTATGGAACCCTCGGTGCGCGAGTCCGACTCACACTTGAACGATTATTTTTTGTAGATGTCAAATGCGTGCAACTAAATTCCTAGTAACAGTAATAAAGAAGATGTCCTGGCAACCCTGCGCTGTTGTCAACAACATTGGCTTTCCGTTATAAAATTTCTAAATAATCGAAAACATGAACATTTTAAGTGCAATTTCAAATATAATGTGCCCATTATAGACAATAAATATAATTAGACAATATACTCTGGTGTTTTCGGGAGAAAAAGTGTGCAAAATAACATTCCGCGTAGTTCACAAATAGTGCAGTGCGTGCGGTAGATAAACCGACCGGCTTAACGTCAAACCTACCGCGCCTCCGTACCACGATACCACTACGAACAGGAAAACGCTATCGCTCGCGATACTATTCTCATCGGATCACCGTTAAGTTGCGATATAGTGGTACAAGGTAAAATCAAAACAACAATGACACGAAATAATGATACGAAAATCTGCTCCGGATGCGATGAAGTTATAACGGACCTTAAAAATATGAAGATATGTAAGTCGGAAGCATGCGAAAAGGTCTTTTGCCACCTGTGCATTTCAGTCAAACTTTCTTCGGCAGAAAAAGACATTTGGACCTGCCCAAATTGCAAAGCTGCAACAAAAAGAGTAGGTGATAACTCCTCTACCCCGCTACGTGCCCTGCAAACCGATAGTAACGTCACATCGCGTAACAAAAACAAAACTTCACAGCAACGACAGTCGAAACCGAGCTCGGGGTCCGTGTCGTCTGAACTACCTGCCGAACCGGCAAAGCCGCAAACATCTTCTGACGGGGGTCTCGCAGAGCTTACCTCGGAGATTAAACTTCTACGTGGTGATATGTCGGATTTAAAACTCCAAATAACCACTGCTTTAGACACCCTGTCTAATTGCCAGACCCATATAAGTGAGATCACGGACAAGATCTCAGATACAGAACGTCGGCTGCAGATCCTGGAAGACCAGCAATCCCAAAATGTTGCCATAAAAGCATCGCTACAAGATCTTGAAAACAGGTACAACATCCAAGCGCAATTAGCTTTGAGAAATGACATAGAAATCATAGGATGCCCAGAAACTAAAAATGAAAACTTACATCATACGATGATGACCATCGCCACGAAGATCGGTGCCAGCGTAACAGACGTCGACATAGACTATGTCTCAAGAGCGGGCCCCAAGAGAAATCAGTCTAGCAACGAGTCCAGGCAATTACCACGACCTGTGATTGTACGCTTTACCCGCAGAAAGGTGAGAGATGATTTTATTGCAAAATCAAAAACCCGACGTAACTTGGACACTACAGATATTGTCGCCGAAGGTGCCCCGCAGAAATTATACATAAATGAACGGCTAACCCGTGAAAACCGTCAGTTATTTCGAGTCGCCAGAGAACGGGCGAGCCAAGCAAACTTCAAATACTGTTGGACTAGTGGCGGATTTATCTACACACGAAAGCGAGATGGTGGAGATGCAGTACATATTAAAAGCAATTACTGCATTGACCGCGTTTTTGGATCTGCGCAACAGCCTGAACAGCCTGAGCCTGCCACGGATTTTTCTAATGCGTAATTCTAATGGCAAGATTATCTCACACTATTTTTTTATATGTGGCATATATCTCTTAAGCGTTTTTCATTGTAAGTTTAAATGCTATAGTAGACTGTGTATTTATTCTTGCTCTGTGTTTGACAAAGACACCACTAGTATTGCAGATTGTTGTTTTCAGCATGTTAAACAGTTACAAATATTACTTTTACACCCTAGCACATTTCCCACACAAATATACACTTTTACTCATCCACAAATATATATAACACAATATAGATCTGGATTCCACCCTACCCTGTGGCTTAGCCTTGATACTCCCTTCATGCAACCTCCACCACCGACCTAGATCCGGGAGACGATATTGAAGAAATTTTCACGGTAAACTGCCACACGGTAGGAACTCCAGAGTTATGCCAAAACTATTTTAGTCAAAAATACAACTTAAAAATATTAACATTTAATATTCGAAGTCTACAACGGAACATTAATAGCTTTTTAGTCACCTTGAAGCGCTTTAATACAATGTTTGATTTTATAGTTCTAACCGAATGTTGGCTGAAGGTCGGCTCAGTGATCGAACACATTGATGGCTATACATCCTACCGCACTGAAAATCTAGGTAACCAGGCAAGTGGAGTGGTAGTCTACGTAAGAGACATCTGGAATGCCCAAGTAAGTGAGCCGAAAATTCAGGATGCCGATTGCCTGTTTATTGAAGTACCTAAATGTTTCGCTCTTGTTGGAATATATCGTTCTCCTTCTGTGTCTAATATTGAACCTTTCTTAACCTCCCTGGAATCGTTTGTTAATAGGACACATAGTAAATTAGATATGATTATTACAGGTGACATAAATATAGATATAATGAAAGTAACTTCCCAGTCGTCAGATTATTTGTGTCTCGTGGCTAGCCTTGGTTTAAAATCTGTAGTCGATAAACCCACAAGAAATGATGCATGCCTGGATCATTTCCTGATAAGATCAGAGAAATCCCATAAAGTAGTAGTCTGTGCAACTGACATAACTGATCATGATATGGTAGTTCTGTGCTTGGCAACCAGAATTAAATCAGCTCCTATAGTAAGATTTGTTAACAAGGTAAATTACGAAGCTATTTGTAATGAGTTAGAAAAAATAGACTGGGAACATGTTGCCAATAGTTCCTCTCCCACCGAAGCGGCCAATGCGTTTACTAAAACCCTAACTACAGTTATCGACAAAAATTCAACTAAAAAGGCTGTCAGTCGCTCTAAATTTAATTTAAAGCCTTGGATTACACCAGGGCTAATCAGGTGCTCCATGCACAAGGATCGTTTGCATGAAATTAGCCGTAGGAACCCAAATGATCTCAATGCAAGACTAACTTTCACTCGTTATAGGAACTTTTACATAACCCTTATTCGTAAACTTAAAATCGAATACGATAATAAACAAGTAACTGAAAATCGAAACGATCCAAAAAAACTGTGGAAGACTATAAAGCAAATAATACAGATCCCAAATAACAATGGAACCCCTGGCTATGCAACAATAAAACCGACTGTGCTTGAATCTCTGAATCACATAAACGAGTATTTCTCGTCGGTAGGTCAGTCACTTGCAAATAATCTCCTTGCCCAATCTGGAGAGACTGAGGCAGCCCTTGCATCTAAAGTCAATATATCCCCGTCTTCATCAAAGTCCTTCTTTATGACACCGACTGACACCCAAGAAGTTGAAAGCATAATCATGAGCCTTAAATCTAGCAACGCCTCAGGCATAGACGGGATAAGCAACCGGTTTCTGAAACTCGTAAAACGCTACGTTGCCAAACCCCTTACTACTATATGCAATCTCAGTTTAGAATACGGTTCGTTTCCAGATACCTGGAAGACAGCAGCTATTGTACCTATTTATAAATCTGGTGCCAAAGATAACGCTAATAATTACAGACCAATATCACTTTTGTCCAGCTGCTCCAAGGTGCTAGAAAAGCTAGTTAATAAGAGACTCATTAACTACCTAAATTCAGAAGGCTTGTTGTCAGATAGGCAGTATGGTTTCCGACAAGGAAAATCGACAGAGGACGCGGTCTCTCTTTTCACCAAACTTGTTAGTACTTACCTTGACAAGGGTAAACCGTGCACTGGAATATTCCTAGACCTGTCAAAAGCATTTGACACAGTGTCGGTTCCTATCCTGCTACAGAAACTCGAACGACTAGGAATCAGAGGAGTAGCCCAAACCTGGTTCAAAAGTTACTTAACTGGCAGGCGACAAAGTACACAGTTTGGAAGCACGCTAAGCGCAGCGAAATCAGTCACTTTTGGAGTTCCGCAGGGAAGTATCCTTGGCCCAACCCTTTTCATAGTATATTTAAACGATCTGACACATATCCCCATAAAAAACGCGGAAGTTATATGCTACGCAGACGATACTGCTATATTATTTCATGGAAACTCTTGGCCACAATGTCTCGAGTTTGCTCAAAGCGGCATAACTGCAATTTATAACTGGCTAAATAATAATCTGCTAACTTTAAACGCCGCCAAAACTAAACTTCTTTGTTTTCATAAAACTGCAGCCTCAGAACCAGCAATCCACGCAAAAATAAAGATTCATAAATTGAACTGTAGTCAAGGAACTTCTTCTTGCAACTGTTCCTCAATCGAACGGTCGTCTTCTATAAAATATCTAGGCGTCACATTAGATGAAAAACTTAATTTTTCTAAACATATTGAATCTGTGGCTGCTCGAGTCAGAAAATTAATTTATACTATGAAGAAATTAAGAGATGTAACTGACAGAAGTCTACTGAAAATGATTTATACTGCCCTCTGTCAGCCAATCTTAACTTACTGCATCACCGTATGGGGAGGCGCGTCCAGCTCGTTAATGATTAACTTAGAGAGAGCACAGAGGTTTATACTTAAGGTTATCCTTAAAAAGCCCAGACTTTACCCTACGATAGATGTATATAAAGACATGGACGTACTCAGCGTGCGTAAGCTTGCTATCATCAAATTGACAATGACGATGCACACTGAAGTAACTAACTCTAATATAGTCCATGGAACTTCCCTTAGAAAACGTGTTTTTAATTTACCTATCCCCAAAACAAGGACCGCTTTCGCCAAAAGATTTCAAGATTTCCTTTCTCCTCGTATATATAATAAGGTAAATAAAGAATGCGAAATTAAAAACTGTACTAGAAGTGAAGTAAAGAAAAAAGTCATTTCTTGGCTTAAAACTCTTACTTATAATGAAACAGAACAATTGATTAAGACTTCTCGGTGGTAAGTACCCTATCCTTATAAAAAATCAGTTTAAGAAAATACACACACACACGCACACACACACACACACACACTCATTGCACGCACTGTCATGCTGACTTCAATGATTTGGTATGTCTTTTGTTCATATAAATCCCAAATCAAAGGTACTTGACTGTAACTGAAATTTGTAAAAATATATAAGATCCTGTTAAAAGAAGCACAATAAGGAAATATGTTCAAGTTTTGAGTTTGATATTTAATGTGTAACTTTTTAATACCATTAAATAACCCATAAAATTTATAGTAACTTTTGTTGTGAAACCGTTACGATAAACGCAAATTTTATCATAGTTGCAGAACAAAGTTATTGATTTTCCCAAACAACGTATGAGTAGTGACGTCGCTGTATAACGGGCTTCAGTAGGGAGCGTTTCAACACTTATTTGGGAAAGTCTAAAAATGTGATTTTAAAATTATAGTATCTCGGTGAGTTTTTATGATATTGCAGTGGTTTTTTTTTTTCACTAATATTTCTATTATTGAGAGGTGTTTCTATAACATATCACAGGAAAAAGTTGTCAAGTAGTATTGTTATTGTCTTTCTATGTTAAGTTTATTTCTAACAATGTATACTCTAGGTTTTTGAAAATTAATTGTAGTTACAAATTCAATACTTCAGCGTAGAAATCAGCAAATTTAGTATTAGGTAATTTTTAAATTGACCCCACGAGACAGGCCTAGCCTAGTGTGGCGGTCACAGGTAAACATTATTTTATGTACACTTTCGGCAAAATAAACAATTTTTTTTTTTTTTTTTTTTTAGTATAAGTACTAGAAATAGAATTGTAATTTTGTTCAAACGTCAAATAATGTATGTGCTTGAACACAGTAGGTATAATAGGTCTTATATAAAATTTTGGGCGCAATTCAGTAATTATATATTTAACAATTACAATATTATTTAATAACATAAAATGTTCATCCAAAAATAATTAACATTACGTGAAGACAATACAAGACAAAAAAATTTGAATTATAAAGTCATAAAATAATAATAAAAAAAAATTGAGGATAATAAAATTGAGATGTCAGTTAAAAAAAAAAAAAAAAAAAAAAAAAAAAAAAAAAAAAAAAAAAAAAAAAAAAAAATATTGTTATCAAATTAAACAAAAAACGCTCGGGATTACAATCTGAAGCACCTGAGACGCGTCCGCCATAGTCTGTTACTTCAATAACACGGAGCAAACTTATCCGTGGAGTCGGCCAAATACAAAACTAACAAACCTAATACAAATTTCACTATGATGCGCGGACACAGCGCCACTAATGCTAGCAAACGTAAGTTGGTCAATCGACAAATTTACATCGCGAAGTGGACAATTCTGGAACTAGTAGTATATTAATGTTTTCTCAGATAGAGGCGACGCCGTCGACTGCACAGGTAAGATGGTGCGACGTGTAGACAATACCAAGTTTTCCTTCGGGAAATCAGAGGTACAGAGAGAACAGAATAATATCAAGTTATAATGACATTATTTACCTGAGATGGCTAATACGATTTGGTATAAAAAGGGCTAAATCGCTTGGAGAGCTCAAGGATTTCGATCCTTAATTTGGTGGGCTAAGGTTGAAAATAAAAGCATTGGTTTGATTTAGTTTCGTAACTAATACTGTCAGTTTGTTACGTGTTTGGGCTAAGTTTTATTACGAGGAAAAACGCACTTTGGTTGTCAGACGAATACATTCATTTTATCAATGCGATATCGATAAGTATAGGTAAAAAGATTTTATAATTCTCAATTTTAGTTAAAGCCGACGTTTACGACAGTGAATTAGTGAGTGCTTTAACTGCTTTAGAACACTCATAGCACGGTATAATAGCGGTTTGACGACCGCTTTAGCTTAGTCGGTAGTGACCCTGCCTATGAAGCAAGAGGTCCTGGGTTCGAATCCCGGTAAGGGCATTTATTTGTGTGATGAGCACGAATATTTGTTCCTGAGTCATGGATGTTTTCTATGTATTTAAGTATTTGTATGTATGTATCTATTAAATATATCGTCGTCTAGTATCCATAACACAAGCCTTATTGAGCTTACTATGGGGCTAGTTCGATTTGTGTAAGGTTGTGTGTGTTGTGATTGTGAATAGCAGATTGTCTTCCTACAAAAGGTACATCGCGCTTGAATGTGTGCGCGCCGTGTACGAACGCACTACAAGCAAATAAATAAAGGTGGGTTTAACCCCACTCTACCAAATTCTTTGTGTGTACACAATGAATTTGGTAGAGTAGTGGGGTTAGAATGTGTTAGAATTCGTTTGGTCTAAGTCCACCTTAAGAATGCGTAAGAATGCTCCGCTCCAGTATGGCTCGCACTACCATAGACATGTTATCGCGCGTCTGTGTGAATACGCGTCGTGCGCTCGTAAACGGCCGAAGTTGGACTACTTGCTCGTCTTTATACTTTGGCCCTGTGGCAGACAGACAGATGCACAGCTGGGCATTTCTTCAGAAATATGTCTGCGGACACCTCATTCATCTGGCCCTGTTTCATACTAAATATATGGAGACAGATGAATGAGTCGCAGACATATTTCTGAAGAAGAATAGCCCTGCTGGACAGCGGAGTCTTAGCAAGAGGGTTTCATTGGTGCCGTTTTGGATACGCAACCCTAAAAAGCGAGATGATCGCGCCCATCTTATCCTAGCCTAGCTAAACTGTTAGTCGAACTGTTCAAGTACAAACGTTGTTCTGAATAAATTAGTGGTTTCGATTTTGTGATTAGACTGTTGTGCGGGCGACGTGTCTAAGGGCGCTTGCGTGCGGCGTGGTTCAATGTTCAATCCAATCCACGGCCCGGTTTAGTCTGTTTAACCAATACATTTTGGCACAGCCAAATTTGCACACAACAATCAAAAATTATAGTACCTAAGTCGTAGCTGCACTGACGTTAATCGTCCTTCATCGCGATAAATTAACGGCGTTTCCGTCAATGTGGCCCCAGCATGAGTATATGATTTAGATTGGCGGCACCAGTTGGCAGCACCTTCGTCGTGCACGTTCCCTATATTTCTGTGCTAGCGCTGACAAGACGAGGCACGTTGATTGGTGGATTTTTTCCTCACTCACCGCTGCGCTACCACGCACAGTTCTGGTGGAAACGCAAAAAAGTGTAACAAGGGGGGGGGGGGGGGGGTCTAAGAGTCTGAAAAATCGTGTGACGTACTTTGTGGATGCCCCTAATACTTTGCCGGCTCATAAAAAAATTACACGTTAGGTATCAATCTCAAAACTTTAACATATTTCTCGGGATCTAGTTTTTAGAAATTTCAGTTATAGTCAAGTACTCAAGTACCTAATTTGCTTGGTTTTTGATATTCTATAAAGTTTCAGTGCGACCTCCGTACGTGGGGTTGCATGAACAATGGTCGCTAACTACTACCCGGCTTTAACCGCGAGTCTCATTATGCACGCTGACGTTGACCGTCCACTGATAATAGCAGCGAGCCGCGAGCGTGAAATAGCCGGCGAATCAACCAATTAATTTCTGTTATTCGCTTTATTCTATGCTAACATTTTCCCGCGGCTTTGCTCGCGTTGTTCCCATTATTGTCCCAAAGGAACTCTTTACCGGGATACTTATAAAGTATCCTGTGTTGCAATCCAGGACTTATTCTACTTACATGCCAAATTTCAGTTTGATCCATCTAGTTGTTACCCCTTTATTAGGTAACAAACATCTAAACATCTTCACAAACTTTCACATTTATAATATTAGTGGGATATAATAATGGTCAGGACGTGATCGATTTTGATATCGTTTAATTATAGTACAATAGCACTTTCCCGCGGCTTCGCCCGCGTTGTTCCCGTTATTGTCCCAAAGGATCTCTTTACCGGGATATAAAGTATCCTATGTTTCAATCCAGGGCTTGGTCTACTTACATGCCAAATTTCAGCTTGATCCATTCAGTTGTTACTTCGTTATTAGGTAACAAATATCCAAACATCCAAATCCAAACATCTTCACAAACTTTCACATTTATAATATTAAGTGGGATTAGTGGGATTACACAACTAGGGTGGTAATACAAAGAAAGGCCGAGATTGCAGAAGTTTGCGGCCCGACCTGCAGGCGAGGGACGTAAATATGCGATCGAGGGCTTTCTCTATTACCTCCCGTGTTGTGTACGATTTGTTAGACAGCTTTGCGTTTAGTTCGGAAAAAGAGTTTCATCATTCGGAAACGAGTGTCACGTCGTTGACCTGTAACTCATATTTGCCATTAAGTAATCTCAGATATTGCAAAATATTGATAACATGTATTAAATAAATCCGTGTAGTCCCTTACAAACAGTGAAATTTGACATTTCGGAGACCGCACGCTACACTAGCGCCGCCAGCGGCCAAATTCATTCAAAATTTGAAAAATAGTGTATGAGACTGACAGATGCTTTATTTATTTATCATTTATTTACCGCGTGACAAAGCGCAGCAGGGTCATTATTTGAGCGTTTCACCCGCCTCACTTTCGTGGAAACATTATTGTCGAGATTCCGGCTGATTTTAATGTAATTTCAAGGTATTTGTTAGTAGTCCCGGATATGCACCAAATAGCTCGATATGAGACTAAAATCTGAGGGAACTTCGACAATAATGTGTCCACGAAAGTGAGGCGGGAGAAACGCTCAAATAATGACCCAGCACCATAAGGACGTCTACCTTAAAATCGTATAATTTAATCATTTAATTTAAAGTATAAGGTAATTTTTTTTTAAAGCCTGACTAACTCGCACCCATAGTGGGCGAGCGATTATATGACCGGGTGGTCGGTCGTGGCGTTCCCTGGGGTCGAACCAGGTCGCTAGCCGGACCACCCCGAGTGAGTCGGACTGGGTGGGTGCCGTGGGGCGCCTGGGGTCGAACCAGGTCGCTTGTCCCGGTCCACCTCGATAGGGTCTCAGAATAAGTAATAGCACAGAATAACCTAGGGTTGTAACCGCTAGGGTTGTCGACAAAAAGTAGCTCTCGAATGGATCGATTTCGATGCGGTTTTTAGGGTTCCGTAGCCAAAATGGCAAAAACGGAACCCTTATAGTTTCGTCATGTCCGTCCGTCCGTCTGTCCGTCTGTCCATCTGTTCGTATGTTACAGGCATGTTACTCAAAAACAACATGATGGATATTGATGGGTTGAGGCCGAGAACCGCTTAAGGCCAAAGGCATGAGTCTCATTTTCGGAGGCCCGAAGGACAAGCTTCAGGCTGCAAAGCCGAAGACTGAGCTCCTATAGCAAAAACCTGTGTTCTCACGCAAGCAGAAATCTTGTCATAGTCTTTTTCGTAGTCAGGTGTTTATTTTTTTTAGCTTTATTTTTATCTGTAGCACATTTCCTTATAGTTACGGCTATGGAACCCTACACTGAGCATGGTCCGACATGCTCTTGGCCAGTTATTATTTTAAGTGAAAGCAGTACCTCTAGCACAACTGTGACACGCGACTCTTTGTCGCGCGACAAATGCTACCTATCTCTTTCCACTCAATATCGTGTGACAGTGACAGGTGATGCTCTGTCGCGCGAGAAACGAAGTCGCGGCCAGTTATGCTAGACGCACTGGTTTCCTTACGGGTACCTTAGTTATGTTTGGTAAAAATCGATCTAGCTGTTTGAATGAAAAGTAGGTAGGTAACAGCTCTTTTCCAAAGTGATGGTCTTTTATGCTTTAAGATAAGTCGTTGTTAGGGGCCCTATTATACGCAGTATTAAAACAGAAGGTCCCTCGACAGCAAATTATCTTAAAACATAAAAAACGAATATATAGGTAGGTACATATCATCATTTTTTTTTTATTCAAAAACAGTTATCTAAACTTAAGAATTACGTTGAAACCAACCATCATTACATATTTAAACAATTTGGCCGTGTTTCGGCGTAACTTAGTTTGCGATTTTTTTTCAAACATTCGCAGAATTATGCAAATGCGGAGATACGTATTCATGAGGCTGTTGCTATTAAAATGCTACACTTTCGTCTCAGCTGTTACCCAACTTGCTCCGGATTGGATAACGGCATGCACATAAAGACCGCTGGGTGTCATGACATATACAGGGTGTCCCTAAAACCAACTTTTATACGACCAGGGCTGATAGACCAGCTCATAAGAACCTAGATTAAGCAAATTTGACCTCAGTAAAAATCTCTTAGTTTTCGAGATATTGACGTTTTTGTAAAACTCGTGCTAAGTGATACCCTGACTCGGTGTTTTGAGTGTCATTGCTAAAATATCAAGTATTTTACAAATCTGTATTTTGCTATGTGTGGCCAAATAACTATGCTATTGAACGTATTTTCTATTTTTGCTAATTTATTCATGCTGTGGACACAGTACAATAACAAAAAAAAATTATTCGATTTTTTTCAAATTTCACCTCTGACTTCGAACTAGCGTGGTGAAAAAAAAATGTACCAACATAATCAGGCACTCAACGTAAAAAAATTGCGCATTTATTGTAGTTTCTAAAATGGTATAAAATTTACTAAACACTGTAATAATTTTTGAAATAATGATATTTTGTTACAAAATTAACTGTCTGCCGCCTTCATCTCATACGATCCGGTTGAATTAAGTTTGCACCTGGCGTGCTTGACATCACATACAAATTAGGTGCAAACTTCACGTAATCGTCAATATCTCGAAAACTAAGAAATTTTTATGAGGTCAATTTTACTCAGTCTCGTTTTTTATGAGCTGGTTTATCAGCCCTGTTCGCCATTTTGTAAAAGTCGCGAATTTTGATAGCCTGGATCAGTCTTTCGAAAGTCATGACTTCAAATTTCAGTATTTTCTTAATCTGCTTTTTGTTTTAAACATTACTTAATAATTATGCTATCATACCTTATCAAAATAAATTAGATTTTACGTGATTCAAAATATGACCTCGGATTTGAATCGCATAATACTTAAAACAAATTTACCATGCTAAAATAAAAAAAAATAATGTAGTTTAAAATAGTAAGATTTTACACACTAGACACCGTAGTTTTTAAGATAATAGCATTTTAATTCAAAAGGAGGTTATACTACAATATTCCATTGGTTAAATTTCGTACCAGAATTTGAATTTCGAACAGAAAAGGTATGATAGCATAATTATTAAGTAATGTTTAACAAAAAGCAGATTAAGCAAATACTGAAATTTGAAGTCATGACATTCGAAAGACTGATCCAGGCTATCAAAATTCGCGACTTTTACAAAATGGCGAACAGGGCTGATAAACCAGCTCATAAAAAACGAGACTGAGTAAAATCGACCTCATAAAAATTTCTTAGTTTTCGAGATATTGACGATTACGTGAAGTTTGCACCTAATTTGTATGTGATGTCAAGCACGCCAGGTGCAAACTTAGTTCAACCGGATCGTATGAGATGAAGGCGGCAGACAGTTAATTTTGTAACAAAATATCATTATTTCAAAAATTATTACAGTGTTTAGTAAATTTTATACCATTTTAGAAACTACAGTAAATGCGCAATTTTTTTACGTTGAGTGCCTGGTTATGTTGGTACATTTTTTTTTCACCACGCTAGTTCGAAGTCAGAGGTGAAATTTGAAAAAAATCGAATAATTTTTTTTTGTTATTGTACTGTGTCCACAGCATGAATAAATTAGCAAAAATAGAAAATACGTTCAATAGCATAGTTATTTGGCCACACATAGCAAAATACAGATTTGTAAAATACTTGATATTTTAGCAATGACACTCAAAACACCGAGTCAGGGTATCACTTAGCACGAGTTTTACAAAAACGTCAATATCTCGAAAACTAAGAGATTTTTACTGAGGTCAAATTTGCTTAATCTAGGTTCTTATGAGCTGGTCTATCAGCCCTGATCGTATAAAAGTTGGTTTTAGGGACACCCTGTAGATCGTATCGTACACTGGAATATGAACAACAGCTGTTTTTAAGAATTGGTGATATCCTCGCTACGATATAGTACTGTGGATGACAGACATGCGAATGTTCCTTGCATAATTATGTTTAATTCACCAACATTCGACAATTTTAGGCTTGTATAGTAGGTACAGTTAAGGAATTTAATTTCCAACCCACCTAAGGTCCAAAGTCGTATAGCATACTGTCATCATAAGAGCTAGCTAGAGAACGACGTTATTTTGACATATCACACGCATTGTTTTGTGTCTGTAACCAGGTAACAGATTAACAACGTTGACATGGTGAACTGAAATTTGGAACGTCAAGGCACTACCAAATAAAGTTAAAAACTAAAACCCGACTACGAAAAAGTCTAAAACAAGAATCTTAGGTTTTAGTTCGCCAGGTACAGATAAATTGCAATTTTTTTAATTTAGAGAACGTTTCGAGTATGCCGTCAATCGTTCGTAGTCGGAGGCCCCGGCAAGAAGACAAACAAAAAAGGGGCCTCCGACTACGAACGATTGACGGCATACTCGAAACGTTCTCTAAATTAAAAAAATTGCAATTTATCTGTACCTGGCGAACTAAAACCTAAGATTCTTGTTTTAGACTTTTTCGTAGTCGGGTTTTAGTTTTTAACTTTATTTTATTTACGTATTTTTAGTTATTATTCAGTTACGGTTTTAAGCGCCTTTTCCTTCCTAAGAACCATATCAGGGTGTGAGGCCAACGATCGAGCTCTTTCATGAGCACCCTCCATTTAATAGTATTTAATGACAAGAATTACAACAGTAACACTTAGATACATGGTTTGCTTACAACGATATAAGACGCTTTATGCTTTGCTTTTGTCCCGCTTAAAATTACTACGGGACGGGGTGTTTGCGGAAGAGCTCGGTTTTCGGCCTCGCAGCCCGAAACTCGGCCTTCGGACTTGCAAAAATTAGACTAATACTCGTAGGTATACGTAAGTAACCAGGGGCGCTCGGTGCCTTTGGTCCAACGCGGTATTCGGTCTTTGCCCGCTTAAAATTATTGCGGGATACTGGATTATTGGGTGTTTGCTGAGTTCGGCCTTTGGCCTCGAAGCCTGAAGCTCGCCCGTCGGGCTCGCAGAAATCAGACTAATAGGTATACGTAAGTAACCAGGGGCGCTCGGTCGGTACCTTTGGTCCGACGAGGGGGTATTCGGTCTTTGTCCCGCTTAAAATTATTGCGGAATGCTGGGTTATTCGGTGTTTGCTGAGTAGTTCGGCCTTTGGCCTCAAAACCTGAAGCTCGCCCTTCGGGCTCGCAAAATTTAGACATTTATATATAGTTTGCGCGAAGAAACCAGGAGCGCTTTATGCCTTTGGCTCTGTGCAGTACTGCTTGCGAAGGAGAAACAACATGAATTGATATGTTAATTAGTCAAAAAGTATGAAAACCGGTGACATACAACCGTAGCAAAACATATGTATATGCCACACTTTTATAAAATGCTTTTAATTGGAACAACTTTAGAATTATCAAAATCAATTCTAACGTGTTTTACTTATACTGCAAAATAGGTACAAAGAAAAAATATCTTTCACTAACACCTATTTGAATATCGTGATTCAACGTAACTAAATGTTGTCATATATGATTCCACTCCTCGCCAAAAGATGGATTAAAGCAGTTTACAACACAGTGTCATCTGTTATTGAGTAGAAAGAAATAATTATTATAGGGGTGCGACTAAGTGTGACTAAAGTGATTTATAGATATCGATTTAGGGCCTTATCACACTGGCGATTTGCGGGCGAGTTTTCATACGTGTCCGTCAAGATAGCGTACACCGTAAAGATATTCAGAATCTGATGCAGCCAATAAATAGTACCCAAATAGTACCGACGAAATACCTTGGTGAAAAAAATAGTACCCTTAAACTTTTCGAAATATAAGGCCTGTTCACGGTGTACGCTACTGGGCGTCAAGCTGGCGTACACCGTTTGTATCTCTGGAACGGCTTTGTTTTTGGAAACGCTTTATATCTCAAAAAATAGTACCTAAATATTACCCTAGGGCCCTAAAATTTCATTTCTGTAGCTATCGTAGAAGCCGAGATATTCCATGACTTAACGGTGTACAAAATTTCACACCGTCAAGCTGGCGTACCCGGGAATTTCTTATAGAAAGAGCTCACTATATCTCGGCTTCTACGATAGCTAGAGAAATGAAATTGTAGGGCCCTAGGGTACTATTTGGGTACTATTTTTTGAGTTCGCCGCGAGTGACATTTGTATGGAAACTCGCCCGCGGCTCGGTCGCAAATCGCCAGAGTGATAAGGCTCTTACAGTCAGCTGTAAAAAGATAATACATGGTTACCGTATTTAGAAACATCTTTACTTGAAGTTTATTGCAATTAAAGAGTAGATATTTTTGAGTATAAATATGTTGCTACATTAAAAGAAGTTTTTAATTAGATAAGTATGTTTCTTTGCTTGTATGAAATTATGAAAAATATCTTGGCCACCGCATACTGTGCTACTGCTACGGGGCTGCGGAAACCAAACTATCCCGGCCGGTAGTAATCATTCACTCTTTTTCTAGAAGCGGATCTTTCGGAAATCTGAAAGGGTTAATTTTGTATTTTAGGTGCACTGAGTTATTCACGATACAAAATATCGACTTCATCTTAGCCACACCTCTAGTTGAGTAGCTTAGCAAACTGTCATTGCGGATAGGGAAAATCGACATGTACAATTATTTCAATATTAATACAATAATACGTACCGGTGATAATATATGCCTCCTCAGACATATTTTTAAATCTGCTCGCAGTGAGGCAGCATATTTACGGCATTACAACGATTTTATTTC
This sequence comes from Eudemis profundana, assembly GCA_947034925.1. Taxonomy (NCBI): domain Eukaryota; kingdom Metazoa; phylum Arthropoda; class Insecta; order Lepidoptera; family Tortricidae; genus Eudemis; species Eudemis profundana. Next base: position 1,237,983 of record OX344794.1, on the reverse strand, counting down.
AACATTTTTGATGTGACACAACACACGCGTCAGTTGGCGGCATGAAAATGACATGTATTCGGCAATGTTCGCAAATACGAAGTTACCCGATATCTCTCAATACGAATGACACATGTAAAGGTCTAGCATAGCAGGCCATTAGGATATTTAGCAGGTGTCAAAATATCAATATATGTTTTTTCTTTTTCCTTCAAGTATATTATGAAAGTAACAGGTGATGACGATTCGTGCCACGACTGCCATAACTGCACATTATGCTAGCCCTTCTGTAACGAATCGTCGGAGATCAAGCTGTTGAATATCGTTCTTGTTGTTATTAAAATGAAAATATTGTTGCATAATATACTTGTATCAGCATGTGTGATACATTTTTGCAATAGGTTTTTAAAGCTCTTTAATTTGATATGTAACTCGATGCTACTCGATGACTTTTATTTTTTAATCCTTGAGTTTTTTGAGAATCACGGCCTTTATATTAAATTTCAGTTTCAACTAACTAGCCTATAACCTGCGCAGAATCAAGACGAATCTAACGATACCCCACATGTCTGAATCGGTTTAGTAGTTTTTGAGTTATGAGGGAACAAACGAACATACAAACATACAAACATACAAACATACAAACATACATACATATATACATACGGTGCTAAAATCATAACCCTCCTTTTTGCTTCGCCGTAGTCGGGTAAAAAGGACGAATACCGCGGAGTCGAAATTCGAAGAACGTCCATCTTTCTCGCTCTTGCAATATTCGAATGAAAGGAACGCAGATAACGAAATTTAGACTATCGACGTTTGCGGTAGACTTTCCGGAGTCTGGATTCGGAATTATTTTAAAATTTTCTCGATTGACACTGACACCAATTGACCAGTTATTCGTTATTAGATGAGCAAATGACTTCGCAAAGAGGTTATCTGTAATGTGCAGTGACAAATAATACGTATTGACATTTAAATACTATTACTGAAATAGAAATTTCGACCTCAATGCATCGAACAGAACGAAACGGGAACAACGCTTAGAAAGAAACAGACCAAACTATTACATTACAGTTTTTGTTCAGCAGTGTACGAGCGCGCTCATGCCAAGTTGATTTGTCTACTGGAATTTGTAGACAAATCCTCAAAAAATAATTTGGTTTCACGACAATTATGACGACAATTCATTACGACATGAGACAAAATTACATTTCTTATAGAAACTGTGAAGAACAAACGATAGCGCGATCTAAAAGACGCTCAGCGCCATCTATTGGGCAACATGGTAATCACTTCAGTCGCTAATTACTGCTCTAAAACGTGCTGAGGTTTTGCCGCCACGAAGTCCGACTGTTGTGACCGCTCTCAAATTAGAAAATCGGACAATTGCGAGTTGGACTCGCACACCGAGGGTTCCGTACAAACTCGTAAGTAGATACGTGGGTAGTCCAAGAAAAACTGTATGGCGGTTAGTTTAGTAGGAGCAAGTAAGATTGTATTACGGTTATAACAAATTTCTAAAAAACGGTGCAAGTTAGGAAAACCGTAATTTTTTAGGGTTCCGTAGCCAAAATGGCAAAAACGGAACCCTTATAGTTTCGTCCGTCCGTCCGTCCGTATGTCACGGGCATTTTACTCAAAAACTACATGACGTATATTAATGAAATTTGGAATGTAGGTGTGTTGTATAAGCCGCTACTTAGTTCGGTAGTTAAATATTAAAATAGTACATTACACAACTAGGGTGGTAATACAAAGAAAGGCCGAGATCGCAGAAGTTTGCGGCCCGAGCTGCAAGCGAGGGACGTAAATATGCGATCGAGGGCTTTCTTTATTACCTCCCGTGTCGTGTACATCATTTTATGTCTACACTTGGCTAGAAAGCGACTTTTTCCGTACGCGCAGCGTGCGCAAAAAGCCACTTTATGGCCAGGTGTGGCATAAATAAATATTTCTAAGAGGGGTACTCCATACATGTAACAGAAGGCGATTTTTTTTTTTCACCAAACATCAACATGTGGTACATAGTTCGACAGGTCTTTTAAAAAGACTTTAAGGTTCTTAAGTAATATTTTTGATTAAGTGAATACTTTCATAAATAATCGCTCCGAAAGTTGCAAAAATTGTGTCCCCCCCCCTCTATCTTTTAAACCGTACCTATGTCAAAAAAATATGGAAAAAATCAGAAAGGTAACGCTTAATTCATAGTTTCAACGAAAATTGTTTTCAACATGATCGAATATAACGTTTTTGAGTTATTGCCGAAAAACCGCGCTTCTCAACAAAAGGACGTAATTACTATGAAGATATGCTCTTTCGTTGGTGTACTTTTACACATCGTATTATTTACTCAAGTATAGCAAAACGAAAAGGAGGATTATGATTTCAGCGCCGTATGTATGTTTGTATGTTCGTCTGTTCCTTCTTAACTCAAAAACTACTGAACCGATTCAAACATGTGGGGTATCGTTGGATTATAGTTATAAGCTAGTTAGTTGGAACCAAAATTAAGATAGGAACATTACTGAACCATGATCCTCATAAAAAGTGAAGCATTGAATAAAAGTCATCAAGTCGCATTGAATTATATGACAATTTAATAAATTTTAAAAGCTTATTCCAAAAATATATCACACATGTGTATTTCCATTTAAATTCAATAACAACAAGAAACACGTTCAACAGCCCGCGCTCTACGGCGATACGTTTACATTGCTAGCACACCTACCTCCTGGTGCTCCAATGTTGGTACTTAAAAAGAGTGATAAAGCAGTAACGCAGCCCAGCGGTAAATAGTTTAATAAATTGTGCAAATTAAGGACTACTAGCGCCATACTAACTACGATGAAAAGAACAAGTTTATTACATGGATGCTGATAAAATAGCCATTAAAAGATAGTTTTCAGTAAGGGTGCTTCCGTTATCACTCCTCGGGTCACCACGACTTGAGACTGATCTTGTGAAGGAAGTTTCAAGCCGGAAGGTCGAAGGTCCGTCTGGAGGTGCCCTTTATGCCGCACTAATTCAAAGTGAAGCTGAAGGCCCGAAGCGTTCCAGGTCGCCTTACGCAAACCATATATCAATCTCATTTTTGCGAGCCCGTAGGGCGAGCTTCTGGTTGCGAGGCCGAAGGCCGAGCTCCTCTGTAAGCGCACTATATCCATAGTAAGCCCTATGGCGGCCGAAGAACGAGCTTATATCACGCAAACCTCATATGAGTCTCATTTTCGGGGGCCCAAAGAACGAGCTTCAGGCTGCAAAGCCGAAGGCGTATATAGTCAGGATTTAAGTTTTAACTATATTTTCATTTGTAGCGCATTTCCTTTTAGTAAAAGGTTACGGAACCCTATACTGAGCATGGTTCGACATGCTCTTGGCCAGTTATTTCCTGTAATATTTGGGGTGATATTAATAATTGGTAGTGGCGGTTCAGATTTCTCTGTTCAGTAACTTTAAAGATAATACTTAGAAGGAATGGTATTCTTTTAACGTTTTTCGTCCTAAATCAAAAAGTACATGATAAAAAAAATGGTTTTGGAATCTACAAATTAAGCCCTTTCATTTGATATCCAACTTGATATAATAGACCTAGTTTTCATGTTCACCATCCCGTTTCAGCCCCCCTAAAAAGCGAGTTAGCGATTTTTAATACTGTTCCAAATTTCAAATCGAGAGCAGCAGTAGTTCCTGAGATATCTGGCTGTGACAGATAGACAGACGGACAGACAGAGTCGCACCATAAGGGTTCCTTTTTTACCATTTTGGTACGGAATCCTAAAACTGCTAAAAATGCTCTGTGAGGATCTGAATGAAACGTGCCATTTGCGGAACTCGTGAAAAAAGGCGTGTCACATACAGAAGGGCGTCGTGACGTCAGAAGTCGCTACGACTTTGCGACTGTCGTGCCGTGTCAGCCACGCGACCGAGACAGGTGACATACTGTAAAAGCAACAGTTTTTAGGGTTCCGTACGCCAAGGGCTAAGGGTAAGGGCGGCAAGGGCAAGGTTATGCCCACTTTATGGCCAGGTGTGGCGGCCCGGCATTGGTGGATCATCCTCGGGTCGATGAAAATACACATTAGCTTGCTTCAAGTCAGGGTCAAGATTACAAGAAAAACTTAATAGCGCGATAATTCCTCTGGCAATGATATATAAATAAATAAATAAAAAAAAAAAAAAAAAAAAATGAACAACGCCATCTCTCGGACGATTCGCCAACGAAATTGCGAGTACTCCATAAAGGAAGGAAAGCTAAAAGGCTGTGTGAAGCCACTGGGGGCAGAATAGCTAACTCACAAGTCTCTCTACAACAATGCAAATGCTGAATCCACTCAGTTTACCAGGCTATACCCACGAGACCTGCATTTATAATGGCCATATACGAGTAGATACTCTTCTTCACTAACTACATTACACCCGCGTTTGCGTTTTTTTTTGGTGTGGCGTAGTCGGGTGAAAAGTATCCTATATTGTTGAAATTTGGTATGCAGCTATTAGACCAGAGTTTCTTAATGTTTTTTTTTGTCACGGACCCCTATTAAGTCAATATTATTATCTGATTTGAAAATATACGACACTGGAAATTTCAAATGTCGTAAGGGACAAAGGTCGACTTTTCAGGAGAGCCAAAAAACAAAATTCAATTTAAAAAAAATCGTAACTCGGTCGTTTCTTAACCGATTAGGATGATTCTCAGATTTATAATTTTCAAATAACTTTATCTACACCGAACTAATTATTGGAAATCTATAACCTTAATAGTTTAGGAAATAGTGTCCCTTACGCAGTGAATTTAAGACGAAAATGTCCGTTACGAATCTGAAATAACCCGTTTTTTTCTTAAAAATATTATCATATTGTCGTAACTACCAAAAGCGTATTTGTTCATTGCGAATTTCTGTTGTAAGTTATATTTATGGTTTCCAGGTTAATGAAGTAAGTAACCATAAAATGTATGAAAATATAAATTTGTATACTAAATTTATATGGCACTATGTTGTATGGGTCAACTTTAAATTTTAGGAAGTTACGACAAAATTTAATCTTCTCATAACTTTTTTATTTGACGGGTTATCAAAATTTCAATCAAACAGATCGATAGAGAAAAAAATACTGATTCCAATGGTATATTTAGTGTACTTACGACAAAATGTCCCTTACGACATTTGAAATTTCCAGTGTCGATATGATATATGATTTGAAATATAGAAGGAAATAGTTCGCTGTATTGAATAGGTACCATAACCGACCGTGTAACGTTTTTCACTTGGCGTTTGACTCCAAAAGTGTAATTTAGTGATGCAAAACGTAATTTTTTCATTTCATTCGGTGGTATTTGAACAATTATTAATTGCTATCGTAGAAGCCGAGATATTCCATGACTTAACGGTGTACAAAATTTCACACCGTCAAGCTGGCGTACCCGGAAATTTCTTATAGAAAGAGCTCACTATATGTCGGCTTCTACGATAGCTAGAGAAATGAAATTGTAGGGCCCTAGGGTACTATTTGGGTACTATTTTTTGAGATATAAAGCGTTTCCAAAAACCAAGCCGTTCCAGAGATACAAACGGTGTACGCCAGCTTGACGCCCGGTAGCGTACACCGTGAACCGGCCTTATATTTCAGAAAGTTTAAGGGTACTATTTACCTAGGTATTTCGTCGGTACTATTTGGTTACTATTTATTGGCTGCATCAGATTCTGAATATCTTTACGGTGTACGCTATCTTGACGGACACGCGGATCGGCTGTAGCCGTGTCCTAATCGCCGGGACCGTATTCCAAGCACGATCCAGTCCGGCTGGAACGAACGCCCGCAAATTTGGCTGACTCGTTCATTCTAAGAGATCTGGCAATGTCGCATTTTGTTATTCTTCTTCATTTTGCGGAATTACATGGGGTACTTCAAGAGGCAAACAAACAGGGCACTCAAAGAGACACAAGAAGAATTCACTGCGTTTGGGTTCGTTTGATTAATTTTGGCATGCAGATTGGGATAATTAAAAATAAAACCGGTCAAGTGCGAGTCGGACTCGCGCACCGAGGGTTCCGTATAAACTCATAAGTAGACCAACCATGCGACTAACAACAACCCTGCTTTTTTTTTTTTTGATTTTGATTTTCCGAGTCTGGTCAGTATTAAACCGACCTTAGCCGTATTAAACCAGGAAAAATCTTAACAGCGCGATGCAGCGTATGCTACAGCGACATCTATTGATACTATATAGCGCGTAAATTTTACTTGTAATTTAAACGTTACTGTTTGTTATTGGCTTATTGAAATAATTGTTTGTCAACTATCATTTTTTTGAAGCTCACTTTTGTGTATTAAATTAATATTGTTTTTTTTTTTGTGCTTGAACAAATGCTAGCTCTTTGAGCTGTTGCAACTATCGGTCTTCGTGGCGGTAGACATGCCTCGGCAAAACCTCGTGCTGCCACAAGCTACCTTATTTTAAGATTTGTATCCCTAGATGGCGGCGCTAGTGGTATTTTATTTTTATGGTATTTACTAGTGTCAGATTTCCTAACATACTCCTATTATAGAGTTTTTAATAATTATTGTTACTTTATGTTTTTTTCCCGATTCCTGATGAGTGATCATTGTATTTAATAGACATTTTATAAGTAATCTGAAAAAGGCCATCGCTTAATTTTGCTACTCTCCGCTAGATGGCTCTGGTAGGGAGGGTAGAAGTAATATAATATTTTAAGATTTTTGTAAATTTCTAAAAAAATATTCAAGTTAGGAAGAGAAAATATAACGGTCTTCCTAATAATAATAATAATCAGGGTGGCTTGTGGCGAGCTGTTGGGGAGTAGCGACCCCACGTACCCGAGTGCTCCGGGGGGTCCTTAGGGAGGGTCATGGGATTTAGTGAAAGGACCTCCGCCTCTGGCTTGCCTTAACCGGCCGTCCAGAGTGGAGTCGCGAGAGCTATATGCTCCAGGCGTGGAAGTGATAAAAGGCATAACGCCGCGAGTACCCTCGGAGAAAGCGCAGCACGCCTCTCGACACCCTGCAGCCCTCGGCAGCGGTGTTGCCCCTGGGCCATTGCTCATAATGTCGCTAAATAATAACAGGGGCCCATCAGCGGAGGGCAAGTTACGGTCTGTCTGTGCCGCGAAAGCCATGAGACGCTTTTACTGACAGGCGCCGTCATGTCTCAATCCATAGCCCAGTATCTAGTCCATAATTCCACCACCATAACCCAGTAAATTTAGATTCCATCAATCAACAATAGTCCTTGCATCTGGCGGGGGCTGTCTCTGCGTGCGTCCCGTGACACGGGCAGGGACAGCATCCGCTGGGTGTACACGTTGTCTTTCATTAAATTGTCGAAAGGGTTTCTACGCGTTGGCTTCGGCTCCGCGCACGCCTCCCAAAGGGCCGGGACACTATTGTCTCGTGTACGGGAAAGACATACATAATAATCCTAATAAGTAGATACATGAATAGTTCAAGAAAAACTGTATGGCGATTAGTTTAGTAGGAGCAAATAAGTATGATTTTTGCAAATTTCTCAAAAACGGTGCAAGTTAGGAAAACCGTTATATTTTTCCTGTACCTAATATTTAGGACGACATTAATAATTTGTAATTATTACAGATTTTTGTGTTCAGTAACTTCGGAGATAATGGGGGGGGGGGGGGGAGGGGGGCAATGGTATTGTTTTAAACTTTTTTCGTCATAAATCAAAAACAAAATCAAAATATTTAAGAAAAAAAATAGAATTAGTTTTAGAATCTACAAATCAAGCCCTTTCATTTGATACCCCACTCAATATAAAAGCCCCACTTTCAATTTTCAAAGTCCCATTACGGAGCCCTTTAAAAAAAAGTAAAAAAGTACAAGATTTTTTTTATGTCCAATAAGCTCGGGTTAGCTACTTTTAACATTATTCCAAATTTCAAATCGATAGCAGCAGTAGTTCCTGATATATCTGGCTGTGACAGACGGATAGACAGACAGACAGACAGACAGACAGAGTCGCACCATAAGGGTTCCTTTTTTACCATTTTGGTACGGAACCCTAAAAACGTAAAATAGGTACCTTTTGCGTTGAAATATTAGACTAAATCATTGACAGTGCAAGCTTTTCTTAGAAACTATAATATATATTTACCATTACCTATCAGTAGCGTGGCGTCCAAAGAACTCGATTCCTTCCGGCTTGCCTAATGTCAGGCATTTGAGCACCTTATTCTACAGCTCTTAAGGAAAATGTACGCCAAATCTGCACCGGCTCGCCCAAGGATATATTTTACGCCACGTCACTGTTACCTATACAGGGTGGATTCTAATCGGTAATCAGGAGTAGACAAATATTAATATCTAGCTAAAATCAAACTTAATAGGCGAGGTCTCACACAAATACCTCACTGTTTAATTAATTAAAGGTTAAAACATAATTTAAACTAATAACCACTGGATACATGGTCACCTACATTAATTATTGAAGTAAAATCACGTGATCACGATACGTCAAGTGCCATCGCTTTCGCGGAAAATTTGACAGATCTTAAGTAAATAAACTTATCTACGAGTATGAGTAGTTAGGGCGTGACAGATAACGAATTAAAATTGATAAAATGGCCGAAAATGAAAAGAATGCAATTCCGACGATTTAAGCAGCTGCCACACGAAGGACTGTCTCACATGAAACCTTCTCGCTGCTTGCCTATTGCCCTTACGAGGATCTCGAGCAAAGTATCTTAAAATTCGTCGATCCAGATGGTCAGGACGACGTCGAGGCCGGCCGGGTGCTTGAGCGTGGTTTGGCACTGTGAACTCTCCGAAGTCACAGAGGTTTTAGTTCATGCGGTTTATCAAACTGTGCGTTAGAATTGGTACGTTTGGATGAAATTCGTGGAATAATTCTTGAGTTCATCTTCAGCTGTTTGGTTTGTATTGATAAACGTACCTACAATATTGTAACGCTCGATATTTTGAGCACAAATATGGTCGAGGCATGTTTTTAGGGTTCCGTACCAAAATGGTAAAAAAGGAACCCTTATGGTGCGACTCTGTCTGTCTGTCTGTCTGTCTGTCCGTCTGTCACAGCCAGATATCTCAGGAACTACTGCTGCTATCGATTTGAAATTTGGAATAGTGTTAAAAGTAGCTAACCCGAGCCTATTGGACATAAAAAATATCTTGTACCTTGTTTACTTTTTTTTTAAAAGGCTCCGTAATGGAACTTTGAAAATTGAAAGTAGGGCTATTATATTGAGTGGGGTATCAAATGAAAGGGCTTAATTTGTAGATTAAAACACAATTTTTATTTTTTTTCTTAAATAAGTAGTTTTTGATTTATACATTTTTATGTACCATTCCCCCCTATTATCTCCGAAGTTACTGATCAGAAAAATGTGTCATAATTACTAATTATAAATATCAACCTGAATATTACAGGAAAAATAGAACGGTCTTGCTAACTTTAATACTTTTTTAGAAATTTAAAAAACTTAAAATCCCTAGCGGCGAGTAGCAAAACTAAGCGATGCCCTGTTTCACGCTAGGGGATTTCCAGGCAAAAACTAGATGGCGCTAAAACACTGAACATTTAACGATGTTATAATTGAACATAGAAACATACTATAGTAACAATTAGTTCATAAACAGCTAATAATAAATAAATTCTAACATTTAAATACTGTGTCACGTTTGCAAAGTTGAATAATTGTAAAAAAATATTTTACCAAGCTTATACATAGATGGCGTTGTGAATTCGGGGAACGGAGAATGACAGTCCTCTTGATTTAATGGTCCTTGCTATTAAATAGAATCATTACTCGTCAGGTTCTAAGCATTACAGGAAAAATATAATTGTTTTCCTAACTTGCACTGTTTTTTACAAATTTGCAAAAATCATAACATATACTTATTTGCTCCTACTAAACTAATCGACATACAGTTTTTCTTGTAGGTACTATTTGCGTATCTACTTATGAGTTTGTACGGAACCCTCGGTGCGCGAGTCCGACTCGCACTTGACCGTTTTTTTAATTACTAATTTACTTTTCTCATTCACTATTTGCGACTTCTATGACTTTGTTTACATACATGACAGTGACAAGTTATTACTCATAAATTATCATTGTCATTAATTTTTTAAAGAGATTAGTAGGGTGACAAGGAATTTAGGATAAAAATGATTTCAAAATAAAAATTATGACAGAAAAAAAAATTGTTTAGATGTAACTAATTACGACATCAACGTGACCGCTATCAATTACTGAGTTAGAAAAACTGGTACCTGATTACCGATTAGATGCCATCGTGTATACATGTACATGCATAAGATATAGTATTTAGTACATCAAGTTGTGCAAAATAATGAAGAAAGGTGTTAAAAAATTCGACGTTGCCAAATGTCTCAGAATAAACGCTTTTAAGCATTCCAATTAACGTGAGTAAAGATTGACTGTAAATTGAGGCTGATCATTGCTTAGCAACGCCCCTGTTCACAGAACAACCGGGACGTTCTTCTTTTTAACTAGGGATGTAACGATACATAATTTTGCCGATAAGATACCGATACCGATTATTTTAGTAAATAATAGGCGATACCGATACCGATATCTTAGCTAAATAATGAAGTATGAACTTCAGATATTTGCATGTCTTTATTATACCTAAAACTTGGTTATATTTAACAGAGAGTCAACATTGAAACTGTAAAGTAAAAATAAATAAATTTTCAACTCAAAATATTTTTTATTATTATTATGAACCAAAGATATAATTAACATAGTAATTTACATGCGAATATTGCAAAGTAAATAAAAGCTTGTAATAGGGTACTTTCCTGACAGATCAAATCAGTTACTTTTTATGAATTGTCAAAACGCTCGGATAGTATGAAGTTTCTATGAGAAAAAGCATAATGACGTCATTGTGCTCAAACATCAAATCATGTCCTCATTTACAGCTTTTGGTCTTTTACAAATCGTTTAAAACGTTAAATAGGTGAATTTTAGTTGATTTTTGCAAATTTTCGAAAGCAGATTTCAAGGCTAGCGTGAAGTAATTTATATTGACTACAGGCAAGTACCCTATTAAGTACCGGGTGTGTTGTACAAGCCGCTACTGTGATTCTTTATTATAACTAAACTTAAAAAACTATTTTTAAAGTAAAGAATAAACTATAAACTAAAACCTAAATATACCTACAAACGAGTAAAGCTATATACAAAAAAGGAAAATTACAAAAAGAATACCCCTTCAAGCATAGTAATTATATTATCATTGAACAAGGCAACAGTTTTTTTTTCATACAGTACCTATATTCTTTTCGCTTTCTTCAAATATCGGTTGTATGTAATCGGCGATACCGATATATCGGTATCGTTACATCCCTATTTTTAACCTACAATTACTCCATACTAATTATTTGTGACGGAGTGGTATTTTACCGCTCTGTCACGGATTTTTTCCGTAAAATTGTAATTAAATCATGAAAACAATTTTACACAATAACGCTACAGACGAACAAAGTGTTTTGATATCGAAATAATAGGAATATAAATGTAAAATTAATAAGTTATGATGTAAAATCAAATCATCTTTGGGAGACAATTACATTGTAGGTAATAACCACATTTTTACGAAAAAAAACCCGACTGCGGTGCACTTTGAAACTGCATAAAATCCGCCATTTTGTTTATTTCAACGAACTTGATACCCAGTGACACTCGCACCATCAAGACGAATCTAATGATGTATCGTTTATCAAAATCGGATGTGCCGTTGTGTAGTTACGAGCGGACACAGGAACGGACATACATACATACATACAGGTCAAACACATAACCCTCCTTTGGGCTTCGCCGCAGTCGGGTAAAAAAGAAGAACAACCCAGCCACAGTATATTAGCAGTAATAGGGTATTTGACAACAATCAAAATAAATTCATTAACTCTAACCAGCAAATTACGCTCCCAAAACAGCCCGGATAAAATCATTCAAACTTATTTTCGTGCCACCGACGATTTTACAATGACGAAAACTAATAAGGCACCATGTTGAGCATGACGTCACAAGATAGTATTTCATACTAAACTGCATACTTTCGGAGCGTTTTGACACTTCATAAAAAGAGGCTGATTTAAACTGTTATCAAGTAGCCTATTTATAGGGTTCCGTATCAAAATGGTAAACAAGGAACCCTTATGGTGTGACTCTGTCTGTCTGTCCGTCTGTTACAGCCAGATATCTCAGAAACTACTGCTGCTATCGATTTGAAATACAAGCATTGCTTAGTTTGGGCCTAAGTCGATTAATGTAAGACTGTCCCCACAATATTTATTTACATTTATATTAAAATGTGCAGTCTTCCGTTTTTCACCCTGGGCAGCGCATTGCTACAATAAGGTAAACCCTCAGCTCTTTGCCTTTGTAATGTAAACTGTCTCTTTGTATCATCTTGAATACTAACCGTACCTAAAACACCATAAGCGACAAGGTTTATCTACTAACATATTCCCTTTTGCGTTTTTACACTGCACCCTGTACGAAAAAAAGTAAGTTGCTAATGGTTTGTACAGACTTAAGCCTTTTGGTCGATTTAGTGTAGAAAGCAGTTTTAAGGGGCTTCATTCTTCGGCATGACTCACTCCGCGATTTCGCCGCGCTGCTACTAGCTTGGCAACATCGTTGGTGACAGTCACGTGCGTGCTATTTGTTATGTGCAGCCGTAGCTACTCACACAAGTTACCGCCAACACGAACGACGACCGACGGAAGCAGCCTCCGGAGGCCCCCAGGAGGAGACATGATGAGTATAGAGAATAGACGTGGCGAAATGATAGGCCACCTGGTTCGACACGATAATGTTCTTTAAGACAATCCTAGAAGGAAAAATATATCGAAAGAGAGTGAGAGGCAGACCTCGGAGAAACTTGTACCTACTAGGAATACCTACATATACGTAAATAAATACATAAACGTAAATAAATGTAGCTACTGTATAGGCAGTTGCTTATAAGAAATATCAAATAAAAACAATTATTTATTGCGATATAATGCATACCTACATTGCTACGTTTTAGGGTCGGGAGTAAATAAATTAAACAAAAGAAATCCGTTAATATAGATTTATTACTCCCGAACGCCGCGAGCACGCGAAAAAGTCGCTAGGGGGTAGGTTCGTGTAGGCCGGTCTGATTTCACTCCTCGGTTCCACCGGATGGTAACTGCCACCACGCTAGTACTTCCCTGGATCTCGGGAACGCCGTGGAGATGGAATGGGGCTGAGGGACGTCAGCCGGCAGTACCAGGGATGGTGGTGGTGATGAGCGTCAGAAGTTCGCTAACCGTACGGTAGCACCCCAATATAGGGGTTTACACTGTATTTATATAAATGAGTACATTACTCGGAAATAAAATTGAATTAGACAGATTGGCATGCAACCAGCGCGGACGCGACGCGTGAAGTCGCTGAGATGAGCGAACGTGCGCCCGCGCCGGTAGCCAAATCTGTCTGTCCCCAACCACGACAAGTAAGGCCGCAGCGGGCAGCGGGCGCGGGCGGGTGAGAGCACCCGGCAGGCTGGTTTTGAACAATAGCAATGCGCATCGAGTACAGTTCGTCATGAAATTAAGGGCCGGCATTGAAAGAAATTTCTCATTTAAGCACCTCCCATTACCCCGCTACCGGGGCTGCTCCCCTTAAGGGGATTCGCCATCTGTTTATAATATTATGAACTTAAAACCATCCACTGCGTAGCGCCACCTAGTAGAATATCTTTTAACCACTTGTGTTTACTATGAACTTTTCGAACCATGCACTGAGTAGGGCTCATTGGCTTGGCTCATATGAAATTGGTATTTCGATTTTTTATACAAATAACGATTTGTGACTATACTTATCCTTTCTCCGAAAAATTTTGCTCATAATTTTTTTGAATATTTATTAGTACTACTGGGCGAATATTTAAGAGGGTCTCCTTAGTATTTCGGATTACCACCGAAATACTAAGGAATTCCAGAGCCGAAATATTTTATTTCGTTACTTAGATAAATAAGGCAGATGGCGCAAAAACCGCTTTGAGCTTGAATCACCCAAAAAAAAGATATTGAGAAAATTGTGTCTAAAATGGCAAAAATAGGGGTGTCCCATTTCCATTTTTTCCAACATTTGATGTCATAAAAAAATAACTATAAGGAATATTTTAACTATTTTAAGTTCTGCACATCAGTATTATACTTAAATAAATAAAGATTGTTTTTCATCAAAAACATGTTCAAAAAGTTTATTACAACTTGCCCAAAAATTAAATCAAAAAATGTTTAAAAAAAACCGTCACTAGAGGAAACACTGTTTTATGTACGATTTTTGCCTATAATAAATCGCAAAAGGAGGGTCATTTAGAGTTCAAGTAACACTTCACCCCGCACCTCAGTAGATCGGCCAACTTCGGATATGATACACGTCGCGAGATTCGAGTAGTAAGCGTTTCATTTTGATTCTCCAAAGTTTGTCATCATTATGGTCTTTCACATTTTTCACCGTATCTTCATAATTTTATTTACAGTGGAGTATTATTATATAACCATATCAAAGTACACATGGGACTAACACTATTTAGTGCAATCTTGCCTTGTTAATATACCTAATTGTTTTGTAAAGCAGCGTTTTCTAGAATTTGTCATTATTAGCAACATCATTTTCGGCAACATTGTCAGAGACACCAATTACGCGTGTTGCTAAAATGACAATGTGTTAGGAGTATAATGACGATTGTTACTAATAATGATTTTAGTATATGAATTCATAGATAATAGACGTGTATTTTAGTTTCGAACATGTGAGTGATGAGTGACTGAGAGTGATTGAATGTATGAGTGAAAGTTAGTGTGAGTGTTTGAGCGTGTGTGGGTGAGTGATTGTGCGGGAGTGAGTGTGAATGAGCGAGTGAGTGTGTAAGTGACCGGGTGTGTGTGAATGTGAGTCAGTAACCTAGTGAGAGTAAGTGAATGGATGAGTGTATGAACGTGAGTGCGTTAATGAATGTGAGTGACAGTGAGTGAGTGAGTGAGTGTGTGTGTGTGTGTGTGTGTGTAAGTGAGTGAATGAATGTTTGTGAGTGAATGAATGTTTGTGAGTGAATGAATGTGTGTGAGTGAGAGTGAGTTAGTAAAACTATAAATAATGATGAAGGAAAAATTAATCATAATTATTATTATTATCAAACCGCGATAAGAATACGATTCTGAAGTACCGTTTGAACAAAAGTACATACAATAAATAAATATAATTATAAGTCATTCTGTAATATCTTCTTAGTTTAAGTGCAGACACTTATAGATACAGTGTAAATTAACTGGATAACTGGGACCTCAAGGGACCCGCATATTTGAAAAATCAATTATTACATTATTTTATTTAAGTAGGTGATCTAATTAATGATTTTTTCCCAAGTAGAACTTTTTTGTACTGAAATAAGTATTTTCATTTATATGTACACAAACATTGACAATGTAATTTCAAGTATTAATTCAAAAACGACATATGTCCTCAATCGTATTATAAGCGCGGTTTAATAATAGTAAACAATTAGCTTTGTCTTTTATTTTTTTACTGAAACAGGTACTTATGTAAAGTTTCCTGGGGCTATTTGGAATACCGAAGCCTAGTTGTGGTGTAATATATTCAAAACTCAGCTACTTTCACATAATAGTATATTACACAACTAGGGTGGTAATACAAAGAAAGGCCGAGATCGCAGAAGTTTGCGGCCCGAGCTGCAAGCGAGGGACGTAAATCTGCGATCGAGGGCTATTTTATTACCTTCCGTGTTATGTACATCATTTTATGTCTACACTTGGTCAGAAAGCGGCTTTTTCCGTACGCTACGCTTACAGGAAAAGCTACTTTATGGCCAGGTATGGCATAAAAATTATAATTCTTAGAGTTCCAAGTAACCATACCTACGAGATAATCAGTATTGTCGTAACTGTTTAAGAAAAGAATAAGTTTATAATATTGTCTTCGGTTTCCGCGATAATCACTCCTTGTATTAAAACAACTTAACGGATTACAACGCGTATATTACTACTTTGTTAAAGTCCCCTTTTAAAGAGGACTTAAAAATGTAGCACATATTAAGTGTTTAACCATAAAATGTATGAAAATATAAATTCGTATGCTAAATTGACCCCTATAACAAAGTGAACGTATGGGCACTATACATCTTACACAACTTTTACTACTTTTACTTATACAACTTTAAATTTTAGGAAGTTACGACAAAACCATTTTATACTCATCTCATAACTTTTTTATTTGAAGTGTTATCAAAATTTCAATTGAACAGATAGAAAAGAAATACCTAGTGATACCAATGGTGTATTTAGTGTGCTTACGACAAAATGTCCCTTACGAAATTTGAAATTTCCAGTGTCGATGTATTCGAATTTTATTTTTGTCGTCCATATCATAAACCATAACAAAAAAAAAACACTTAAATCAATATACATCAGACCTGATTCTCAGGTGAAAATCATTGTTGGCAACGAGCCGTCATTATTTTCTACAAAAACGTCATTATTATCATAAGGAGTCATTATCAGAAACACCATTTTAAACAAAAAAGTAAATATGTATAATGAAAATTAATGGGTTTTGTTCCTTTCCCTTATGATAAACCGTTATGTTTTTCATGTATGTATATGTCGGGGACAGCAGCGATAATTCAAGAAATCTAAGATCGTCAATTGACTACTGTAGTACTAAGTAGATTTAAAATGGCGGCAAACGCCGTGTGACGTAACGACCGTTTGCGCTACACGTAGACGGGCTCGTTGGGCAAGAGTGTCGATTCTCTTTCTGACTGTCGTGGCGACAACACTTGTCTTACGATTCTGTCAGTTCGTCTGCCAGTAGTTAAAGTTGCTACTTGATAATTGTAATTCTGTCGATTAATAGTGAAAAGAATCATATTGTGTAACGTAATTGTCTATTTGCTCTCTTGAGTATCTACGCCATAATATTGTAACAACTATTGTAATGCCTGATGATTTAAAAGAGAAACTGGTGAGTTTCTTCGGCGCTTCTTCTCACCAGAATGTCATTACCGAAGTCGCCAAAAGAATCAGACGAATAAATGATTTGATCTGACATGAATCCACTTCTTTAACCAACATACCTCAACGGCCAACATTCTGCAGCTAACCCATCCTTACCTGACAGTCAGTCAGTCTCACGTGATAGATCCTACATCAGGCGTGGGATGTAATCAGCGCCCACAGGATGTGAATGATTTCCAGTGTTTGAGGCATTCCACATCTTCGTCAATATCCAGTGAAAGGGGCAATTATGAGATTTTGTGTCCAGCGAATTAGACATGCTTTGCAAATGCTTGGATCTCAACAGTGGACATGTGAGTCAATGATAATCAACCGAACGGATGCACTTACTGCGTGTAGAATAATTGTGACAAAACTAAAAATAGTTTTACTAGAAAAGACGTCAATTTCTTACCTACAAAGCAAGTCCAGCAACTACAGCACAGCCAACATTAAAGTATTCAGAATATCCAACACTGCCGGTTTTGTTTAAATGGAATCTCTGAAGAAAGTGTGACCGCAACATCATTAATTGTGATCTCCGAAAATAAAGAGGCACTTGCACTGCACAACAGTCAACATCGTGAAATATAGTCACAAACAATGAATAATCCTTCAAGAAGTACGGTTTGAAGCCACAACAAATATCATCATTTGATCTGCTGCCGCGAGCAAAAGAGGATTCGTCGTTTGGACTACATCACTGCACACTACGGATGAGCCACTACAAGGTGACATGGGCGGCAACGGCGCTTCAGGCACATTAGTCAACAACACAACAGGCACCAACGCCTGCAAGATTCGCGAGTGTGTGGAAATCCAATGCGATCTGGTGAGTCGTACCCATTTTATGACGATTTTTGACCCGAGTATTTTCTCACAAAGCGAAACTTTACTTTTAAATTGTCAGAAAAACTTTAGTTTGCCATTTAAGATTAACAATGAAAAAGTTAACAGTAACAAACGAAGATTACGAAGTAACTGTTTATGACAGTCACTTATTTTTACATACTACCCGACAATTGTTCGTATTACAATATTGTAACTGTTCGAGCTGTTTCGGATATAGTTTTCTCCGTTATAAAATCGAATCAACACTACTACGTTTATCGAAAGGAAAATAAATGTTGTCAACAGTTGTTTTCAACTACCTTAAAATTTTATGATTTTTACAAATCCCTAGTTACGTATTGTTTTTGGAAGTAATGTAAGGTTTACAGATGTGAGAAAAAGCGCGGTTCTATGAATTCTAGTGATTGAAAATATTGCGATGTGCTAAAAATTGTCTTGAGACAAATACCCGTTAATTTTAGTAACTCGTAAGTTTCCGTATAGTACAGTTTGTTTGATTTTTAAATTTGGCAATCAAGACAAGTGTCCTTTCGAGTCATAATGATCTCAGTGGTGATCGGAAGTGTCGCATAGTACCACGGAGTTGGTTTTATGTCGAGTTACATTAGGGATGGTTGTAATGCTACAGAAATTGCCGGACAAAAAAGGTACTTACTTTTCTTGACATTTTAGTTTTTGGAACACGTTTGGTTGCAACGGGTACTTGAACTCTAGCTTTGAATTTTATTTTGATTTAGTAAACAAAAAAGGAACTAAATAAAGTTCACCCCAAATTCAAAGGTCCATTTGATGTCACAAAGTGGTGTTTTGTTTTGAAAGTACTAAACTCTAGATACACCTATAAGTACGCACACGATAGGCTGCGAAAAATGCCTGAAAGCCAAATACCTATTGACATTACTGTAGAAAAGGAAAATCTGGATGGTAATTGAAACAATAATATTGTTTTATGATTTTTTATTAGTTGCTTAGTTAGAGATGGCTCTTGGTTCGGTTGGTCGACTATACTAGAGGTTAGATCGTAGCCGTAGTCCGTTAGAAGTCGGTATCTGCTCTGAGTAGTCCGTGGATGCGCGGTGCGCGGCTAGCCCTAGTGGAGGTCGGGTCTACTGCAGACCGTAGTGTAGTCCAGGGGGATGCACGGCAATCCATTTGGTGGATGCGCGTAATAGCAAGCATGTGACTTGCTGTGTGGGCTTAATTGCCATAGGCCACGAACAAGTTGCCAGTCTCTTACTTAGCTAATCATTGCTGTTGTTACATAAGTCTTAGACCATACGTGTGCCCAGAAATATCAAAGTAATGATTCAATTGGTAATTGGCTAAAAGTTGATTTGTACCTCTGTAAATATTGAGAAATAATAAACCACAAATTCCACTTTATTTTCATAGTCACCTTTGCTATGTGATTAGTTGTAGCGTAAATAACGATTACGGATAGATGAAAATAAAATTATTTTGTCGGTTTTTATTTTTTTTTGTCACTCTGGTGATTATTGTCAGGAATGACCGAATGGCGTACTGTGTTGTTTTTTTGCCTGTTTCAGGATAGACACACGAGGACGTGTGCTATGCAGGATGGCCGTGTCGGGGACAGCAGCGATAATTCAAGAAATCTAAGATCGTCAATTGACTACTGTAGTACTAAGTAGATTTAAAATGGCGGCAAACGCCGTGTGACGTAACGACCGTTTGCGCTACACGTAGACGGGCTCGTTGGGCAAGAGTGTCGATTCTCTTTCTGACTGTCGTGGCGACAACACTTGTCTTACGATTCTGTCAGTTCGTCTGCCAGTAGTTAAAGTTGCTACTTGATAATTGTAATTCTGTCGATTAATAGTGAAAAGAATCATATTGTGTAACGTAATTGTCTATTTGCTCTCTTGAGTATCTACGCCATAATATTGTAACAACTATTGTAATGCCTGATGATTTAAAAGAGAAACTGGTGAGTTTCTTCGGCGCTTCTTCTCACCAGAATGTCATTACCGAAGTCGCCAAAAGAATCAGACGAATAAATGATTTGATCTGACATGAATCCACTTCTTTAACCAACATACCTCAACGGCCAACATTCTGCAGCTAACCCATCCTTACCTGACAGTCAGTCAGTCTCACGTGATAGATCCTACATATACATCTGGCTTAATAAAGATGCTCTGTCGCGGGGTTTGTAAAATAGACATTTTTTTTGTCAAGAATAATGTTTTGAGGAGAACCGCCGTACTATGGGCGTCGTGTTTCAGCTTACACTGGAAAAGCATACCGTGCCTTGTGGCTGTCTGTACCTACACTAAGTCATTTCGAAGTTTTTCGAAATTTGTATTTTTTTTCTTCAGAAAATATATTTAAAAAACAACATAACTAAAAATAAAAAAAATAAATAAAAAAAACATTGCTAAAATAAATCTAATAAAAATTGTGACATGACCTAGTCTCGAACTCGATCCAATAACGCACCGCCCGGGTATAAATCTCGTCACTGCCGACTTTCAGGTTTAGTTTTCGGCGATCATTTACTAAGTAGGTACTTGTAGCAATCTAAGAAAATAAGTAGGTATAAAATATGTCTAAATAATTGAGAAGATCAATTCGAAGCATAAAGAAATAAGCATATTATGCGCTGATGGAAAATCAGTAGGTATCTCTAACCAAGGTCACGTATAATTATAATTATATTACGTATAATTATTTTGTTCGGCTGTGAAAATATCCAAATTTCTCCTTTTCCTAAAAATAAAAAGCAAAATGATAAAACGTATTTCGTAATTTGACCAGTGCGAGATTCGAACGCTCGGCATCTTCGAAAGCATTAGGTCGCTTTTATATCGTATCCTATCGCTGAAACCACTGCGCTACCAGTGCTTACAATTATCCAGTGAAATTCTAAAGTACATGCATATACAGGATTTTAAATTTTAATGTTTATTATTTATTGCAAAGCTAAATAAATACTATTTTCACTGTTTAGTAAATATTTTTTTTACTTACGTTAGCTCTATTGTTCTTTGGAATCTTACAAGTTGTCTTTTTCGAGATAATAACTTCGCTTCGTTACAATATGTATAAACTTTTTTGTGCACACGGTATACCTATCACTAGGACACACAACACAGTTTTAACAAGAAAGAAATAAGGAAGCACTTACTATAAATAATAATAATATGCAAGGCAAGTTAAATTAAATCTTTTGCTTTTTTGGGCAATCGTACGTAGCTGTACAGGTCCGTCTGACACGCGCGCTCAGCGATCACTGTCACATTCCGAAAGAGTGACGGAGATAGAGCTTGCACGCCGAAAGTCAATCTCTTTTTACGATAGAATTTGTCGATTTTTATTTATTTTATAAATATTGCCTCATATTATTGGAATTCGGAAGCTGTCAAATGACTATTTTAGTTATGATTGATTTTTCTCCTTTTTTTGTTTCATAGTGACACGTAGTAAAAAACCAAGTAAAGTTGGAGTAAAGATTCGAATTGGAGGTTACTTTGGGAATTAATTGTATCGAGCGAAGTGTTATGAATCGTGTATCGAAAGCTGTGTTATTAAAGATAATATAATCAAGAATGATATATATTTTTCTCACGCCTACAACTATCAACGTTTTAAAGAAAAATAGGATAATTCTTGGGGTATTTTTGCACATCTGGCTCAAGGCACGGCCTTAAGTGTCGCGACGAAGTGTATAATTAACTTATTATAGTGTATGTTAAAAAGAAATAGTTACGTCTTTAGATTTAGCTTCTATAGCGAAGGTTATGTAACGATTTACGTTACAATACCCCCGCGCGTCGTGAAGGATTTTATTACATATTTAAATGAAATAAAATCCGCACTTCCTTTGTACCTGTACAACACTTTCATCACTCTCCTTCCATACTTCACGCTCCCATGATTACGTCAGTAACTGTTAAAAATGTAACATAATTACCGACGCTTTGTCAAAAAAGAATTAGGTGACCTGTTACAAGAACTTGAAACCTTACAGATACAAATGCACAAGAAATTAAAACGCTAGAAAACTAAATGTAAATGTCGCTCAAAAATTTGGGTAAATGTTGAACAATAAAAGGAAAAATAAACACTCCGTCTGTTACAAAATGTATGAATCTAAATAACGTTTTGGTTGACAGTGAGAGAAAAAAAAATGAATGAACAAAGAAAAGCTAAAAAGCGTAAATGAAAAAAAAAATGCACAAAAATAAAAACAAAAGAAGCGTATGAGTTGCAACTATTGTGTACGGACACCGCTATAGAATAACGACAATAAATTTTTTATCGAATAAAGCTTGCAAAAAAAACAATTTAACTGAGCTGACTGTACCAGCAGACAGTGCTAAAAAAAAAACGTGGTTGTGAACTTTACTAAAAAAAAAAAAAAAAAAAAATGTTTACAAATGTGGCCGACTGTACCAAAATTTTTTTTAAATTTTAACAGAAGAAAACAAGTATTCCGCACACCTTAGCTGCTGGCAACCAAACAATAAAAACTGAAAAAACGTTTCACAAAACTAAAAAATAAAAACATCAAGTACACACAAACCACAACCTTAACCAACCTTGGAGTAAAATCAGACCTTATTAAAACCGCGGAAGGGCGCCAGTGCTGCGTTTTAGGGTCGGGAGTAAATAAATTAAACAAAAGAAATCCGTTAATATAGATTTATTACTCCCGAACGCCGCGAGCACGCGAAAAAGTCGCTAGGGGGTAGGTTCGTGTAGGCCGGTCTGATTTCACTCCTCGGTTCCACCGGATGGTAACTGCCACCACGCTAGTACTTCCCTGGATCTCGGGAACGCCGTGGAGATGGAATGGGGCTGAGGGACGTCAGCCGGCAGTACCAGGGATGGTGGTGGTGATGAGCGTCAGAAGTTCGCTAACCGTACGGTAGCACCCCAATATAGGGGTTTACACTGTATTTATATAAATGAGTACATTACTCGGAAATAAAATTGAATTAGACAGATTGGCATGCAACCAGCGCGGACGCGACGCGTGAAGTCGCTGAGATGAGCGAACGTGCGCCCGCGCCGGTAGCCAAATCTGTCTGTCCCCAACCCAACCACGACAAGTAAGGCCGCAGCGGGCAGCGGGCGCGGGCGGGTGAGAGCACCCGGCAGGCTGGTTTTGAACAATAGCAATGCGCATCGAGTACAGTTCGTCATGAAATTAAGTGTCGCGACGAAGTGTATAATTAACTTATTATAGTGTATGTTAAAAAGAAATAGTTACGTCTTTAGATTTAGCTTCTATAGCGAAGGTTATGTAACGATTTACGTTACAACATTCATAGTAAATAATTTGCAAGTTTTTCTAACGACCTCTTAGAATTTTGCTTAAATCTCGCAGAATAACGAAGAAAAATTGCAAAACTTGCAATGTTTCCAACTTTGGGACATACCCTCTTAAGGACATCAGTAATATTTCATAACTTGCGAATTAAAGTGACCTAAGTGACATTAATAAAGGGATATAATTTGAGCCTTATATGTGTCATCGTAGAGTTGAAAATACTTTGTAGTCTAAAACTTTTTCTCCGGCAATTTATTTAAGTAGAAGCAGTTTGTTCACAAGCTCATCTCGCTATGTTTGTCGTGTCCATATATTGCATTTTTGACCTACTTTTCAGGCGTATGAAGATGAAAATTCACTATAGAATCTAGGTAAACATTGATAGTTACTTCTAGAAACGAATAACAGAACCTTTGAGAGCTTAAAGTATTTTGTTTGCGCTTCGTTTCTTTTTACACGACTTACGCGTTTGCATGTGGGTGTATGTATGTGGGTTTCTTTATTCCACGATCATTTCTAAACCCCTGAACCGACTTAGCGTTTTTTCCGTTTCTTTGGGGCACGGTATAAAAATCCTTTTTAGTCTACGTTTTTCTTACTAACGGAACTTTTTATATGACGGTGTAGATTAGGTAAATATTTTCATAGAACTTGAGATAATTTTTATCCAACCCGACTTTACAACATCGGTAAGGGCTACCCAAATACTTACCCGAGACAACAGAGAGCGTTATAATATAACACAGTAATTTACCCCATCTTTGGGTTATCGCTTTACAGGTACCTACATAGAATGGATGAAATGATTTCACTCCACAAAACATTGAGTGATTTCTAAAAAAACTAATGCAACGCATATTTATCTAATCAAATACACTAGTATATTTTTATATTAAATAGTAAAATAACTGAGTGTAATATGTATGAACACTTTTGTTTTCATGACATAAAGCATTATTCATTATTTTCCGGATATGAAAAATTTATGTACAAATATTCGTAAAAAATCTTTGTTTCAATCAGAGAGCAATCTAATTAGGTAATCAGAAAGTACGTGTTTTCGCTCTTGGGCCAAAAGTCTTTTTGATGCCTAAAAACGTCCCTTGTACATTTTACCGCATTATTTCTTACTAGTAAGGATAATTTCCTAAAAACATATTCCTAATTCAGAATGGCATATGCTCAGTGTTCGTCCGAATGATAATATTTATTGAAATATACGGGCCAGTAATTAAATAAAGATTTTTTTGGTAACGCAGTGGACACTATATTTGAGGCAACACGGGGACTGATAACGCCTGCGTTACCGTTTATTTGAGTAAGAAATGAGATTTTTTTGCAATAAAAAGCCCAGAATATTGAGAAAATCCATAATAATCATTGAGGGCTGGTTGAGAAATAACGTGAAATTGCTAGGTAAATATTTAGAGACATCTACAATATTGTGTAAGTGTCTATAAAGTTACATCTCCATTTTAGGCACTAATAGTACATTGTGTATCAAGGGCGGTAAGTAAGGAATTACAACCGAGTGTTTGTTACAAGGCCGAGGCGAAGCCGAGGGCTTTAATAACACGAGTTTGTAATTCCTTTACCGCCCGTGGCACACACAATGTTTTTCATCACACTTGTGAGGAAATCTGATTAAAATAACCTTACTTAACCTAAATAAAATTGTAAAACTGACAGTGACATTAGTGTCATATAACAAGACGACAAGTCACGTTCGGAAACCATAGCGGTAAAGACTTTAAATGGTTGATTTTATATTTGCAAAATACTGAAACATTTTATTTAAACATTTAATTAATATTACAGAAATATGTGTTTACATGTATTTGCAATAACAGATCTCTTTAAATAAATATTTCAGTCATAAAAGTTAAAAAAGTAAGTTGGCGTTTTCTTTGAACATGACAAATAAGAGTAAAACAGAACCAGCGTTTCAAATTTAAAAAGAAAACCATTACGCCCTAGGGCGTAATAGGTCATTTACGGCCCGCAAAACCTACGTGTAATGACACCATTTTCGAGCAAGTGTGATGAAAAAATAATTTTGGCCCTCTTTGTGTGTAAAATCCAACTGCAATACACTTTTAGCTGTACATTTGTAAAAGGGTGGTCAAAAGCCAAACAGTGGCTTTCGTTTGTACGGTCGGCTGCAAAAGTGCATGGACATGTTTCAACCATAATACTATGGCAATACGTTCGACATCTGTCCATGCACTTTTACATAAAACTTTTTTGACCGGTTTAAGCAGATTTTGTGTCGAAACATGCGGGGAGTCGCTAAGTCGGCGTTCTGTGCGCATTAGATACTATGTTTACTGTGACGGCAGCTATAAAGTCTGTTGTAACGACAAACAAAGGAGTGTAAACTTGGAGGCGGCATTACAGCCGCTGAATTCTTTATCAAACGACTGCTTGTCTTGCTAAAGTTCAAGGAAATATGGTAAAATACCACCCGCTTGCATTGTAGCTGTGTATAGGCTAGACGAGTAAAACAGTACATTGTGTATCAAGGGCGGTAACTCCTTTACCGCCCGTCGCACACACAATGTTTTTCATCACACTTGTGAGGAAATCTGATTAAAATAACCTTACTTTACCTAAATAAAATTGTAACACTGACAGTGACATTAGTGGCATATATCCATAGACAATGCAAATGTCAAGTCACATTCGGAAACCCTATGGAGACTTAAAATGGTTGATTTTATTTGATGTATTTGCAAAATACTGAAATGCACTATTTAAACATTTAATTAATGTTACAGAAATATGTGTTTACATGTAGGTACATATTTGCAATAACAGTTCTCTTTAAATAAATATTTCAGTGATAAAAGTTAAAAAAGTAAGTTGTAAGGAAACGCTTCCTTTGAACTTCACAAATAAGAGTAAAACAGAACCAGCGTTTCAAATTTAAAAAGAAAACCATTACGCCCTAGGGCGTAATAGGTCATTTACGGCCCGTAGAACCTGCATGTAATGACACCATTTTCGAGCAAGTGTGATGAAATAGTACATTACATAACTAGGGTGGTAATACAAAGAAAGGCCGAGATCGCAGAAGTTTGCGGCCCGAGCTGCAAGCGAGGGACAAAAATATGCGATCGAGGGCTTTCTTTATTAACTCCCGTTTTGTGTACATAATTTTATGTCCACACTTGGCCAGAAAGCGGCTTTTTCCGTACGCGCAGCATGCGGAAAAAGCCACTTTATGGCCAGGTGTGGCATAAAAACTATTATTATAGCTTGGCAACTTCGTTGGTGACACTGAATCCACCTGGATTTGTTAGGTGGCCTTCCCGAACTCATTGTTTCTTCGAAGTAAATTTTCCGTTCGCATTTTTCCCCGAAAGATTTTTTTACAGTCTTATAGTTCTCTGATCCTTTATTTCACCGCTTTCCTTTTTTTCTATGAGCATATTTTACTATCGTCTTTTTTCACTGTACTTACCGATATCCAGGGGCAGTCACTTTATATTTGTAAAAATAGTTTAGGTACCAATAGGTTAAGGGCCGATACAGACGGACTACAACCCAACTGCATTTTGTATAGAAAACGTGCAGTCGGAGTTCCCATACATGTTTCGGTTAGAATGCAGTCAGTCTGTAGCGGCTTTAAGGTAGGTTTAATTAATAAGGTCTTTGAGAGCTATACATATCTTATATTACGTTATAATAAGAAGTATAGATTACCGATCGGGGAACAATGCGAACGGAAAGTGTACTTGCTGACTAAAAAACGAAAAGTATATTATGGTGCATAGGGATTTTACCGATCGGGGAAAAATGCGAACGGAAAATTTACTTCGAAGAACTAATGAGTTCGGGAAGGCCACCTAACAAATCGTTATAATGACATAAACAGGACTCTTTTCATTTGCGGATAAGTATCCGTGAACAATTGAATGATTGACTATTAAATAGTACGAAGGCTTCTCGATTCCGAGACGTCCTAGTATATCCGTCCTATATTTAACTGTTTATATTTATTTATTTTATTAACATGATTAAAACAACTTTTTATTGACAATAATAAATAACAACAACAGTATAAAATCCTAAGTACTAACCTAATATTAACCTAACCTAATTATAATATATGGGCTCGCCTAGGTCGACGCCCTGCGGGAGGGTGCCCATAAGGCTGGCTACGTTCCCTCGTTGAATTGCAATTCCAATTCTCTGGCCCAGGAACGAGCCAGCCCTATGATTTAACTGTTTTAATCGCGTAAGGTTATGCTTGTACAATGATTTTGACTTTCTACTTAACTTTTAGTTTTGGAAAGCTAGAAGCTTGCAATTTTGTGCTGCCTATAGATACAAAAAGGCAGGGGTTTTAAGACGGTGTTATTCTTACTGTTATGGGTAAGTTTAGGTTTTAAGGTTTTTTTTTTTTAGATTATGTATTAAGGTGAAGAAACGAGTGGTTGACGCGTGTGGCCTATTTATGGCTTATGGCATGCGACTCATGCGGGATACTGATTAATTATTATTTGTTATTATTACTTGTATGGGTTATGTTTAATACCGGGTTTGAGGTACGTAGTTTTTGTTGAGAATTACTATTTATGGCTACCGGTAGTTAATTAAATTATCGGTGGCGGAGAAGTGTGCCGTGGCTTAGGTTCAATGCGACGTATATTATAGGAATGCGAGGCCGCAGTGTTGTCGTGCGGGTGATAGGCTTTGGCTAATGGCTTCTGTGACCAGTGAGGCTATCACGCTGTGATTTGGTTCTATATCACGTGTTAGGTTCTGTATATTGCCTAGACCGTAATTCTTGTTCTAACCTGGCTTTGCCTTTCTTACGGACCTAGCCTGTGTATCGGGCGAGCCAAATATTAAAGTTACAATGGAAAGATCTCACCGGATTTGGCTGCAATGTCGTTGAGGCACAGCCGGACTGACGAGCGTGGGCACCTCTCGCCAACTCAATGTCGTGGCACCAGCTGGGCACTGTGGACTTAATGCATTAGCCAGCATTTTGTCTCGCCAACATCTTCTGCCTGTAAACTTCGTCGCGTTCCTTGAGTTGGCGTTCCAGCATAGTCCCGAGGTCCTCATTCGATGCCACCGAGCGCTGGGCGTTGCTCTCATACTTTTTGAGCAAGTCTTCTGCGTACGAAGAAGGTTTGAAAGCATTATTAACTCCTTTTTCTTTAACTGGTTCCTTTTTCTCCTTGCTGGAGTCGCTTGTTCGAGATGTTGCACTTGAATTATCCTTTTTCCTAAAGGTAACGGATTCTTTCAGCTGTAAAGGCTTCAAGGGCTGTGGTTTGCGCTTGGGGGACTCCATGTTATTGAACCAACCGTTGACTTTAGATATTGATTCTGGATCTATTTCGGGCAGATCCATTTCACTGCTTGAAGATGTTGGCAACGCATTCTCCTCTTCTATTTTATCACTGACGAGGGCTTCATTTTCAATAACAAGTGTATTTGGTGGAGGATTCTCAAAATATTCTGGCTTAATCAATTTGACTGGTTCATCAGTTGTAGGAATTGATCCCATTTTAAGCAGAGTAGCTATCGCCACATTTTTTTGCCTCTTTGTCTGCAGAGAGTTATCACTAGCTGATGCAATTATTGTCGATTTTATTTTTTCTTGTAGTTCTTTTATTTCGTTTGCTTTACTCGTGGCTATGCTAAGTGAACTATTCTCTGTAATTTCAGATTTTTCAATTTTGCGTTTTGGGAGCCCGTTGGCCAGTAAATTTGGCTTTACTTCTGGAGATTCATTAGGTTTACTTTGTTGTTCAGACATCACGTTTTTGTTTACGTTGCGTTCTTGTGGCTTTTTATGGCTTCGACTTTTAAACATATTAGTATTAAATTGCTTTGGCGCATTTGAGTATTGGGGAACAAATTGCTTCGCTCCGCTACTATTGCCCCCATTAAATCCTCTTCCTGGGATATATTCTCCGGCACATGGATTTAATTTGCTTATCCGAATCTCATCTGTGACCTTGTTGTGATAAAGCGTCATGGATTCATTATCATCCAAAGATTCATCCCTATTATTAACCATTTTAAGCATCTCGGAGATACCGTCCAGATCCGGCCCCTGGTTGTCTTCCGACATGGAAGTTCCCTGCCCGCCAGAAAAGTAGTTTATCTCATCCTCATCAGCAACTTCATGATGGATAGGGGGAGGTCTCTCTCCTTCCACCACATGCAAATCCAGGCGCTCGGCCCCCGTGCGTCGCCCGTTCATCGCTCTGAGGTCCTTCAGGACGTCATCCTTGGTCCGCCAACTCATTTTATTTTATGGTTTTGTCAGTTTAAAACAGAGGACGATTTTCTCCCTTATTCTGGCTTACAGCTGCAAGGCACTTAGCCAATCAATAGGGAGATGGTGGATGGATGGTCCTCGTGAGTATTTTTTTCAACAAATGAACACGTCACGACAAGCTCATTGTTAAATTTACTGATTTGTTTGGACTGAAAAACTATTGCACCACTTATAAACGCCTACTGTCTTATTTTATTTTAAAAACACATATGGTGCAATACTTAATGCATTAGCCAGCATTTTGTCTCGCCAACATCTTCTGCCTGTAAACTTCGTCGCGTTCCTTGAGTTGGCGTTCCAGCATAGTCCCGAGGTCCTCATTCGATGCCACCGAGCGCTGGGCGTTGCTCTCATACTTTTTGAGCAAGTCTTCTGCGTACGAAGAAGGTTTGAAAGCATTATTAACTCCTTTTTCTTTAACTGGTTCCTTTTTCTCCTTGCTGGAGTCGCTTGTTCGAGATGTTGCACTTGAATTATCCTTTTTCCTAAAGGTAACGGATTCTTTCAGCTGTAAAGGCTTCAAGGGCTGTGGTTTGCGCTTGGGGGACTCCATGTTATTGAACCAACCGTTGACTTTAGATATTGATTCTGGATCTATTTCGGGCAGATCCATTTCACTGCTTGAAGATGTTGGCAACGCATTCTCCTCTTCTATTTTATCACTGACGAGGGCTTCATTTTCAATAACAAGTGTATTTGGTGGAGGATTCTCAAAATATTCTGGCTTAATCAATTTGACTGGTTCATCAGTTGTAGGAATTGATCCCATTTTAAGCAGAGTAGCTATCGCCACATTTTTTTGCCTCTTTGTCTGCAGAGAGTTATCACTAGCTGATGCAATTATTGTCGATTTTATTTTTTCTTGTAGTTCTTTTATTTCGTTTGCTTTACTCGTGGCTATGCTAAGTGAACTATTCTCTGTAATTTCAGATTTTTCAATTCTGCGTTTTGGGAGCCCGTTGGCCAGTAAATTTGGCTTTACTTCTGGAGATTCATTAGGTTTACTTTGTTGTTCAGACATCACGTTTTTGTTTACGTTGCGTTCTTGTGGCTTTTTATGGCTTCGACTTTTAAACATATTAGTATTAAATTGCTTTGGCGCATTTGAGTATTGGGGAACAAATTGCTTCGCTCCGCTACTATTGCCCCCATTAAATCCTCTTCCTGGGATATATTCTCCGGCACATGGATTTAATTTGCTTATCCGAATCTCATCTGTGACCTTGTTGTGATAAAGCGTCATGGATTCATTATCATCCAAAGATTCATCCCTATTATTAACCATTTTAAGCATCTCGGAGATACCGTCCAGATCCGGCCCCTGGTTGTCTTCCGACATGGAAGTTCCCTGCCCGCCAGAAAAGTAGTTTATCTCATCCTCATCAGCAACTTCATGATGGATAGGGGGAGGTCTCTCTCCTTCCACCACATGCAAATCCAGGCGCTCGGCCCCCGTGCGTCGCCCGTTCATCGCTCTGAGGTCCTTCAGGACGTCATCCTTGGTCCGCCAACTCATTTTATTTCATGGTTTTGTCAGTTTAAAACAGAGGACGATTTTCTCCCTTATTCTGGCTTACAGCTGCAAGGCACTTAGCCAATCAATAGGGAGATGGTGGATGGATGGTCCTCGTGAGTATTTTTTTCAATAAATGAACAACGTCACGACAAGCTCATTGTTAAATTTACTGATTTGTTTGGACTGAAAAACTATTGCACCACTTATAAACGCCTACTGTCTTATTTTATTTTAAAAACACAAATGGTGCAATACTTAATGCATTAGCCAGCATTTTGTCTCGCCAACATCTTCTGCCTGTAAACTTCGTCGCGTTCCTTGAGTTGGCGTTCCAGCATAGTCCCGAGGTCCTCATTCGATGCCACCGAGCGCTGGGCGTTGCTCTCATACTTTTTGAGCAAGTCTTCTGCGTACGAAGAAGGTTTGAAAGCATTATTAACTCCTTTTTCTTTAACTGGTTCCTTTTTCTCCTTGCTGGAGTCGCTTGTTCGAGATGTTGCACTTGAATTATCCTTTTTCCTAAAGGTAACGGATTCTTTCAGCTGTAAAGGCTTCAAGGGCTGTGGTTTGCGCTTGGGGGACTCCATGTTATTGAACCAACCGTTGACTTTAGATATTGATTCTGGATCTATTTCGGGCAGATCCATTTCACTGCTTGAAGATGTTGGCAACGCATTCTCCTCTTCTATTTTATCACTGACGAGGGCTTCATTTTCAATAACAAGTGTATTTGGTGGAGGATTCTCAAAATATTCTGGCTTAATCAATTTGACTGGTTCATCAGTTGTAGGAATTGATCCCATTTTAAGCAGAGTAGCTATCGCCACATTTTTTTGCCTCTTTGTCTGCAGAGAGTTATCACTAGCTGATGCAATTATTGTCGATTTTATTTTTTCTTGTAGTTCTTTTATTTCGTTTGCTTTACTCGTGGCTATGCTAAGTGAACTATTCTCTGTAATTTCAGATTTTTCAATTTTGCGTTTTGGGAGCCCGTTGGCCAGTAAATTTGGCTTTACTTCTGGAGATTCATTAGGTTTACTTTGTTCTTCAGACATCACGTTTTTGTTTACGTTGCGTTCTTGTGGCTTTTTATGGCTTCGACTTTTAAACATATTAGTATTAAATTGCTTTGGCGCATTTGAGTATTGGGGAACAAATTGCTTCGCTCCGCTACTATTGCCCCCATTAAATCCTCTTCCTGGGATATATTCTCCGGCACATGGATTTAATTTGCTTATCCGAATCTCATCTGTGACCTTGTTGTGATAAAGCGTCATGAATTCATTATCATCCAAAGATTCATCCCTATTATTAACCATTTTAAGCATCTCGGAGATACCGTCCAGATCCGGCCCCTGGTTGTCTTCCGACATGGAAGTTCCCTGCCCGCCAGAAAAGTAGTTTATCTCATCCTCATCAGCAACTTCATGATGGATAGGGGGAGGTCTCTCTCCTTCCACCACATGCAAATCCAGGCGCTCGGCCCCCGTGCGTCGCCCGTTCATCGCTCTGAGGTCCTTCAGGACGTCATCCTTGGTCCGCCAACTCATTTTATTTCATGGTTTTGTCAGTTTAAAACAGAGGACGATTTTCTCCCTTATTCTGGCTTACAGCTGCAAGGCACTTAGCCAATCAATAGGGAGATGGCGGATGGATGGTCCTCGTGAGTATTTTTTTCAATAAATGAACAACGTCACGACAAGCTCATTGTTAAATTTACTGATTTGTTTGGACTGAAAAACTATTGCACCACTTATAAACGCCTACTGTCTTATTTTATTTTAAAAACACAAATGGTGCAATACTTAATGCATTAGCCAGCATTTTGTCTCGCCAACATCTTCTGCCTGTAAACTTCGTCGCGTTCCTTGAGTTGGCGTTCCAGCATAGTCCCGAGGTCCTCATTCGATGCCACCGAGCGCTGGGCGTTGCTCTCATACTTTTTGAGCAAGTCTTCTGCGTACGAAGAAGGTTTGAAAGCATTATTAACTCCTTTTTCTTTAACTGGTTCCTTTTTCTCCTTGCTGGAGTCGCTTGTTCGAGATGTTGCACTTGAATTATCCTTTTTCCTAAAGGTAACGGATTCTTTCAGCTGTAAAGGCTTCAAGGGCTGTGGTTTGCGCTTGGGGGACTCCATGTTATTGAACCAACCGTTGACTTTAGATATTGATTCTGGATCTATTTCGGGCAGATCCATTTCACTGCTTGAAGATGTTGGCAACGCATTCTCCTCTTCTATTTTATCACTGACGAGGGCTTCATTTTCAATAACAAGTGTATTTGGTGGAGGATTCTCAAAATATTCTGGCTTAATCAATTTGACTGGTTCATCAGTTGTAGGAATTGATCCCATTTTAAGCAGAGTAGCTATCGCCACATTTTTTTGCCTCTTTGTCTGCAGAGAGTTATCACTAGCTGATGCAATTATTGTCGATTTTATTTTTTCTTGTAGTTCTTTTATTTCGTTTGCTTTACTCGTGGCTATGCTAAGTGAACTATTCTCTGTAATTTCAGATTTTTCAATTTTGCGTTTTGGGAGCCCGTTGGCCAGTAAATTTGGCTTTACTTCTGGAGATTCATTAGGTTTACTTTGTTCTTCAGACATCACGTTTTTGTTTACGTTGCGTTCTTGTGGCTTTTTATGGCTTCGACTTTTAAACATATTAGTATTAAATTGCTTTGGCGCATTTGAGTATTGGGGAACAAATTGCTTCGCTCCGCTACTATTGCCCCCATTAAATCCTCTTCCTGGGATATATTCTCCGGCACATGGATTTAATTTGCTTATCCGAATCTCATCTGTGACCTTGTTGTGATAAAGCGTCATGGATTCATTATCATCCAAAGATTCATCCCTATTATTAACCATTTTAAGCATCTCGGAGATACCGTCCAGATCCGGCCCCTGGTTGTCTTCCGACATGGAAGTTCCCTGCCCGCCAGAAAAGTAGTTTACCTCATCCTCATCAGCAACTTCATGATGGATAGGGGGAGGTCTCTCTCCTTCCACCACATGCAAATCCAGGCGCTCGGCCCCCGTGCGTCGCCCGTTCATCGCTCTGAGGTCCTTCAGGACGTCATCCTTGGTCCGCCAACTCATTTTATTTCATGGTTTTGTCAGTTTAAAACAGAGGACGATTTTCTCCCTTATTCTGGCTTACAGCTGCAAGGCACTTAGCCAATCAATAGGGAGATGGCGGATGGATGGTCCTCGTGAGTATTTTTTTCAATAAATGAACAACGTCACGACAAGCTCATTGTTAAATTTACTGATTTGTTTGGACTGAAAAACTATTGCACCACTTATAAACGCCTACTGTCTTATTTTATTTTAAAAACACAAATGGTGCAATACTTAATGCATTAGCCAGCATTTTGTCTCGCCAACATCTTCTGCCTGTAAACTTCGTCGCGTTCCTTGAGTTGGCGTTCCAGCATAGTCCCGAGGTCCTCATTCGATGCCACCGAGCGCTGGGCGTTGCTCTCATACTTTTTGAGCAAGTCTTCTGCGTACGAAGAAGGTTTGAAAGCATTATTAACTCCTTTTTCTTTAACTGGTTCCTTTTTCTCCTTGCTGGAGTCGCTTGTTCGAGATGTTGCACTTGAATTATCCTTTTTCCTAAAGGTAACGGATTCTTTCAGCTGTAAAGGCTTCAAGGGCTGTGGTTTGCGCTTGGGGGACTCCATGTTATTGAACCAACCGTTGACTTTAGATATTGATTCTGGATCTATTTCGGGCAGATCCATTTCACTGCTTGAAGATGTTGGCAACGCATTCTCCTCTTCTATTTTATCACTGACGAGGGCTTCATTTTCAATAACAAGTGTATTTGGTGGAGGATTCTCAAAATATTCTGGCTTAATCAATTTGACTGGTTCATCAGTTGTAGGAATTGATCCCATTTTAAGCAGAGTAGCTATCGCCACATTTTTTTGCCTCTTTGTCTGCAGAGAGTTATCACTAGCTGATGCAATTATTGTCGATTTTATTTTTTCTTGTAGTTCTTTTATTTCGTTTGCTTTACTCGTGGCTATGCTAAGTGAACTATTCTCTGTAATTTCAGATTTTTCAATTTTGCGTTTTGGGAGCCCGTTGGCCAGTAAATTTGGCTTTACTTCTGGAGATTCATTAGGTTTACTTTGTTGTTCAGACATCACGTTTTTGTTTACGTTGCGTTCTTGTGGCTTTTTATGGCTTCGACTTTTAAACATATTAGTATTAAATTGCTTTGGCGCATTTGAGTATTGGGGAACAAATTGCTTCGCTCCGCTACTATTGCCCCCATTAAATCCTTTTCCTGGGATATATTCTCCGGCACATGGATTTAATTTGCTTATCCGAATCTCATCTGTGACCTTGTTGTGATAAAGCGTCATGAATTCATTATCATCCAAAGATTCATCCCTATTATTAACCATTTTAAGCATCTCGGAGATACCGTCCAGATCCGGCCCCTGGTTGTCTTCCGACATGGAAGTTCCCTGCCCGCCAGAAAAGTAGTTTATCTCATCCTCATCAGCAACTTCATGATGGATAGGGGGAGGTCTCTCTCCTTCCACCACATGCAAATCCAGGCGCTCGGCCCCCGTGCGTCGCCCGTTCATCGCTCTGAGGTCCTTCAGGACGTCATCCTTGGTCCGCCAACTCATTTTATTTCATGGTTTTGTCAGTTTAAAACAGAGGACGATTTTCTCCCTTATTCTGGCTTACAGCTGCAAGGCACTTAGCCAATCAATAGGGAGATGGTGGATGGATGGTCCTCGTGAGTATTTTTTTCAATAAATGAACAACGTCACGACAAGCTCATTGTTAAATTTACTGATTTGTTTGGACTGAAAAACTATTGCACCACTTATAAACGCCTACTGTCTTATTTTATTTTAAAAACACAAATGGTGCAATACTTAATGCATTAGCCAGCATTTTGTCTCGCCAACATCTTCTGCCTGTAAACTTCGTCGCGTTCCTTGAGTTGGCGTTCCAGCATAGTCCCGAGGTCCTCATTCGATGCCACCGAGCGCTGGGCGTTGCTCTCATACTTTTTGAGCAAGTCTTCTGCGTACGAAGAAGGTTTGAAAGCATTATTAACTCCTTTTTCTTTAACTGGTTCCTTTTTCTCCTTGCTGGAGTCGCTTGTTCGAGATGTTGCACTTGAATTATCCTTTTTCCTAAAGGTAACGGATTCTTTCAGCTGTAAAGGCTTCAAGGGCTGTGGTTTGCGCTTGGGGGACTCCATGTTATTGAACCAACCGTTGACTTTAGATATTGATTCTGGATCTATTTCGGGCAGATCCATTTCACTGCTTGAAGATGTTGGCAACGCATTCTCCTCTTCTATTTTATCACTGACGAGGGCTTCATTTTCAATAACAAGTGTATTTGGACAAGCTCATTGTTAAATTTACTGATTTGTTTGGACTGAAAAACTATTGCACCACTTATAAACGCCTACTGTCTTATTTTATTTTAAAAACACAAATGGTGCAATACCTACATAAATAACACAAGGTGTAAAAAAATAATGTAAAGGGAAGCGACCCTCTGCACGAAGCACCAAAATATGAATGCCAACATAATACGTGTATAATATTTTTTTCTCAAACATGGCATGAAATGTTTACATTACGTGATTAAAAATAGGCCGCAAAGTACCTCGTTTCCGGTGCGGCTTGACACTTGGCACGTACTAATGGAATTTCATACTTACATTGCCAGCCTAGGCCGGCAATGTATTTTTTTTTAATTTCCATTCCACATTTATTTGGGCCACAGCATCACGGCATTCAGCCATTAAAAAAACAAAAAACGATTTTTGGTATATTTTACAGTTTTATTTATTTAAAATTGACATGAAAATAACAAATAACACATTATAAACAATTTCCAATTATTATAAATTGCAAACTAAACCACAAGAATACACATTTAAAATAGTTCATCTAAATATTCGCGGTAAAAATGTAAACTAAAACAGCTTTTGGTTGTATATGGTTTCCGAACGTGACATTTGCATTGTCTATGGATATAATATGTCACTAACGTCACTTTCTGATAGAAAGTTTCTGATTAACATAATATTTAGGGTAAGTAAGGATATTAGTAAGTTTATTTATTTCATTGCATATTTGAGAAAAGCACTATACATACCTCGGCGGGAAATGGGGTTGCCGGCCTCGTAACTATCTGGCCTCGCTTCGCTCGGCCAGCTATATGTACTCGCCCGGCAACCCCTTATTTCCCGGCCTCTGCAGTAATGTACTATTAATAATCTAACTGACTATAGCTTGGTAACTTCGTTGGTGACACTCACATGTGTGCTTTTTGTTATGTGCAGCCGTAACTACTTACACAAGTTACCGCCAACACGAACGTGGGCCTCCGGAGGCTGCCTCTGTCGGTCCCCGTTCATGTTGGCGGTAACTTGTGTAAGTAGTTACGGCTGCACATAACAAAAAGCACACAGGTGAGGATTTGTTAGGTGGCCTTCCCGAACTCATTAGATCTTCGAAGTAAATTTTCCGTTCGCATTTTTCCCCGATCGGTAAAATCCCTATGCACCATAATATACTTTTCGTTTTTTAGTCAGCAAGTACACTTTCCGTTCGCATTGTTCCCCGATCGGTAATCTATACTTCTTATTATAACGTAATATAAGATATGTATAGCTCTCAAAGACCTTATTAATTAAACCTACCTTAAAGCCGCTACAGACTGACTGCATTCTAACCGAAACATGTATGGGAACTCCGACTGCATGTTTTCTATACAAAATGCAGTTGGGTTGTAGTCCGTCTGTATCGGCCCTTAACCTATTGGTACCTAAACTATTTTTACAAATATAAAGTGACTGCCCCTGGATATCGGTAAGTATATAGTGAAAAAAGACGATAGTAAAATATGCTCATAGAAAAAAAGGAAAGCGGTGAAATAAAGGATCAGAGAACTATAAGACTGTAAAAAAATCTTTCGGGGAAAAATGCGAACGGAAAATTTACTTCGAAGAAACAATGAGTTCGGGAAGGCCACCTAACAAATCATTATAACTTGTACCTGACATAAGTCAATACCCCATAGTCAATAGTTCAACCTTAAAAAGCAGCTAATCTGTTTACCACTATAACCTTTAATACAAGTTATTCATATATTCTGTACCAAGCCGAAGCTGGGTGCCTTAACTAACGCTTTACCTAACGAGACGGGCAAAAACAGGTAAAAAACAAAAAAAAGGGCTCTCTTTTATTTCTTTAGTGTGTTGCTGCGCGGACGAGGTCGCAGGGGCTGGGCACACACGTGCAGCCCCTCGATAGCAACTGGCCAATGACAGAAAAAAAAGGGAGAGGCTAGGGACTAGTGTCTCACGTAACCCACGACGCGAAGTGCGAAACTGTTAACAATGGAAATATTGTCAATGCCTACAGATGGCCCATACAGGGCTATAGCTGACCAGCTAAAAATCACGCGCGATATCGAATTGGATCACCACACGGTGAGGTAAATGCTAGCTAGTCTCATCACCGCCGAGACGAATGACAGTCGAATTCAACTGGCGGTCCATGGCAGGTTTCAGATGATGGCTCTGGTGTCTTTAATGCGGCCCGATCCGCCGATCAAACAGGTGAATACAGCCAGTTCAAGGACGGGATGTGGGGCGGCGAAGTAATAATAATTATTAGCTGCTGCAAACTGTTTTATGGCTGACATTTGCGGGCACATGAAGCAACAGCAGTTACCGATTCATAAGGCCCCAATATACGAATATTACAAAATGGGCAATCTACATCTCTTTTACGAGGGCCATCACTACGACTACGAAAGTTCATTAGTTTGCCTGCTTAGACACACAGACCTGTCGGCCTGATAGCCCGACGCAAATGCACAGAAGCAGTTGCAGCTCAGCGGCTGCCCCTTAATGTTCAACCCTACAGCTGTCACGTAGCAACACGAGGTGCCAAGTTTCTCATAAAATTTTATACAAAAATACAAAATAGAGTGGAGAATGGCAAGACTCAAGTACAAGATGATCATTGCACCTTCCATGATCTACGGTTTAAATGTCATAGCTCTCACGAAGAGCAACAGGTCTAGTCAATAAATATGAGAGACATGTTCTCAACGAAATGATGGGTGTATCCTGAGACCCTCCTAAATAAAAAAATCTGATCGTAGATGGAAACACATCAACAAAATCATAAAAGCTCACAAGTTAACTATTTACGTACAGCCACATAACCAGACGCCCTCATCGTCATCTCTTGCACGCAGTCCTGAATTACAGGGATAACAGACGAAAAACAGGTCGTCGGCTTTTCACATGGAAGGACTGATTGAATCACGACGTAACACATTTTACAAACGAAGCCAGCTGTACTGGAAATCCATTGCATACAACCGAGAGCCTATCAAGAAAAAAAGCAGAGTATTTATAAGCATGCTGAAACAGACACAACACCGGACTCGAAGGAGAGGTCGAAGAAGAAGCCAACAGGCAAGAAGAGACTACGCAGTGACGGAACTCGTCAATCCTTTCCATATATATTCACACAGTTATCTATTTATCTCCTTTGACTTCGATGCTAGTATTCTTAGTCGCCCCCTTTCCCCCCCAATCTCCATCCTGACTGCTCGAACCCTACACTCCCCTCCCGTATCTTTTTGGCTCACCGGTGTCTCGGACAGGAGGGACGGTTGATCATACCGGAGCGGCAAGACGACGGCGAGGGAAACACGAGAGTGCTCGGGTGCGCCCCCCGCCATGGAACCCATAGATCCGGCCAGGGCCTGTTAAGTGTTCCTATACATCTCTGAACGACTATTGGTATCATGCCGGGGTGCCCGCCTGAGCAATCGCGTTGAGCCTCGTCGCCCCTTCCTCTCTTGTGTGCTCAACGCCTCCGCGTCCTTGCAGCAGA
The DNA here is from genome assembly GCA_947034925.1 of Eudemis profundana. NCBI lineage: Eukaryota > Metazoa > Arthropoda > Insecta > Lepidoptera > Tortricidae > Eudemis > Eudemis profundana. The sequence goes on along the minus strand of OX344794.1, from coordinate 1,198,052 downwards.
ACTGCTGGCTGGATGAGTCACCGGAACGGAACGGAACTATACACGTATTATGTTAGGAGAGACTTCTCTACTCTACTTAGTACTGTTACTTATGCTAGGTTTACACGAGCTTAGTACTTGTCATTCGTGCTAATGATTAGGGACTTATTTAAAGAGTGACAAGTACCCGTTTACACATTGTTAGTTTACGATTTGTTGTGAGAAATATTTTAAGCATTATTCCAATATTTTTTAATCGTCAATGATAGAAGACAATGAATATTTGGCACATAAACAGTATCAATTCCACAGCCTGAACTAACTGAGTTTTGATTTTTTTTCCTTTCATGGCCTGCCTGATGGTGAGCAGTCACCATGGCTCGAAACCGGTATTTTGCAAAAACCCCGAAATAGCCCAATATTTTGAATTATTTTATGCTTTTTATGTAGAGCTCAGTTATGTATTTAAGTCATGATTTCGTATTATTAGATTATCTGGTTTAAAAACGAAATAATATACCAAAGAATGGAAAGAATACCGGTAGTTTTGTATGGAGCAAATACCGGTTTCCGTTTGACTGTTCACACTAATCGACAAGTATTGATTTGATAGGTTTTTAGTTGAGAGAAAGAAGTTGGTAGGCTAGGCACTGGTCGCTTAGTAAACAGGATCGACTTCTAATCACTTGCATTTGCTGCTTAAGCACTAAAATCAATAATGTTTACACACATGTGACAAGTGAAAGTAACAAGTACTAAGCATTAGTTACTAACCTCGTGTAAACGTAGCATTATTGTGTGCCACCGATAAATAAGAACTTAGCGCGAAATATAATAGTGATCGAGTCGAGTTTAATAAAACTCCACTCCGTAGTAAGTGTGCTCTCCGTCCTTTCCTGTCAACTTACAGCTGAGTGTCATCTGAGTCGACCTTGAGCGATCTTCAGACAGTATATTTGAATAAGGAGCTCGAGTTGTTATCTCTTAGCGGACTCCGTAGCTAAGATATCGGGTCTTTAGGCCTTTGACATTTTGAAATGTTTGCAATTCTATTCTATATACGTAAAACAAAGTCGGGTTAGCTACACCATTTATAATACGAGAACGGGTGGACCGATTGTTATGATTTTTTGGGTTTGTCCCTGTCCCGAATAACGGAAAACATCTAAAAATTAAAATTTCTGGGGCGGGACGAAGTTCGCCGGGGCAGCTAGTTATTAATAATTGAAACCAAACTTAAGTCATATCAACATATCGTCGACGGTAAGGACAGACTTTAAGATTGACTTGCCTATCCCTCACTACGCCAATTTAACGATATGGCTACATGGTCGACGACATAACTATAAGTTTTTTTTTACATTTTATTCGTTATTTGCAATGTAAATATAATTTTAGGTCCCAATATGTTAAGTTAGGTTTATTTAGTTAGTAAGTTGTAGATCATGTGTTTTTTTAATGTTTTATTTGTTTAAATAAAATGAATATCTGTTTCATATTACACACTATAGGTTGAGGTGACAACCATTAAAAACTTATTAAAAAACCTCCAGTTCTTTGTCGATTAAAAAACGATTTAACTTAAGGTTTGTCAATACAGCCATTCAATACTTCTCTACGAAAAATCAATGTGATACATGTACAGCGAATAATTTTTTGGTGAGTGGGCGGTGAGGTTTAGTACGGAATCCTATAAAAACAGTACATTTAATACCTTTTAGCCTTACGAGAGTTTCGGGAAAAACCTGCCTCGGCATTTGTGAGTCTACTTTTAAGCGAGGTCGTGGGTGATTCTTGAAGGTCCCATCCCATACCCAAGACAAAGTAGGCATAAAGACGAACAAGTAATCCAACGTCGGCCTTTTAGGAGCGCGCGACACGTATTCACACAGACGCGCGATAGCACGCCTGTGCGAGTGTGATCCATACTGGATCTGGTCTGGTCTGGCTTATAGCCGACCATTCATGAACTTTACCAGTTTTAACCATCAGTTATCTGAACATAGTGTTGATAGTTTAAGTATGTAGTGTCCGTTACCTACTTAAAATGTGGGTTTATACGGGAAAAAAATGTCCGTAATTGGATCTTGTCCATTACTGGCGCCGTCACCCTAACTATGATTCATGTGAATGATGATGATTTATTTAACATTAATTTGCCGTGAGAGAATAAATATCCTAAAAGGCCCCTAGCGTCGACAATTTTAATCAATCACAATTTGACGGGCCTATACTGACGAGACGTGAAAATGACAGCTACATGTCACGGAACAACGAAACTATCTCAAAGAGAAACAGATGTTCAGCCCTGTGACACTTCATGTCAGCCAGTTCGGTTTGGTCCATGATTATAGAGGTGATTTAATAAAAAATACATTATAATAAGTATATGTCGCAGCCAACTGGTTTAGTTAGCATTTGGTTAACTGCCTAGCCTTTTCACTAAACGGCGTCATTTAGTTAACTGCCTGGATGAAATTTAGCCAAAGCGTCAATTAACCATTTGGCTGGCCAATGCTTAGGTCGTTAATTTAGTAGGGTAACTATGAAAATGGGCTTAGATTAGGGTTTTCTTTCAGAACAACAACAAATTTTCTTTCTTTCTTTCTAACAAATCTAACCTAAAAAAAAGGAGTTTGTTTTGTTTCCTTTTTCCATGCAGGAGGCTTTTCCCCTTCTCGAGCTCTCCTTGTGGAGGGCTCCGCCCTCCCGCCCCCCATGTGAGATCAGGTTCTAGGGCAGAATAGATTTATACAACTAAAATTTGACGGACTCGGCTAGGCGCGTTATTTGAATTTGTCGAACGAAATTAGTTTGCCTAGCCGTTTGATAGAAGGGCTAGACGGCCCGATGTTTTCCATCACTAAATTACACTTTTGTTTGGCGTCAAACGCCAAGCGAAAAACGTTACACGCTTAGTCGGGTATACAAATCGACGATTTTTCTGTGTTTGTACTACACGTTGGATTCAATTACACTAACACTGTAGCGTGGCGTCCAACGAACTCGATTCCTACCGGCTTGCCTAATATCAGGCATTTGAGCACCTTATTACTACAGCTCTTAAGGAAAATGTACGCCAAATCTGCACCGGCTTGCCCAAGGATAACTTTTACGCCACGCCACTGCTAACACTATATGTAATAATATTCATCTGATATAAAGGCTTATCATAATCTTAATACAGAATCCTAACGGACAATGCCCAGTGTTCCTGACAGGGAAATAAACAATGCCTGACCAAACACAATAAGGCGGAATAAAAGGGCATCCAATGTCGGCCATTTTGGATTCCGAGTAATTTCATATGCCCGCGCCGACCATATTCAATTGATGAGAGGTCATTCAGGGCTCCATCAATGGCAACTGTGTACCGCAACTTTATCCGTTTAGGTCTTAGAGATAGAAAGATTTTGTGAAAAATACAAGCACAGACTGCAACACTATACAAATATATTAGCCTCCACCTTGACTGACACATCAACATCTAAATTTCGGCTGAAAAGGAAGCGCTTGCCTCAATTTGAGAGGACAAGAAAAATAAATTTAAGGATGACATATGAACGGATGTGCGTCCTAAACGTCATATATACTTGCACAAACAAATCTGATTATGGCTGATGGCATATAGATAAATAAATAAAAAATAAAAATAAAAAAAGGTCTTACTTAGAGCAGCGCAGGAGTGCCTACTGCCTACTTCTAATAGGAAGCAAATACTTAGAAAACTACCGCGAGACTCAAACATTGAATTAAAAACGGATCGCTCACGTTGTACAATATACGATACATCCACTCGACATGTTTGGGGAGCATTCAGCATTCCCTTAATCATGAGTAAGTATAGTAGTTCCACGAGAGTTGAGGTGAATGATTACACACACAGCTACATGAAGTACTATGTCTCAGATCGCAGCTATTTGACTATGTATACTTATGTGTGTGTGCGATCTGAGGCTTTCTATGTTACCGCCGCTAGTATAGCGGGCGGTTATGCCCACTTTATGGCCAGGTGTGGCGTAATAGTACATTACACAACTAGGGTGGTAAAACAAAGGAAGGCCGAGATCGCAGACATTTGCGGCCCGAGCTGCAAGCGAGGGACGTAAATATGCGATCGAGGACTTTCTTTATTATCTCCCGTGTTGTTTACATCATTGTATGTCTACGCTTGGTCAGAAAACGGCTTCTTCCGTACGCGTAGAGTGCTGTAAAAGCCACTTTATGGCCAGGTGTGACATAAAATAAATTTCTTGTTTTATCAAGCATTTTTTGTATCTTAGTATGTAAATTGTTTAGTGTTCAATTTTCAATATCCTTTATGTATGAGTCAACGGAAATGTATGTAATCCATCATTGTACACAATTCCTAGGAAATGTATGTAATTCCTAAAACCGGAAATGTGTGAAATAAATTATATTACACAAATTTCCTAAGAAATCTATACATTTCCTAAATGGCAATCGGATATGTGTTTATCAAGCCATAATATTGATGATTATATTTACTTTTAGGTACGATTATTAGTGAAGAGTGATCACAACATACCCCCACTTACTGTCCAAGATAAAAAAAACTGTGACAGAGCCACAGTTAGGTACGACGACGAGCGAAGCGAGGAGGAGTGTTAGGTATCTTGCGATCACAACATACCCCACTTACTGTCCAAGATAAAAAGCTTTTTATACATTTCCTAATACGATATTGGAATTATACAGCCTGTAAATCTAATACGGGCGAATATTGAAACGGTGGTCAGCATAGGACCTAAGAAGCATATTTAGATAACTATTGCTTAAAACCACAATGAAAATATTTACCATACAAAATAATTCGGGCCGCAATGTAACGCAACACATTCAAGTTGACAAACACGCTAGTTGACAATTACTTTAAAAAAGCTCGTATCTCGCAATGTCATAACAAGCATGTATGCGGTACATTGCTGCTCGGTAAATTTTCTAAAATTAATTACGAGGTCACTATTAAGTGTAATTTAAAAAATCATATTAATTAATGATAACACTACTAAACGCTATATCTGGTTTAATTGTTCGCCCGTATTAGACTTACACGCTGTATACAATTCCTAGGAAATGTATACATTTCCCAGGATATGTGTGTAATAAATAATTTTTAAAACAATATTTTATACATTTCCTAAATAGCTTCGGAATTGTATACATTTCCTAAATAGCTTCGGAATTGTATACATTTCCTAAATAGCTTCGGAATTGTATACATTTCCTAGGATTTGTATATAATTCCTAGATTTCATACATTTCCGGTAACATATGCACAGAAGCAGAATTTAACACTGTCATAGTGGCCTGCGGAGGTCATATATCTAAATTAGTCCAGCCTTGCCCCAGGCCTATCGATTCGTCTACATTTGGAGACACGAGTGACCCCTACCTTATCTAAGACTGGATATTAACTGAATTTATATGCTATTTGAAAGTTCAAATCAGCTTCTTTTAACCCAGCGTCAGTCGGGTTGGGTCTTAATGACCCGCAATGATTTCAAACATGGGTGGGTTTTTAAGTAAACACGTTACGTTGTTGCGCTTCTCAGAAGCTGCAGTTAAGCGACTAGCTTTATCTTGACTTCCTGTTTAGTTAGTCGGTGTATGCCTACACAAGAAGTTAGAAATGGTTAAATGACAATAAGGTAAATATGACCCAACACATTCGGCGTACCTTTTTTGTATAAAATGTAACTGCTTTTTTAACAGTTTTTGACCAAAATATAATAAATTGATAAGTACCTAATTAATATAAAAGATAATGGGGCTAGACGACTAAAAAAAAACTGGTCAGTCCGCCAGTTAAATATATTGTACACGTATTTTTTCTTTTGTATGACAAACAAAAAATGACGAGGATACAGTGCTTAGAAGTTTTGAGTGGCGTCACTCCTTGGTACAATTTTCACCTAGGAGTGACGTCACAAGCCCCCACTCCAGAAGTTTGGTGATCTATAACTTAGTCGATTTTGAATATTTTGATTAACCAAAAAATACGTGTCCCATATTTTTCCATAATCTAGTCAGTTAGTTTTAACCCAGTCTTCATCCCTATTCCTTCAGTTTTCATGAAACACTTGACACCAGATGGATTTCAGGTCACCCCTCTATACAGCTGTTGTATCTTTTATCCTACCATACTGACGCCGGGTTAATTAAGTGTCAAAACGCTCAAAAAGTAAGCAGTTTAGTATGAAATACTGACTTGTCACGTCATGCTCAACGTGGTGCCTTATTTTTAGTTTTTGTCATTTTAAAATAGTTGATTGAACCAAATTTGATGTCGCTGAGGATCCATAATCGATTCCTATTTTGTTACTAAGTAATTATTTTTGATGATTCATTACTGTACAAAATAGGATACAAACTTTTTTGGAAATGGGTGAATCAACTTTTTGCTTTATGCAAAGATTGCCATTTCTCCTTATTTGTTCACCTTTTGCATGTTTTAACATGGTTTAAATGGAACAAGATCTTACACCTAGAGATAGATCAGGTAAAAATAAAAATAAAACTCGTTTTTAATAAATAAATAGTGTGACCCCGCGGACGAACCCTTATTTTCATACAAAAGTGGGGGACAGCTATGTCCGCTGGGTCACTGCTTAGTGCTTATAAACAAGTTATAATAAATAATATTTGCATTACGTAGCTTTATTATCTGCCTTTTAAATGAGCATACACTTTATAAAAAAATATCCGAATAAAGATTTCCTTTTAATTTTAGTCGGAGAAGGTGAAATTTTGTTGACAAAGAAAAGTTGACTCACCCAAATGATTATTGGCGATCCAAACATGTCGAACAATCTTAAATGTAAATAATAAGGCAGTCGGTTGTTACCAAAACGACTGCTACCTACTTATTATCAAATAAAATCAATTTGTCCTTCAGGATAAAGAGAGATTAGGAAAACAGAATAAAAGGCGGGGACGTATTAAACGTCCTTCACGAAGCGTGGCATTCGCAAACATCCCTTTAGCCGTCTCTACCAATTTCTACTTTATTTCTTTACCTTTAAAGTCGTGTTTAAAGTGGCACGATAGATTGGAGTGTTGGAAAGTGGTTGATTTGAGTACTCGATCATTTTTATGGGTTCCGACAATCTTTCAAATATGCAGTCAAATCGATAAGGATACATACGGTCCGCATATAGATTATAGTTGGCTATCTAGGGATGTTCATATTTTGCAGCTGGATTCAGGTAATTCTCTATATAAATTGACATTTCTCCGACTCCAAAGTATATTTTGTAATGACAATTGTGATATATGTATGCATGTAGTTAATTTTATTTCTTATTTTTCTTGACATTGTTAACTAGATTTAATTTTATTTAAAAATTTTATTGACATTGCTAAGTAGATTTCTGACATGTGATTTGTTTTATGTGCTTTTCATTATGTTATCCGATTTCATTATTTATTTGTTTGATGATCATAATATTGTGATAGGCAGATACGCTAATCTACACGTTCATAGATTAGCCGAGTAAAGTAAGATCCACGATAAGGTTCCCCTCTCATGAGCACGTAGATTAGTCATATAAATATAGTATAGTATTGTATCTTGGAGGTTAGAAGTAGAACGTAACTAGAGATATAGGGGTGATTACAAGCATGTCCAAGTATATCGAGTTCTTTTGGTTAAAGCCACCCATACCATCCCCACATATTACATGGCGACCGTGACACTGCCACATATTACATGGCGACCGTGACACTGCCACATATTACATGGCGACCGTGACACTGCGACATCCTGCGTGGCAAGCGTGACAAGCGATACAGAAGAAGACGCTGCGACATCCTGGTGACGTATTGAAGACTACTACATATTGCACCGTGAAAAGGTCACCATATATTACCTACTTAAACTGTGTTCAAAATGAAAATGGAGGCAATGGGCGGACAACAGTTCAAAGATGATGGGAGTAGAACCAGTGTTGCTGGTTCATTGAAGCAAACGGGTTTGGAGTTGCGGAGGTCCTGCTGGGTGCGGCTCCCTGTCGGTCGAGCGTCGAGCGGCGCGGCCAGTGATTCGAGGTGAAGATGTGTAAAGATAATTAAGGTATTTTGTAATTTATTTGTTTGTTATGTTAGTTGATGTTTTAATGTGTTCGTAATTTATTTTGTGTAGTAATTTGGTTATGGCAAGCCTAGTTAATTTGTTAAATATTAATTGTAGGAATATTAAGTATGTATGTTGTAACTATAACGACATTGTTCTAATTCAGTTAAGTAAGCAGACGGAGAGACCTTGTACGGTTACAAAAGATAAGTTATTAGCAGTGTTGTTCCTTGTTTTAAGCACAAATTTGTTGTTTAATCGGAAATATTTGTAAAAGAAAGGGGGTTGTAGCTGTGGTATGTTGAGATGACGGTTAAATTGTTGAGCATTTTAAATATTTATTCCCGGAGCGAGGCGAGTTAGTGAGATCGGGATCTCACGCGGTTGGAAATGATGGGTTGTGATTATGAGACAGATTTTTTTTTTTCTTTTGCCTGTAATAGACGGAAATGGAAGAGCATTTTGGGTGAATGTTGTTACGATCACAAACAAGGTTAAGGTTATAGAATTATTTACAGTTTGAAACGATTGGTAGAGGAAAATATTTTTGTCAATGTCAGTGTTAAAATAGTGATGATAAATATAATTTTGCGAACTCAAACTATAATCGCAATGCGATGAGTAAGCAAGGTCAGTGACAGTTCAGAGTAAGCAGAAATCGAGAAATTGCGCTAGGTCAAACACTTCGCTATCCAAGATCAATGTTATGCTGACTGCAGAGCGGCTGCATAACGTGACTCAGATAACAAGCGTGATGATTTAGATTTTTTTTCGTATCTGTCGAAGATTATGTAGATGTCTTATAATATCAGTAATCATGTAGGTAGAATGTTTAGATAAGAAATTAACCTTATTTGTGACAATACAGGAGTTAATGTGTTTATTATAAAATATAGCTGAATTATGGAGCTGGAATTACAGGAAGTAACGGATAGGTTAAAGGTGCAAGGGAATGTGAATTTGATGGTTTTTTTTAGCAGAGAAGTTAGGCAGTAGGGATGAAGACAATGGCGCATTGTTATTAATTATTGATTTTTGAGCTAGGAAATTGTTGATGAGTAAAATAAAGATTTTTTGGAAATGTACTGATGAAAGATTGAAGTGTTCCGTGAAGGATAACAATATGAGATGTATGAATATGAGGTACGTTGAGTAGACTCTACAGTTTAGAGGAATCAAAATTCTCCATGGGTGAAGGCACGCCAAGACGTAGCACTCCGAGACTTGGTTATTTATGTGGAAGGGTAAGATAGTAGAGTTGTTATGCATTAAAGATGGGTACAATAGTAAGTTGTATGAATCAAGATTCTCTATTAACGAAGGCACGCCAAAGACGTAGCGTTAAGAGACTTGATTGGGTAATGGAAAGTTTAAAAAGATGAAGACCAGTATGTTTGGGAATGATAAAGATTGTCAGGAACAGAAGTAGCAGTACAAACGAGAGATACTATGCTTAATATGATTGACGGATTTTTTTTTATTGAATCGTTGATGGAAGTGATGTTTTTGTACATATTCTATTTTGTTATTGACGTATAAAAGTTAATTTTACCAATAAATGAAATTGGTCATATCTACCACAGTTACAACATCTCTTGGAAAATGTAATTTTTTTTTAGATATATGTATTTAAGAACGTATAGAACTTGTGAAAATTGTTGTTGAATATCTGTATTTTTAAGTATGCGTAAGTACCTGCATTTTATGTATGGGATTGTAAGTTTGCTTTGTTGATTTTGTACCTACTATTTTTCTTTTCGGGGGAGGGAACCCTTACCTTTTCAGGGGAGGTGTGATAGGCAGATACGCTAATCTACACGTTCATAGATTAGCCGAGTAAAGTAAGATCCACGATAAGGTTCCCCTCTCATGAGCACGTAGATTAGTCATATAAATATAGTATAGTATTGTATCTTGGAGGTTAGAAGTAGAACGTAACTAGAGATATAGGGGTGATTACAAGCATGTCCAAGTATATCGAGTTCTTTTGGTTAAAGCCACCCATACCATCCCCACATATTACATGGCGACCGTGACACTGCCACATATTACAATATAAATACGTGTAAATTGACTCTAGGATAATTTATATTGTTATTTGATATCATGAAATAAAGAAATCTAAATCTAAAGGTGATGGAAATGTGTATCATACATACTATTGTCTGCGCAAATTGAAATCTCAATAAACTAGAATTAATGTGCAATTTGCTGTTTGATATGTTAGCGCCATCTATTATCATAATTTGTAATTTAACAGTTTTTTGCTAATAACAATATTCTTTTGGCTTTTTGCGAACTCTTCTGTCATTTCGCGCACACAAAATTGTATAAAATAAAACATATTTCAAAAACGTTTGGTGTCGTGAAAGCAAATAATGACCTTCTTCGTGTTTGTACGGAATCGACCGACTCGATTTTACTTTAAGCTTAATTTACTAGTCGGGATAATTGGGTAGGTAAAGGTGTAGTATGTTTTTTTTTCGATAAGCTTCATCGTTAAGGTCCAGAAAATATCGCTACTACATTTTTATTCCCTGTAATTTTTCCAAAATATTGTTTTAAATTCTCCATTTGACACTTGAAAAAAAGGGGCGCCGAAATGTCGCGTGTGTAAATCTGTATTAACAAAATAGGTATCTGTACTGTATGAGGTATGTGGTGTGTCGACTGACAAGTGTCATTTGCGTCTTCTGTGTTATTAGATCTTTGAGCTGGTCTTTGGATTGAAGCATAAAGTAAAAATGCTATTGCGATAATTTCTGGACCTTAATGACAAGGCCTATCGAAAATAATATAAACCATACATCTTTGAAAAACTTTACCTAGCCGTATATTTATCCCGTTGAAGAGAGGGACAGAAGCGAACTTTATTAATATCCACATCGCAGTGCAATCGCTTAACTTTGCTAGTTTCAAGTGGTTTTTACCCGACTGCGGCGAAGCCCAAAGGAGGGTAATGTGTTTGACCCATAACTACTCAACGGCACAACCGATTTTGATAAATGATACATCATTGGATTCGTCTTGATGGCGCGAGTGTCACTGGGTATGAAGTTCGTTAAAATAAACAAAACGGCGGATTTTATGCACTTTTAAAGTGCACCGCGGTCGGGTTTTTTTTAGTAAAAATATTTAGTTATTACAGCTTTATATTAGTTTCCATGTTTGTTGCGAGGGTGATAGTGCGGTCAGACAGACAGCTCGGCCACATTATAATGGCAGTCATTTTTTTTCCTACAAAAGGTACATCGCGCGCTTGAATGAGTGTACGAACTTTAAAATGAATTAAATCTTTGGTTCATAATAAAAAAAATATATTTTGAGTTGACAATTTATTTATTTTTACTTTACACTTTCAAAGTTGACTCTCAGATAAATATAGCCAAGTTTTAGGTATAATAAGGACATACAAATATCTGAAGTTAACACTTCATTATTTAGCTAAGATACCGGTATCGCCGATTATTTGCTACAATAATCGGTAATCGTATCGGCAAAATTTATTTATTTATTTAAACTTTATTGCACAATAATAAAAAAGTACAATTGGCGGACTTAATGCCTTAAGGCATAATGGGGAAAATTATGTATCGTTACATCCCTAGACTTAACTTAACGTTCAATATGGCGACTACTAGGACAATTAAATGTCGAGCACTCGGGCGTCTAACTTACTGTAACAGTATTATTTCAAGATACGAGTATGATCTAACATCGACCCTCTCTGCCCATTTTATTACTATTGAAATCAATTTTGTATGTAATAAGGAGTAAATATAAATAAACACGATCCGCTAGGGTTGCCACCGTCAGTGAAAGGTTATATTTAAATAGACAATATTAACGTGATATCGATTGACAGTATTTTTATAGAGATAAACGATGCAGTGAGGTTGCAAACTTTTGAAGTTTCGTCATACATAGAAATCAAAAGTCAAAGTCATAGGTATGTTGGCAGTATTCCCAGTGTAAGTTTCTTTTGTCGGCGAGATGTGCCGTTCCCGGGAATATTCCCCATATAAGTGGGGATTATTGCCGGGAATGGCACATCTCTAGTTATGCGCCTGCCTTACTTCCTGTAAATAAAAGGGTGAGAACTATAGTATATTACTCAGTAAGTATGATGCGGGAGGCCGAACCCTTGCGGGACCCGTTTTTATTGCTCTTTATTGATATTGGCGAGGGTATTGTTACCCGTTTTATGCAGGTTTCCCTTGTTAAACGCTGATTGCAACCGTTTAACTGTGTAAGCAATAATGCTGGCTTTTATTATTATGTGTATTATTTTGTTGCCTTTTAATTTGCAAACCTGACGTAACTAGGCTAGGGGATGAATTTTAAAATATAACTTATTGAGCGAGCTAAACGAAGACCACGTCGTGAAGAAGTGCCTTTCCACGGCTGTAAGGGAGGGAGAGGTACCTAGATCGCCAACTACCTGGATGACAAATGTCCAGAGCGACATGAAGAAACTTGGCCTAACTGTTGACGATGCTCATCACCGGAGCAAATAGCGCCTCATGATTAAGAAAGCTGACCCCGCGTAACGGGAAATGGCGAGGCAAAAGAAAGACGAAAACCGAGTGAGCTAAACGAGTGTCTCAGTTTCAGCCTGGGCAAAAATGCTTTCGTATGTCTGTTTGGCGGATGTCTGGCTGTTCTCCTCTGCAGGTCGCGTTTCTCAACTGATTCTCGTGAATAACTACAGCTCAAATAGCTACTAGTTTGTGTAATATGATAAATTAACAGTAACTCTTTGTTACTATTTACAGCATGTGACGCACGGATTAGAGTTATAGCACTTATAGCAAGTAAGCAAGCATTATGGGCCAAAATTATTTTTTGTGTCTAAAATGGAGATGAAAATTTATTGACACTTTTACAGAATTGCAGATGTCTCGTAATATATTTAGTGCAGTTTTACATTAGTTTTCAACCAGGCCTCAATGTTTATTATAAACTTTTTCGATATTCTGGGCTTTTTATAACAAAAAAGTATCATTTCTTACTCGAAATACTACTGCGTTACCAATCCCCATGTGTCGCGTCCAATTTAGTGTCCACTGCGTTACCAAAAAAATGTTTTCTATATTCATAGCCCACATATTTCGACAAAAGTTATTATTCAGGGTGAGCGTATATGCTATTCTGAATTACAAAATAATGTGTTTAAAATAAAATAAATAAGTAGGCCCTACTTACAGAAATAAATTATTTTATTTTATTTTATCAAGGGCTCTTTTACATGTCTTACATTATTTTGTCTTCTTTTCTTTTGGGGCTTCGGGTAATGACCTTCTGGTGAGAAGAAGCGCCGGAAGAAACTCACCAGTTTCTCTTTTTATCCAGAGTATTATATAGAGATGCCTATATATAAAGGGTCTATCACCATGAAGGATTTGTACTTCAACCCCCCCCCCCCCCCCCCCATAGACCCACATTGAACTTCGCTATTACATTTATGTAGCGGACTGTATAATTATTTCCATTGATTCTGTATTACAGTTGTTGTTTTAATGGTACAACAATAACAAAAAGTTAACGAAAAAGTATCTTTGCCGGCCAAGGCAAGTGTAAAAACCCAATTTAAGGTCATCTCTAGACTTAGAAATATTCATTATACTTTGGATTTAAGTAATTGATTTGAATTCGTCGCATTTGCAAAAATCGTTGCCACACTCAGAGCAATACCAATGATTAATTTGGGTATCATTTAATCGATCAGCAAAATATTCATATTTTGGTCAGCAGAAATATGTATTTGGTCAGCCAAAATAGCTAGTTGGTAAGCAACTTATGGTAAGCAAACATTTATAAATCAGGCTGCAATTAATGATATACTGATCTGCTCTAAATTATTTTGGTCAGCAAATTAAATATTTGAGCTGCATTAAGCGATCTACGGTTAATCAAATTTTGGTAAGCAATCAGTAGGTAAGCAAAATATTTCATTTTCTTCATCAAAAAAAAGGGGGCAATAAAACCTAACTGGGCGCAACTATTCTGCCGCCAATCGTGTGCGCATTTTGTCATTCGGTAATTGTCAGCTGTCAAGTAGCAGGTGTCACTGTGATATATACAGGGTGTCACTGTAATATATACAGGGTGTCACTGTGTTATATACAGGGTGTAACTGTGATAGATACAGGATGTAACTGTGATATATACAGGATGTAACTGTGATATATACAGGGTGTCACTGTGATAGATACAGAGTGATACTGTGATATATACAGGGTGTCACTGTGATAGATACAAGATGTCACTGTGATATATACAGGGTGTCACTGTGATATATACATAGTGTCACTGTGTTATATACAGGGTGTCACTGTAATGTATACAGGGTGTCACTGTGATGGGCTCATATAAAATTGGTATTTCGATTTTTAATACATCTCATAATGTTTACAAGTTATATTATTTATTCACAACGTGTATCGTTTCGTTTTTAGGGTCAGCAAAAAAATAACCCTAACCTACCTATTTTTGAGAGCCGTTTCGTTTTTAGGGTCATTAAAAAAAATTACCCTAACCTACCTATTTTTGGGAGCTGTTTCGTTTTTAAGGTCATCAAAAAAAAATAACCCTAACCTACCTATTTTTGGGAGCCGTTTCGATTTAGGGTCATCAAAAAAAAAATTACCCTAACCTACCTACTTTTGGGAGCTGTTTCGTTTTTAGAGTGACACCCTGTATACATTACAGTGACACTCTGTATATAACACAGTGACACCCTGTATATATCACAGTGACATCCTGTATCTATCACAGTGACACCCTGTATATAACACAGTGACACCCTGTATATATCACAGTGACACCCTGTATATCTCAATTAAACTGCTTACAGACATGTTTTCTCTGCTGACAGTGACATCCTGTATCTATCACAGTGACACCCTGTATATAACACAATAGCACTCTGTATATATCACAATGACATCCTGTATATATCACAGTAACATCCTGTATACATTACAGTGACACCCTGTATATAACACAGTGACACCCTGTATATATCACAGTGACAACCTGTATCTATCACAGTGACACCCTGTATACATTACAGTGACACCCTGTATATAACACAGTGACACCCTGTATATATCACAGTGACATCCTGTATCTATCACAGTGACATCCTGTATATAACACAGTGACACCCAGTATATATCACAGTGACACCCTGTATATCTCAATTAAACTCTCTGCTGACCAATTGTAAAATCTTGCTACCCAAGTAATTATTTTGCAGCTCGACTGTTTATTAGGCAGCCAAATGATTAAAAAAGCAGATTAATATTGGTTAAAATGTTAACCGTTTTTAAACTGTTTGCTGAACAAGAGTTGCCGCCCGATTTTATTTATTGCCAGCCAAATCTTTGTATGCTGCCCAAATGATTTAACTGCTTATTTTTTTTTGCGGATCAATTTTAATAACGGCTGACCAAAAATTTACTTTCCGATTAATTTCATTGGAACGAAAAATGCAATATTGGCGATATTTCCGACAATGCTTGAGTAATTGGCGATAAGGTCACGTTAGAATTCTTAGAAAGTATGTTGGCAGTATTCCCGGTATAAGTTAATGTCGGCAATATTTCCAGTAAAGGAAATTCCGGTAATAGCGCATCACTAGGCACTCGCAAGTGCGGAGAACATCTTCGTGCTCGGTACACCGAGCCGTCCGTAGGAAGCCATTTGCCATTATTTATTGATAATGTGGATGCCATCTGGGTCATGTCGACTGGGGTTTGTTTATGGAGTGCGCTTCAAATAAACGTTATTGCTGCACGATCATTATTTTTACTAGGTATAACTGGTATCCTTTATAACAGACTTCAAAAAAGGAGGTTTTCAGTTCGACGGTTCTTTTTAGGGTTCCGTACCAAAATGGTAAAAAAGGAACCCTTATGGTGCGACTCTGTCTGTCTGTCCGCCTGTCACAGCAAGATATCTCAGGATCTACTGATGATATCAACTTGAATTGAAATTCGGAACAGTGTTAAAAATTGCTAGCCCAAACCTATTGGACAGACAAAAAATCTTATAACCTTTTTAGTTTTTATCAAATGAAAGGGCTTAATCTACACAAGATTCCAAAACTATTTTTATTTTTTTTCTTAGACATGTAGTTTTTGATTTAATACATAAAACGTTGAAAAAATACCATTCCCCCCTATTATCTCCGAAGTTACTGAATAGAAAAATCTGTGATAATTACCGATTATTAATATTATCCAAAATTTTACAGGAAAAATAAAACGGTTTTCCGAACATGCAGCGTCTTTTAGAAATTAGCAAAAATTGTAAGACAAATTTATTTGCTCCTACTAAACTAACCGCGACATATGTCGACTACAGTTTTTCAAGAGCAAAGTTAAGTTTGTCTCACCATACAGTTTATCTTGAATTATCCACGTATCTACTGACGAGTTTGTACGGAACCCTCGGTGCACTTGCCCGGTTTTTTTATGTGTGTTTCCTCCGATTACTCGAAGATGCTTGCGCCGATTTGGAAAATGTCTCCAAAACACCATCGCCAGGTCCCTTAGTTGATAATAATTGGATCACCTGGTAGATACAAACAAACCCTTTCAAACAAACATATATTTTGTCAAATCGGCCCAGGCGTCGAGTAAGGTCCCATTTAGACGGCCCGAGCCAACACGTATGCGAGTTTGATTATATTGCGGGCTACCTAGGTCCGATGAGTACAGCTGATCGATTAATCGCCGCAATGAAATGAAAATCGTATACGAGTTCTCGCCTCATCTAAATGGGGCCTAATGGGGGAACATAGTGCGAGTCGGATTCGCAAACAAAGGATTCCGTACCACCGTATAATATGCTTAGTAATATTGTCCCGGATGGTACCCTTTGGGTACGGAACCCTAGAAAGAAAAAATAATTAAAAATACTTCTTTCTAATGTTCTTTTTAGGGTCCGATGAACTGCGAACTTTGCAGCTTTTTTTGAAGTCGGTCAAAAAGTGAAATTGGCATTTATTGGAAGAATACTGCTTAATTAACAGCAAGGCGAGGCCTTAGGCGGCGGTGAGATTGTTATAATATAAAACAATGGATAAACATTAAAGTAGGATGCGATTGCATTTCTAGCGGTGGGCGGATATTGTTTTATTCTAAGCTTAGCTAGGGTTGCCACACCGTTGATAGATAGATAATTTATTTCATGATAAAGTAGCAGTATACAAGATGGACAGATGATCTGGTTAAGGCTGCTGGCTCACGGTGGATGCAGGTTGCTTCCAACCGAACTAATTGGAAATCTATGAGAGAGGCCTATGTCCAGCAGTCGACGTCCTATGACTGAAATGATGATGATGATGATGATAGCAGTATAAATTTGCAGTAAGTACAAAGTTACAAGCATTCACGTCATGATACAAAATGAGATTAATAAATGTAAAAATGTCACAATTTCAATAGACACAAAAAACAGAATTAGCAAATAATAAATAAGCCAAACAATAAATAGTTAATGATAAATAAAACCATTGAAAGTGCGTTTATTTATTTATAAACGTTTTAAGCGAAAATTAAAAAAAAAATACCTAGGGAGGAAGTCGAAATCGCATCTCTACGACTCTTAGGGAAGGCGGCTTCAGAGTTAGCACCACCGTAGCTCAAGTAGAGTTCTTCCATTCTGACACACTTTTTTTTATACTGTCCGACTTTAAAATATCCAAAATGAATACTGTTAGTTACTTCAGTTTCCAATACTCCAAATATAATAACACTAAAATAATAATATATGTCGGAGACAGTAGCGATAGATCAAGAAATCCTAGATCGTCAATTGACTACTGTAGTACTAAGTAGATTTAAAATGGCGGCGAACGCCGTGTGACGTAACGACCGGTTGCGCTGCACGTGGACGGGCTCGTTGGACAAGAGTGTCATTCTCTTTCTGACTGTCTTACGATTCTGTCAGTTCGTCTGCCAGTAGTTAAAGTTGCTACTTGATAATTGTAATTCTGTCGATTAATAGTGAAATGAATCATACTGTGTAACGTAATTGTCTAATTACTCACTCGAGTACCTGTGCCATAATATTGTAACAACCATTGTAATGCCTGATGATTGAAAAGAGAACCTGGTGAGTTTCTTCCGGCCCTTCTTCGCACCAGAATGTCATTTACCGAAGCGGCCAAAAGAATGAGACGAATAAACGATTTGATCTGACATGAATCCTCTTCTTTAACCACCATACCTCAACAGCGAGGATTTTGCAGCTAACCCATCCTGACAAGTCACGAGAATCCGACATATATGATAAATATATTAACGCTAACCAAGTTTCCAAAATTGCTTGGAACACACCATCTATATTCATTTACGTGCCATCAACGATTCTTAAATTACTAAAACCAAAAATAAATAACCGATTTCACCGTGTTCAACAGTGAAGTCACAAATCAGTTTTTCCTGTAAATTGGATACGATCTGAGCGTTGGCACTTCATAAAAGGAAGCTGTCTTGATCTGTCAGGAAATAGTCCCCATTTAGACGGGGCGAGAACTCGCATGCGAGTTTGATTACATTGCGGGCTACCCAGGTACGATGAGTACAGTTGATCGATTAATCGCCGCAGTGAAATGAAAATCGCATACGAGTTATCGCCGCGTCTAAATGGGGCCATAGCCTGTTAAATTAGGCCCAGTTAGATAAAAACGCATGTAATACTTACATATCTATACCTATATGTAAGTATTACAGGCCTTTTTATTAGAATACCCACCGAGAAAGCACACATAGATGTTGAGAAATTCTAGACAGAGTATTCTAGAAATCACACTATAAACTTTATTGACAGGTCTATACAATTTTAGAATACCCACCGAGAAAGCACAAATAGATGTTGAGAAATTCTAGACAGAGTATTCTAGAAATCACACTATAAACTTTATTGACAGGTCTATACAATACAATTTTAGAATACCCACCGAGAAAGCACAAATAGATGTTGAGAAATTCTAGACAGAGTATTCTAGAAACCACACTATAAACTTTATTGACAGGTCTATACAATTTTAGAATACCCACCGAGAGTCCGTTGACAGCCCTGCGCCTACGAGATGGCATAAACGCCGTGCGACTGTAACTGCCCGCCCACACGGCTTGCTTCACCTGTGATCCCGGGTTAGCCTCGTTAGTAACCCAAGCCGAGCTAGCGCCCTTTGATCAGGACCTAGGACCTGATGGTTAGGGTGTCCCAGACAGCAAATCTCCATACAAACTTTGAAGCCAAGTCGGCACGAGCTCCCATCATCACAGAAAATTGAAATTTTATATAGTATAGTAGTAGTTACAACTCTTTAGCGGGTATGCATCACAATAGTACATTGTGCTTCAAGGGCGGTAAGTAAGGAATTACAAACGAGTGTTTGTTACAAGGCCGAGGCGAAGCCGAGGGCTTTAACAACACGAGTTTGTAATTCCTTTACTGCCCGTGGCACACACAATGTTTTTCATCACACTTGTGAGGAAATCTGATTAAAATAACCTTACTTAACCTAAATAAAATTGTAAAACTGACAGTGACATTAGTGACATTTATCAAGACGACAAGTCACGTTCGGAAACCATAGCGGTAAAGACTTAAAATGGTTGATTTTATATTTGCAAAATACTGAAATACACTATTTAAACATTTAATTAATGTTACAGAAATATGTGTTTACATGTATTTGCAATAACAGTTTCTTTAAATAAATATTTCAGTAATAAAAGTTAAAAAAGTAAGTTGGCGTTTTCTTTGCACATGACAAATAAGAGTAAAACAGAACCAGCGTTTCAAATTTAAAAAGAAAACCATTACGCCCTAGGGCGTAATAGGTCATTTACGGCCCGCAAAACCTACGTGTAATGACACCATTTTCGAGCAAGTGTGATGAAAAAAAAAATATCTAGCCCATACAACAAAAATATTTTTTTTTACTTATTTTGTAATGCATAGGCATACCCCTCAAATACTTTTTAACAACTCAAATATACTGGTATACAAAATTTCAGCACTTTGTGATGGTGCGAACGCGTGCCGACTTGGCTTCAAAGTTTGAATGGAGATTGCTTTCTGGGGCGCCCTACTGATATGGTGTCGTACCACCATGGGCCCGGAATCTATAGTCCCGCCCATCGAATCTTTAACACAGTTTTTAGTGACGAGGGAACATTTGATAAAATCTGTGTCTGCCACGGACCACCAACTTTTTGGAGTAGGGTTTTTGGTTTTTTTTTGCCCCGCGCGCTCGACGCCAGCTTTTTTTTGATTTTTGCTGGCCGGGCCACCTTGAGTGGATCGGGAGTCGGGAGGACATACAATTTTTTTCGAATGGCTTCGCGGACCACTTCAGGTGCTTCCAGGGACAACCAGTGGTCCGCGGACCACCGGTTAAGAACCACTGGGTTAGACAGACGAGTCACTCTTCGGCCGTTTAGGAGTGCGTGATACCTCTTCAAGGTTGATGCGCAGGCGATGTGATCTGTACCGGCGCATTGGTAAAACTTTGCTTGTATTGCGTTCGTTCATACGGCGCGCACACATACAAGGCGCGCCGCATACCTTTGGTAGGAAGGATATGTAATGGCATGCTGATTCAACATTCGATAGCTCGTCTACTGGTATTCGTAGACGAACCCTCAAAAATAAAGGGTAGAATTAGCTGGCGCTGAGCCTTTACTGCAGGGTTTTTGATCAATTAAATAACATTAGTTACAGTTCTTATAGAAACTGTGAAGAGCAAACGATAGCGCGATCTAAAAGACGCCCAGCGCCATCCGTCGGGCAACATGACAATCACTACTGTCACTAGCTACCGCAGTATCATTTTATATAGTAAGTGTTTATTTCTGACAATACCAAATAATGGCTTGTAATTGACCCGGAAATAAATTGGACCCGGTAGTTTTTACGAGCTACGCGAATGGCCAAAAAAGCCATAAACTATTTATTTACGTTTTATTTTATTGCTTATTTTAAGCGTTAGCCTCGAAGGGAAAAAACGGAACCCTTATAAAAGCGCTTAATGAGGTCATCATCATAAAGGTCATTGGGCGTTTTTGACCCGCTTTCCGAAATTTCGCGTACAGAGACCAAATTAGTTTTAAAATAGAGAATTTAATCTCACTTTTCTAAATATGTAAATTTTTTTTCGGCAGAAAAAAGTTATTCAACAGTATGTGTACGATGTAGTGATAGTTCGCCTAGGGAATGTAATACGGCCACATCTTAAAAAAAATTTTTTTTATGAGATTATTGTTGATTACTGTCACGTATTATAAGTACCTACGTGACAGTAATCAACAATAATCTCAACAAAATTTTTTTGAAACGGCCACATCTCAAAATAAATTGCAATCACTAGGCGAGTGCTGACTTAATTCATTGCAAAAATGCTATAATGATAAGAAATGATTTTTATTTTTTTCTTAATTTTCCCATGGTTTACAAGAATGCGACTCATACCACTGAGAAGCAGATACATTTACCTACATAACTAGCCCTATTTCGTTTGTGTACCTACGCCGTGGGTCATATGTCCGAACAAAATGCCCAATGCCTTCAAGAGACTTACTCTTGTCGGTGGAGTAGCCGCCATTCCGTTCTCTTCTCTGCTACCATCTTGAGCTCCTGATACGACGTCACATTGATGTTCTCTTTAGCTTGATCCATAAACGCACGCCCCGGTCTTCCTCTGCCTCTTCCTACTTCTATTTTGCCTCCAATTAGTTCTTATATAGTTAATGAGGTCATCCCACCTGATTTTTTGGTCATCTGAAAACTGTCGTTATAGAGTTATTAATCGACTTTATAAAAAAAAATCTCTAGTCGGCCGTAAATTTTATTTTTAACGTTTGTTACCTCACAACTGTGTCATTCTTGAACCGATTTAAGGAACGATTATAGATACAAAGATTTAAATACATAGAAAAAATCAAACGTAACCCACTTGTAGCCATGGCGGCATTCGAACCTGCGTCTCTGTCTTACCGGGACATCGTGCTAACCGCAACACCACCTGGTCAACGTTTCATTAAAAAAAAACTGTAATATAGCATCTCTAAAAGTATTGGCTTGGCACCTAATATAGCCCCCTATACTCACCGCTGACATAGAAGTTTCAAGCTAAAGCAGCGGTCGGCAACCTGCGCCCACGGGCCCATATTCCGGTCGCTATATTCCGAATAGTATAAAATCACAAATTATTACCAAAATGCGGCCCGCGTCAATTTCCTTAGCTACTATGTGGCCCTTGGCTGCTAAGCGGTTGCCGACCGCTGCACTAAAGCTACAGCCGCATGCACCGATTTACCTCAAGTACTACATTGAGAACACTTTCAATCAGCTGTAAGAAGCACGTAAAAACCGGTAAATAAAACTAGACGAGGTCGGAACGAACGGCGTGAGATTATCAGTAACTAGCTCAGTCGATACAATACAATGCCTATCATGAGAAGCGTAACGTGGGGCTTGCAACTGGGGCGGGGAAACGGCCTATATAGGGTTGCCATAAGTGTGGGGACCAGTGGCGTGGCGTTGAAGAAATCTTTGGGCAAGCCGGAGCAGCTTTGGCTTCAATTTTCTTTAAGAGCACTAGAATTAAGTGTTGAACTGCCTTATATTAAGGCAAGCCGATGGGAATCGAGTTTTATGGACGCCACGCCACTGGAGGCGACTCACACCGGGACATTTAAAGAAAAAGTACTAGAGATAGAAAAAAAAGGAACTTGATAGCACGGTATACGGTAGTTTTCCTTCCTCCAAAAGGTACATCGGGAGCGCGCATGTGTGCGCGCCGTGTACGGACGCACCACAGGCAAGGATTTGAGCATGCGCGAGCATGCCACAGTATGGCGTTCACTCACACAGACGAGCGTCGTGCATCACACCGACACACGACGCGGGGACACCGTGCTTTAAACCGGGACATGTCCCGGCGTACCGGGACCTATGGCAACCCTATCTATACATATAGGAAGGTAGGCAGTGATGGTTATAATCCGATTATATGCAGTCACTGTGCTGTAATATTACAGTAAATAAGAATGTCGGCTAAAGCTTTTAGGGGCGAATTCGCAGCCAAACTTTTTCAATATCCAAATCAAGACCTCAGAAGCATAACACTGTAAGTCCTATTGTTTTCCATACTTACTTACAGTGGTATGCTTGTCAAGTACGAAAAAAGTTTGTGAAGATGTTTGGATATTTAGAGGTTTGGATGTTTGTTACTAATAACGGGATAGCAACTGGATGGATTGAGATGAAATTTGGCATGCGAGTAGACCAAGTCCTGGATTGAAACATAGGATACATTGTATCCCAGTAGAATGCTCCCTTGGGATAGTTGTTATTACTGGTGCTTAAGTCAAACTGTCGATGACGATATTGACGACGAATGCCCCCTGTTGGTGACTGGGCACACTTGCGATTTACGGGCGAGCAGCGGGCAGTATGTTTGTATGTTACCCGACTGCGGCAAAGCCCAAAGGAGGGTTATGTGTTTGACCTGTATGTATGTATGTATGTAACTATGTATGTTACCCGACTGCGGCGAAGCGCAAAGGAGGGTTATGTGTTTGACCTGTATGTATGTATGTACGTATGAGTGTATGTAAGTATGTATGTTACCCGACTGCGGCGAAGCCCAAAGGAGGGTTATGTGTTTGACCTGCATGTATGTATGTAAGTATCAGTGGCATGGCGTAAAAATATTCTTGGGCAAGCCGGTGCATATTTGGCGTACATTTTCCTTAAGAGCTGTAGGTATAATAAGGTGCTCAAATGCCTGATACTAGGCAAACCGGTGGGAATCGAGTTCTTCGGACGCCACGCTACTGGTAATGTATAACGACGTGTATCAAAACAGTTATATAACGTCACGCAATTTTTTTTTAACTACCTCTAGTTCACTAGGAAATTCAGGCTATAATAATTATTTTATTTTTGTCGACAACCCTAGCGGTGGGCGTGGCGACCAGAATAAGCGCGCGTTATGGCGGATCTCACACTGCAGCGAAAATTGCGGCGACACGCGACTCAGCGATTTTCAACTTTGTATGTAGAATCATCGATTTGTATAGAAAAATCGCGGGGTGGCGCACACTGGCGCGTAAATCGCGGCGATTTTTTCCGTGTAGCTGCGCATACACGGAAAAAATCGCGGCGACGGGCGATTTCAGTGTGTTCTTCGCCTATGAGTCAGAGCGAGAAGGTAGGATTCGGCGCATTTTTGTGACTCGAACGTGCGTTTTGTTTGACAGTGCGACTTCTGTACGAAGTACTATTACTTATTCTGTGCTGCGGGCGAGTTTCCATACAAAACGAGTTCGCCGCGAGCGACATTTGTATGGAACTTCGCTTCTAACTCACTCGAGAAAGCTCGCTCGCAAATCGCAAGTGTGATAAGGCTCTTACTTAACGCGTTATCAGACAGATCTAATAACCAATTAATAGTTTAGTATGAGGGCACTCTCGCGTCTGTTGCGCTTAAAGCCAGCATATTGCTGGCTGGCATTCTATTAGAGACAAATTAAATTAGCGCTGGCTCGCTTCTTGCTCGTATTAACTTCAGTATAACATACCTACCTACCAGTGGCGTGGCCTAAAATATATGCTTGGGCAAGCCGGTGCAGATTTAGCGTACATTTTGCTAAAGAGTTGTAGAATAAGGTGGCCAAATGCATGATATTAGGCAAGCCGGTAGGAATCGAGTTCTTTGGACGCCACGCCACTGCTACCTACCTACCTATACCTACTACCTGTTGCATGTATAGACATGCATGAAGCGCGGGAAGTGTGCAGCGATGATCATGTGGGCTCGTCCAGAAATCACGTGATCAAATTTGGCCTGTTTTCATAAATTCTGAATGCTATATGAGAAAAAATTGAGAATGAAACCAACTACTACTATTAGGCATAATGTTAAATCTTTACTTCTGTACTGGGTATTAAATAATATCGTTTTCTTTTTGTTACAGAGGCTCAAACTCCGAAACCCTGGATCCCAGTTAAAACCAACATGGATTCAGAGAGGTAAGTGATATTGCTATTAACTAGAGATGGGCCTACGGATTTTGCCGACTAATGGGTTCTCAATTTGCCGATTAATCACCTTTTACACCTTTAAAAAGCTTATTTAAGTTGATTATTTTTGTTTTTCTTTTCAGCAAAGTACGTAAAAATATAAAATAATTAAGAAAAATATGGTTTAATTTCTTTTGTGTCCTATATTCTCCGCTAGGCAATAGTGCCGAATATTCGGCATTTTTTGCCGACTAGTCTCCGACTAATCGGCCGACTTTAAATGATGCCGAATAGTCGGCGTTCCCTACTAGTTGGCCGACTACAGATGCTGCCGAATAGTCGGCGTTCCCGACTAGTCGCCGACTAATCGGCCGACTACAAATGATGCCGAATAGTCGGCGTTCCCGACTAGTTGGCCGACTACAGATGCTGCCGAATAGTCGGCGTTCCCGACTAGTCGCCGACTAATCGGCCGACTACAAATGATGCCAAATAGTCGGCGTTCCCGATTAGTTGGCCGACTACAGATGCTGCCGAATAGTCGGCGTTCCCGACTAGTCGCCGACTAATCGGCCGACTACAAATGATGCCAAATAGTCAGCGACTAGCCGGCCTATCTTTATTAACTTAATATGCAACGTCTGCGGACCGCAGTACAGTCACAGTATAACAGCAGTAATGTTTCTTCCTACAAAAGGTACATCGCGCGGCTTGTATGTGTGCGCGCCGTGTACGAACGCACTACAAGTTAAAGTTTTACGAATGCGTAAGAATGCTCCAGTACGGATCGCACCGTCTGCGCCTCGACCTTGGATTGGTATCGCGCGCTCCTAAACGGCCGAAGTGTGACTACATTTTTTTATTAAAGCTCGGCTAACTTGCAACCCTAGTGGGCATAGCAATTATATGACCGGGTGGTCGGCCGTGGCGTTCCCTGGGGTTGAACCAGGTCGCTAGCCGGACCACCCCGAGTGGATCGGACTGGGTGGGTGCCGGGGGCGCCTGGGGTCGAACCAGGTCGACGATGTGCCTCTTGTAGGAAGAAAAATTACCAGACTTTTAGACCCCCCCCCCCCCCCCCTGTTAGTATAAGCTGTGACGTACTATGTGGAGGCTCCCAGATACTGTGGTATAATAAGGTAATAAGGTGCGCCATATCACAGTTCGATTTCAATATTATGCTAACTGATATCGGAAATTGAAATCCATTTAACCTTTACCCTTTATAATATTCACAATGAAACTTACGATTCATTGGAGAGTGTCCGCAGCGATATAATATTACTGAAGACAATGAAATGCGAAAATATAGTGATGTGCTAGTATTCCTATTCCCTGGAATTTTAAGGAAATATTGCCAGCTAGTAAAGTGTCTTTAAGGAAATATCGCCAATACTCATGTTCATTTTCATTTGTTATTGATTAGTCGTCCAGATAGTATCTGACTAATGACTTTGCCGTCAAGTAATGACATTACTAATCGCCGTGTAGTGATTGGAATGAACGAAACTTATATGCTGAACGAAATAATGACAATTTTACTGATGTAATTATTACTGATAGTGTCTGAACCACTATTGTTTTGTTTTTGGTATTACAAGCATAGTATATTAAATCATACTTTTACTTACATGTATAATCAATTTAATTCGATGTCAGGCACTCCTGACAAATATGACAAAGGTGGGATTAAGCTGAAATTAAAATGTGCACGGCGGTGGTAAATAACGACAATGTTGTCGTCAAAAAAATGGTTTTATAACTTGGTTTCAGAGTTGCGCATTTTAATGAATGTTCAATGAAATATAATTGCATACCTAATTTAGTAAGGAAAGGGATTCGCAATGCTTCACGCACCGGTCCTTTAACCACGCTTATTAGCTAATTAAAATTCTAGTAGTGCTTTTTAAAAAATACATTACAAGTTTTTTGTAATTAGCAAAATGATATTCCTACTTCATAAATGTCGTTGTCTAGTACCAATACTACAAGTACTACTTACTTTGGGTATTGATTGAATCGACATTCGTGTAAGATGTCATTAAATTTTTTCGCACAAAGCAATATTGCCGGTCGGCCCAATATTGCCGTCAATTTTCCCAGACCGGGAAATACGGCCAGTGATTTTCCCGCCCGGGCAATATTGTCGGACACGCCACATCATTAAATGGACGTCTTAATTAAATTGAACAAGCTGCAACCAAAATTCCTGCAACTGAATGGCTTTTGTAATATAAACTGAGATTCGAATGCCAACGGAAAACTATTCAGCCTGGAATTTCATTTGCTAGAACATATTGCTCTTTATTATAGCTAGAAGATTTATATGAAATTTTATAGGTTAAATTTTACTGTTATAAATTATAAACGTCTGTATTTTTTTTATTATTCAATAGTTTTACTTACCCCTTATACCGTGTTTTTTTTGTTCCGTTAAATTAGACACGTTGCTTCGTACGTCAACAGAAGCTACCTGGTATATCGCTTTGTGTTAAATTCGATTTTTTTTTTACTTTTCTTACAAAATAAATTAATACTGAGTTGATAACCATTTTAAAAGGCACTTTTGAGTCAGTCAAAAGTTAATGTCAACTATGACAATGTTGGAATTATGACAGCTCATTTATACTGGTTGGTGATTAAATTAAGATTATGAATATTTTAAAAACGGCATGAGTTACAAAATTAGTTTCTTGGAAAATAAACTTAATTAGATCTGAAGAATGTGCCCTCAAAGTTAACAGAAATCAATAAAAACACGGTGTATACATACCTGTTTTAAAAATTGCTTTCCGTCTGCAAAAGAGTTCCAGTTGGAAGGCAGTTCTTTGCCAGGTGAAATAACTGCATCGAAATTGTAAACCAACTGCGCAGTCCGCTTGCAGTCGGCGTGCAGTTATTTAAACTGCAAAAAATTCGCCTTCAAACTGCACTTGCAGCCAGAAAGCATAGAAAGATGGCCTCGGTCTTTAGGGATATCGGGAGACATATATCCGTACGTAATTCACTTCGTGTGGGGTCCTCAATACGTCATCGTCCCCCGCCCCCCGCGCAGACTATGGGAGTGTCACCAACGGATATGCCAAGCTATAGCAACGATATCTTTCTGCACAAGGCTGTGACAAGTCACAAAATGAGAATGACTCCCGTAGTAGTTCTTACTATACAAACGAAGATCTAAGATTAAACTTTTAAAATTACCTACTACTTCTTCTTCTTTAACTTAAGAGCCTTGCTTTTGTCGGTGAAGCAATCGCCAGTCCTTCCTATTCTGCGCCAATTCCTTTACCTCCTGGTACGTCACGACCTTGACCTTCTCTTTTATCTGCTCAAAGTAATTCCTTCTTGGTCTTCCCCTGCCTCGTTTCCCCTCAATCTACCTACCTACTACTTATGTGTTTGTAAAACCACTATGAACTAAACGGAGTTATTGATTCTAACTGTACGCATCATGCTTATTTAATTAAGGATAATTCGTGTAACCGACGCGGCTGTTGATCGTTTCATGTATAATTGCCAACGGGGACAAATCAAACACCTCCAGGAGGCTTAAAGTCCCTAAATGCATGGAAAACTAAGTGATTGTCGAGCTTATTGCTATAATCACATGGTTGAGTTTCCTTCGACGTTGTGTATGCGTTTAGTTTCTTTCGGTTCTTGGCTACGTCGCATATACTCTAAAGTCAACACACATGTCGCACATATTAGTCTGTGTGATATCTATAATTGATTAATATATGTAAATTATACCGGGTGGAATGAAACGAGCACCTTCCCTGAAATTATAATGTCATTATATTTGATGTAGAATCGACCTGCAATAGTTAATAGTACATTACACAACTAGGGTGGTAATACAAAGAAAGGCCGAGATCACAGAAGTTTGCGGCCCGAGCCGCAAGCGAGGGATGTAAGTATGCGATCGAGGGCTTTCTTTATTACCTCCCGTGTTGTGTACATCATTTTATGTCTACATTTGGCCAGAAAGCGGCTATTTCCGTACGCGCAGCGTGCGGAAAAAGGCACTTTATGTGTAGCATAAATACTTGTCATATTAGAGAAAAATGAAACTATCAAAATATTATTTTTTAACATTTGTACGACCCTACTGCTTCTATGCTATTGTTTACATTTATTATGTTTGTTTTGCTAGTTGGAACCTCTATGTTTATAACGATTATCTCAGTAGTTGTCAATGTGTCACATTAATTACCTACGAAGTTCGTTTACAAAAATTGTATTAACCGTTTCTTATACACCATTTCTTGTTGTCTCTAAATAAGGTTAAAGCACGCGGCTTTTTGTATGAACGTTTAACAATTAACAAGCTATAACTTGAAAACGGTGACAGATAAATGTTAACATAGTTTATTTGGAGAAAATAATGTACTAAAGTTAAACAATGCCACATTTGCAGGAATACCTCGTTCCGTTCAATCCTGTGTATCTATGTAGTGATGCACACACAATCAGACAAACAGATAAACAAACAAAAATTTCAAAAACTATTTATTTACGTTTTATTACTAATTTATTTAACTCTTCCCAGTTACTTTTATTGAAAACTCTTTAATGTACTGTGGCTATCAGATACATCTATACACTACAGGGATCATAAATATCTGAACATGCACTCTAACACCCTCACAATAGAGTCGTGTTCCGATGTTTGTGAGCGCCTTGTTTGCTCAATTACAAACACTCGTTTGTAATGCGTTCCTTACCGCCCTAGATACACAATGTACTATTTCGATAGGCCTGAAAATATCGCTACTGCATTTTTATTTCCTGTAATTTTACCACAATATTGTTTTAAATTCTCGTCAAATCGAGAATTTAAATAAGGGAACTTATCCCTTTAAGGGATCTCCCTTAAAGGGATAAGTTCACCTTTGTACATATACCTTTATTTTGTAATCCTGTACTTTGTCTTATTTTGTACAATAAAGTGTTTACATACATACATAGTTATGATAGAGCTATTGTAGGTACACGTATAGGTGAAGAGCAGCCTTTTGAACGTGTGATTTGTTGCTATTGTATAACCGTAATGCACCATAAATAATATTATTATCATATATATTTTCCCTCGATAGATGGCTCGACATGTACTCGTTATTTAACCTTTAGTTTATATTTATGTCAATAGAGGACGTGACCTGTCTTTTCTTTTGTCATGTTTAATTTTGTCTCTTGACAAGTTATAGTTTCTCTACTCGACGCTAGATGTAGGGTATCCCTCAACAGCTCGAGTCTAGAACGCGCTGTTAAGATTTTTCCTAATTTCATAAAACCGCCGATTAAGTTTTGTACGGTACCACCCAGAGTACATGGCCGTGTAAACTGACCAGACTCGGAACAACATAATCAAAAAAAAAAATGTACGGTACCAAATTTGAACCTACCAAAATTAAAACCAAAGACCTCAATAAACCACTCGGGACGAACAGTTGTTTCATTTGTTCAGCTATTGATAATTAAACTATGTTTTAATACATACTATGTAATATATTTAAATTGTTATAATTCAATACGACTTGATGACTTTTATTTGATGATTTTTAGTCCTTTATTTTTTTGTGGAACACGGACTGTAACTTAATTTTGGTTCCAACTGACTAGCCTACAAGTACAACCTGATGACAAATCTAATGATACCCGACACGTTTGTATCGGTTCAGTCATTTTTGAGTTATGAGGGAACAGACGAATATACATACATTTATGTATACATACGGCACTAAAATTATAATCCTTCTTTTTGCTTTGCCGAAAACGGGTAAAAAATACGATGTAAAAAAGTACAACAACAAAAGAGAGTATCTTCATAGCAATTACGTCCTTTTGTTGAGAAGCGCAGTTTATCGATAATAACTCAAAAACGGTTAATCCGATCTTGTTGAAAATAATTTTCATTGAAAGTATTATAATTAAGCGTTGTATTTGTAATTTTTTTTCATATTTTTCGGACACACGGTTTAGAAGATAGAGGGGGGGGGGGGGGGGGGGACGACACAATTTTTACAATTTTCGGAGCGATTATTTCCAAACATATTCACTTAATCAAAAACATTACTTAGGAACCTTATAGTGTTTTTAAAAGAGCTGTCGAACTATATACCACATGTTGATTGTTGATTTTTTAGCTTCTGTAACTTGTATGGGGTGCCCTCCGCCCCTTAAAATATTTATTTTAGTTATTTAACTGCCAAACTAAGTAGCGGATCATACAAGACACCTATATTCCAAATTTCATCAATATCCATCATGTAGTTTTTGAGTAAAATGCCTGTGACATACGGACAGACGGACGGACGGACATGACGAAACTATAAGGGTTCCGTTTTTGCCATTTTGGCTACGGAACCCTAAAAAGGGACGCCCAAATGCCGCCTGTCGCGTATCTGCATGAGGTCTGCGGTGTGTCGACTGACAAGTGTCATTTACACATATCCAAAACCGTTAATGATTCTGTTTAGGTATTTTTCTACTCCTGTACTGTTATCTGTCTTTTACTTGGTCACGAACACTAATATAAGAACATACATAATATGAGTTCAGAGAAGTCTATACTCTATTCCCCATAACAGCACTAGTGTCGTTATCGTCACTTTACGTTATTGCTAGCAGCCACAGACTTCTAAATCTAGGTTAAACTTAGGTCAAGGATTAAGCGCTCAATTTTAACTTTACGGTAAAAATGCACAACTACCAACTTAACAAACAATTAAATTCCTACGGTTTTTAAGAAAAACAAAACTTTCCGAACTAAATTCATTGATGCCAACATAAAAAAAGTATTTTTAATTTAAGTATATTTTAAATTAAAAAAATAGTTTACCATAGACACCATACTGTCAGTCAAACGTCATATTTGCCTTGTTTCCAGGTTATGATTAATTTTGTATTTTATAATTTAAAACCTCGTCGTAGAAAAAGTATTGCATGCAACGTTGTATAATTAAGTCAAAAAACGCTCATTGCGTCTCTATTTGCGATACTCGCCGCATTCGCGGCTCGTATCGCAACTCACGCAATTCGCATTTTTTGAACCCACTTATACAACTGTTGCATTGTGTGTTCGGTGTTATTTGATCTTTGCAGCTTTGTGCTGGCCTTTGGGTTGAAGTAAAAAGTAGAAAGAATTGCCTTGATGTTAAATTGAGCTCGTGCGCCGAGACTAGAATTTGAGAAATGGCTATGATCCTTGAATATTTTCAGACGAGCGATAAGCACAACATTGTTGAAATGAGAGGTGCTAAAGTATTGATGTACGTACTCGTCATTAGCATAAAGTTTGTGATAACTGTATAAGTAGCTAAATACCTATCAAACTTATCTTATAATAATTTTATAATATTTATTTACATTTAATTTTGTCACAATTGACAGCTGATAGCCGACACAGACCTCGAATAGCCAATTGTTTTGTTTTTATTACGAGCGTAGGCACTAATTTTGTCAGCCTGGCGTTCCTCTTTTCAAGTGTCAAATCGAGAATGTAAAAGAATATTTTGTAAAACTTACATGGAATAAAAATGCAATAGCGGTATTTTCTAGATCATTACGTCGGGAACTATCGAAAAAATAAATAAATTACACACCTTTGAAAAACTTTACTTAACCAATTAGTTTTATACTTAATAAGTCTACTTCTAAGGACGAGTACTATCAGCTCTAAAAGTATTGACATCTAATTTGGAAACACCTCATATACCGTGACTAACCGACGACCGAGACTGCCTTAGAATATAATGTCCCCATAAATGAAAATAATAAATAACATAGACATTTTTGAAATAACAGTGGGTGCCCTCTTACCAAAGGTTTACAAACTTAATTCTACCGTCGTCCAAACAGAGAACCGCCGCGCCTTGTAACGAATTTACCAACATTATTTACTAAAGTCTTCCGCGGCAAGCGCATTCGTAAATTGGTATTGCATCCGGCTACAAACTCAATTTTGCCGGTGGTGAAATTCTGAACTAGCGATTACCCGCACTAAATTCAGTTTTGTGGTTCGAGCGGTGCCCTCAGTAACTGTATTAGTAAGTTGGTCGCTCAGAGGTCGAAATCGTGAGTTTCTGTATTAGGAAAATAAAGGCCATATTCACCGTATAAATAGCACCAGTTGGAAGGAGTTGCAATCAAGATGACTGGGTGCGATTACAAAAGTACTCACAATCAGACATATCTATATTGTCTCCCATAATTTTTAAAAGTCATAAGAGCATTCCATGAAAATATCTACTTTTTGTCCCTTACGAAACGCTATGGTAGCTACCCTAATAAAACTTATTAGGCTGCTAAAAAACACTACAGTTATAATATTACTATATATACCAACATTCAGCTTCCTAATTTTACATGTCAAGTATTAAAAAGGCGGTGTCCCTTACGAAATGTTTCCGTGGAATGCTCCCATACTGTTTTGTAGTCAAAAATATCGAAAGTCATACAATCTTTTCTATGAAACTAATAAGATTTCAGAATTTTTATAAAACAAACCTAACCTGTTGTTTTCCATACGCTAGCGCGCGTTTTTAAAATATCGTAAAAATATTACCGTTTTTGAAAAACAAAAACTGTATGACTTTTGATAATTATGACTGACAATACATTATGACTTATAACTTTATGGGAAACAAGGGGGATCCCCTAATTAATACATCAAATGATTATTAGGTGAAGTAATGGATTACGAATGACACAATACTTTATGATCGGTGCAAGGCCGCTACGCTCGAATAATCCGTTTAACAATGGTGGCCAAGGTCAGGTCGGGCTGGGCCACCAATGGTCATGCGGTCAGGTGCCGTGACGTAAGATTTGAAGAGAGCATTATTTACCGAGCGGGTATCAGTCAAGTGGTCAGGTGGGCAATTCCATGAAAATGTAACGGGAGTTACCATTTCATCACGTGTTTATTTATTTATGGCGTAAACTTAAGTATTACAATGAACATGATCGCAATAAATAAATATGTATATGAATATTAATTTTAATCTAGATAGTTACTCGTGTCGTGGAATTACCCAGGTGCAGTGACCTAATCGATTTTAAGAAGAGAGCATTAGGTGTTAAGTTAACCTAGCGGGCGGAACCGTGAGCGAAGCGTCTGTGTTTCAGCTTGGGCACAGAATAAGTAATTGTACTACGTACATAAGTCTCTCTTTAACGAAACTGGCGTTAGTATCCCACCATCAGACGGAACGCACCGGATCCGGCCGTCTCTCTCTATCGCATAACGCTTGCTCTTTCTGGTCGCCGGCTAAGCCAAGAGGGCAAAATTTGATAAGGTAAGGTGGGGTAAGACGAACATAGTTTATTTTGCCCGGGGCAAGACGGACAGTATGAAAATTCCATACAAGTGTTCGTCTTGCCGCTTGCCCCAGTGCTCGTCTTACCCCACCTTGAGTGAACCACTACTGGCTTGGGCTAAGGACTGTTGAGGATTAATGGTATCTAGAAAATTATGGACTAATTACTTACAGGGACATTGATTGAGATATTATCCAAACTAAATGTGCAAAATTTCAAGTCATTCGGTGAGGATAAACCGCTTTAATGTTCAGTTGCATGTTTAGACCAAAACATACGTACAAACATAGCAAATTAATAAAAAAATTGTAAAAAAATGTTCCCCGACTCACGCTTGCCGCGTTTTTAGTAAAATTGCCGGCGCTCAACCTGTTGCGTTTAAACAGAAACGGCGTAACTGCTCGGGCTCGAACAGGCACGTTCGGCGTTTAGCCACGGTATACGGTAGTTTATGTTCCGACAAAAGGTACATCGGGAGCGCGCATGTGTGCGCGCCGTGTACGGACGCACCACAGGCAAGCATTGCCGGCTGCGCGATTCAGGGCTGAGCCAACGCTGCGAGCGGTCGAACGCACAAAGTGAAGTATCGAAGTCGTGTATGCCTAGTGCAGTGTGTTCGGATGTTTGAGGAATAGTGTTTTGAGTGTATCCATTAATTTTACTAACAGTTAAATGAAGTTTCATTTTTTACCACATAGCATAAACGACGTTTTTCTAAGTAATTGATTATCCAAAATAAAAACTTTTAGGTACCTACTAATAATTCGGACTATACAAACCTTTTACAAATGATGTACCTATACTTTATCTACTTACTAGTATTTACTGTCAAAATGTCGAGACGCAACTATATTTACTATTATTTCATATACCTATTCACATACTTACTTACTAAAATTGTATTATAAATAATAGCACTGAATTTGCACTGAGCTCAGGAGCTCAGACCGACAGACAGAGGAGTTACAAAAAACTCCAATAGACCAGTACCTCTAGCACAACTGTGACCCGCGACTCTTTGTCGCGCGTCAAATACTGCCTATCTCTTTCCATTCAATATAGTGTGACAGTGACAGGTCATGCTCTGTCGCGCGATAAGCGAACTCGCGCCTAGTTGTGCTAGAGGTACTGGGTCTATTGGAGTTCTTTGTAATTTGCCGCGTGAGACACATGCCGTCGTCACGTGGCACGCACAAAGGATGCCGTCGAGCGATTGTTCGTTCGAGGTCAACCTAATAAAAGTTACGTCGTGGTAAGTAGGTATTTTACAGAACCGACGGGCGGCAGCCCTGTGCCTTAGGCAACCGTAGGTATCGCGCGCTCCTAAACGGCGAAGACGAACTACTTGGTTGTCTTTATACTTTGGTTTAGCGCTGCGCCTGCAATCCATTACTGGGATACTCTGTGCCTGGAGATTGCCTTTCTGTAATATGCGAGTACACGTACCTACTATGGAGAGAGATAATGAGTCTATCTGACCCATGGCAATGAGATTCTGTCAAAGATTAGGTACACTTTTATTGCTGCCTATTTTTAAATAAAAAATATAGCTTCATGCTTTTAATTGGCAAGAGATAGCGCGGAACCGAGAAGAATGGCGTGCTCTCGTGTCGGAAGCCAAGACTCACTTTGGGTCGCTGAGCCAACGAAGTAAGTAAGTATTTTTAGGCACGTATTTTTAAATAAACGCAATACAATCTGCATGTTACAACAAATCAAAGTGGGTTTATCTTATGTAATTTAGATGATCCTAAGGCCGCCTCCTGTCTCCATCATCAGAGTATCTTGCTACTGTAAGATCATTAACGTCCAAACTAAAATGCAAACTTTCAGCTCAATCGTTTGAAGATAAGTGAAACAAATTTGCGGTTTTAGACTATAATAAGTTCATGCACCAATTTAATATTTCTGTTCGGCCCAGCGGTTAACTGGTCTCTGCCTTATAGCATTAAGTTCGCCGTTTTGTACTTTCCTGTATTGTGCAATAAAGTCTAAATAAAGGAGTACAATTCAGTTCCAAGGTTTGTTTTAATAAAAAAAAATATATAAAATATTCTCCGATTCACTCTTGCCGCGTTTTTAGTAAAATTGCCGGCACTCAACCTGTTGCGTTTACACAGAAACAGCGTAACTGCTCAGGCTCGAACAGGCACGTTCGGCGTTTAGCGCTGCGCCTGCAGCGGAGCCTGCAATCCATTACTGGGATACACTGTGCCTGGAGATTGCCTTTCTATAATGTGCGAGTAGGTACACGTACTATAGAGTAACGAGTCTGTCAGACGTATACCCATTGTAATAAGTTTCTGTCGAAGATTTCACTTTTATTTTTGACCGTTTTCAAATAAACGCAATATAATCTGCATGTTGAAATAAACCAAATAAAACATAATATGGTGGGTTTATCTTACGTAATTTGGATGATCCTATGGCCGTCTCCATCATCAGCGTATCTTGTTACTGTAATGGTATTATCGTCCAAACTCAAATGCAAAATGTCAGCTCAATCGGTTGAAGATAACTGATAAAATTCAGTTGCAAGGTTTGTCTTGATAAAAATTTAAAAAAGAAATATTCTCCGATTCAGTCTTGGCACGTTTTAAGTAAAGTTGCCGGCACTCAATCTGTTGCGTTTAAACAGAAACGGCGTAACTACTCAGGCTCGAACAGGCGCGTTCGGCGTTTAGCGCTGCGCCTGCAGCGGAGTCTGCAATCCATTACTGGGATACACAGTGCCTGGAGATTGGCTGTCTGTAATGTGCGAGTACACGTTCTATAGAGAAAGATAATGAGTCTATCAGACGTATCCAGCCCATAGACATTTTTTGTACTTTTCACAAGCACAAAAAATGCAACTATTAATAATGTCGCAAATAGAAATACGAGCGGCTAAATTATCAGATGGACTGGTGTATGAGATATTTTACAAAATAATAATGGCAGATTGTTTTGAAACCGTTCCGTTATTGCTTTCTAACTTAAATTCTAGTATTGGGCCCGTAAAACAGCGATTTGTTGGATAACAAATGAAACGAGCCAAAAATGTAATGAAACAAGTCGACAATGATATTGTTTGATAGTTTACAACAGGAATTTGACCAAAGAGCACTTCCATAACAACTCATGGTAGAAAACCATATTCAACTTAAATATATACTTATAGCTAGTTTATGATTTCCGTTATAGTTACAAATTACAACTAACACGTTCGCCGGCGGTAACGGGTATCACCGTAAAGAGCCTCTCCCCCTCTAGGGGGGCGTGACCACATTTTAAGGGGGGCGCGGGGCCTCGGGAAATATGAACAACGGCAACGCTAGGAAGAAGATGATGATGATTTGGCTAGCTAACCCATTCACTTCCGTTTCCTTGCATCGAAGCGAAGGGGGGCGTGGGAACTTTATTTTAGGCAGCAGGGGGCATGCCTAAAAAAGTTTGGGAACCCCTGCCGTAAAGTGTGAACCACGCTATATTACGATACGGTCTCATTACATCTATTTAATCTATTTTAATTTACAAAACTGCGGGTAGGAGATCAAGTAACGCCCCCCACTCCGTTTGCACAAATTAAAACCCCATTCTTCCAACCTTTTTACAAGAACAAAACAAGCAAATTTCTTCTCATTTATAAGCAAAGGCCCTTGTGAAGTGATAATTAAGCCGGGCGTGTTTACCCTAGCTCCGTTTGAGAGAAACTCGCCCCTCTAGGTATGTAAATAGATGCGAAAATTGCTAGAATACATTAGTGTACAATGGCGTGAATTAGGTTTTGTTCTAGTGTCTACAATAATTATTTTAACTGCACCTATGTCATGCGTCTGTTAGGCTAACGTCTTTGGTTGACAATGCT
The DNA here is from genome assembly GCA_947034925.1 of Eudemis profundana. Classification (NCBI taxonomy): domain Eukaryota; kingdom Metazoa; phylum Arthropoda; class Insecta; order Lepidoptera; family Tortricidae; genus Eudemis; species Eudemis profundana. The sequence continues at coordinate 1,159,758 of OX344794.1, read as the reverse complement.
ATTTCGCATCAAGTCCACAATTTGTATTTAACAAGTATATTTGATATTTTTTTAAATATAGGTGGGGGAGAGGGGGTGAAAAATAATTAGTAACTAGAGCACGAGAGTAGTTATAGTACATTACACAACTAAGGTGGTAGTATAAAGAAAGGCCAAGATCGCAGATTTTTTTTTGCTTAAATATTAGTAGGATTAAAATGAAGTACTGTACGAGGTATCTAAAGCAACTATCGCTTTTGGCGGTGTACGTTAGATTCCGATTTTGTCAGATGACATGTAGGTCAGATTCCGTTTACTTCAGATTCCATGGAGGTCAGATTCCGATTTCGACAGATTCCTAATAGGCCAGATTGCATTTCCGTCAGATTCCTAGTAGGTCAGATTCCATTTTCGTCAGATTCCTAGTAGGTCAGTCAGGTATGTGGAACCAGACGAAATCGGAATCTGACCTCCATGGAATCTGCCGAAAACGGAATCTGACCTACATGTCATCTGACGAAATCGGAATCTGACGTACACCGCCGAAAGCTATCTATATCTATCTATCAGGCGCAGTCGTTCACTACTCCAGGCCTCCGGTTCTGAGTACACCGCATCCACCGACTATCCTCTACTTTCACGAGGTCGTCTATCGATTTTATTCCAACTCGGATAACTCGAGTTGATTCGGCCGCTAACTCGAGTTGACTCGACTCGCATTAACCGGATAGGATCCGCTTCGCGGCAGCAGCCAAACGGATCGGCGAGCCGAGTCGAGTTCAGCGTATTCATAACAAAATGAATATTCGCCGAGTTGAGTTTGAAGCTGGCGAATCGCTGACTCGCGTGTACTCGCATTCGTTATCCGCTCGCTTGTCCGGTCCGTATCAATTCTAGCTAGAGTTAGAATTGCGAGTTGATTCGAGTTGCATATGAACTCGTTTAGAGTCTGATTATTCGAATCAGACAACTGGGCTGTCCCACGCTGCACTTACCTACCTATATGCGTGGTCGCCACTCCAGGATTGATAGAATATAATGACAGTGAACAAATCCCCTTTCTTTTATTAGCTAAGTCAGGTAAGTTAGGTTAGTACTTTAAAGTCTATATTCCAGAGACAACGTAATCCCACCCGCCACCTTGGCAAAATGAAGCCATTTCTCAGAGAACTTATATAAATTAAGGATTTCCGAGAAAAAGTTATTTCGTGCTCATTATATTTTATACAGACGAGACTTTCGCTTCTTAGCCGTAATCATGATAATTGAGACAAAAGCCTATTTAATATTTATTATATCTTTTAACAGACTCCATAGAAAAGAAGGTTATGCGGTTGGTTTTTTTACGTCACGCCCAGTGCTGCAAACCCCTACCTCTAAGAAAAAAGGAGATTGCCAAGTAAAAAATCAGGAGACTGCAAAAAAAATCAGGAGAAAACCCATTTGCCTTTTTTGTGCAAGAAATATAAGTATGCGTGTATGTATGTTAGTAAAGCTGTACAAATGCGCGTCCTATTTATATTTATTTAAGAGTAGGTATGCATTTCAACAGTAGAACCAGTAATTTTTTTTGTATTCAACCCGCCAAATCTGCACAATTTTCGAAAACTCGAGATCAGCATACAAACAGTATAGAAAATAAACAAAAACAAAAATAGGTTTCAACGTATCCATCTAAGAAACATCATTTTTCTAGGTTGCACTATCCCAAACTTATTAGTGGTATTTTTAACCTAATTTTATTTATTATACATGGATGTTCAGGATACGACGAGGACATAATGATTCTCCCAATTGTACAATTTTTGTAGCCAATTATACACTGGCAACCTAGTATTTCAAGCCTATACCTTCCACAGACTATACAAAAAAAAAAACGGTCAAGTGCGAGTCGGACTCGCTCACCGAGGGTTCCGTACAAACTTGTAAGTAGATACGTGAATAGTTCAACAAAAACTGTATGGCCGTTAGCTTAGTAGGAGCAAATAAGTATGTGTACGATTTTTGAAAATTTCTAAAAGACGATGCAATTTAGGAAAACCGTTTTATTTTTCATGTAATATTTAGGATGATATTAATAATTGGTAATAATTACAGATTTTTCTGTTCAGTAACTTCGAAGATAATAGGGGGGGAATGGTATTTTTTTGAACGTTTTTGGTCATAAATTAAAAAGTACAAAATTAAGAAAAAAACCAAAAATTGTTTTGGAATCTACAAATTAAGCCCTTTCATTTGATACCCCATTCGATATAATAGCTCTACTTTTGTTTTTCCACATCCCATTTCGGACCCGTTTAAAAAAAAAGTAAAAAAGGTATAAGATTTTTTTTCTATCCAATAGGCTCGAGTCAGTGACTTTTAACACTATTCCAAGTTTCAAGTCGATAGCATCAGTAGATCCTGAGATATCTTGCTGTGACAGACGGACAGACAGACAGACAGACAGACAGACAGACAGACAGACAGAGTCGCACCATAAGGGTTCCTTTTTTACCATTTTGGTACGGAACCCTAATACCTACTCAATACAAACTTTGAAAAACACACCGTGGGACCCTCGGGTACTGTTGGACAAATAAAAAAATCCTAAAAACCAGTAGATTTTCTCTATTTATGAAAAAAAACCAGGAGACTAAGCCTAAAATCATGTAATCTCCTGGTAAATCAGGAGACTTCACGCCTGGCTAATCTGGCCATAAAGTGGCAATAACCGCCCGCTACGCGTGCGGAAAAGCCACTTCATGGTCTGGGGGAGACTTAAAATGTTGTACCTACTTACCACGGGCGGTAATAAAGAAAGCCTCAGATCGGATATTTATCGCCCTTGGCTTCGGCTCGGGCGTCAAATACCGATACGATCTGAGGCATTCTTTGTGTTACCGCTTTGTGTTAAGTAATGTACTATTTTAATGTTTATTACCGCAAAACATTGTCATTTATAAACCGATTATTATTTTTTTATTGGGACAGGTTCAGATTGATCCCCTTTTTCCAAGATTCTGGTTTGTACAGTTGAGAGAATTAGGTATACACTCACGGACAATGAATTCGGGTCATTTTCTATATGGACGGAGTTATGCAATAATGTGTCGTAGAACGATGCGATATCGTACCGTGTTTATGTGTAAAAGCCCGAAGTTATCAATATTGATTTTAAAAAGTGGGCGTTATGGGACAACTTTTAAGATCAGTTTTGTTGGGCGTTATTGTTCCTTACATTATATTATTTCGATGACGATAAAGTGGGAAATTCACGCGGACGGTGTCCGAGGCGATATCAAGTGTTACATACACCAACAAAAGTACTACATATGTTAATAAATTCCTTTGTTGTGTTTGGATTTGTGGCTAACAGCGTATGAAATTACTAGCGCGGAGGCATTCCTCAGACCCCGCACATTGGACCACTGGTGGACGCCACAAGCGGGCGTGCTATTTCATACATTTTGTATCATACTTACAATGATGTAAACAATGCTATCTAAGGTACTTTACCTTCAAGAAAAGAGCGTACTCCCACCTGAAACGCCGGCAACGCACTTGTGACTCTTTTGGTGTTGCAGGTGTCTATGGGCGACGGTGATTGATTACCATCAGGTGACCCGTCTGCTCGTTTGCCCTCTATTTCATAAAAATTAAGTAGTAAATTGGTTCAATGTTAACAGTTTCCTGTTAAATTAAAGAAATACTGAATGTACTAACTTTGTCACACGTAACGTAAATCTTGAGCAAGCAAATATGATTGTGAAAGACAAGGAATTGGAACTAGTTGATAGTACAGTTTTTCTTGGTATAACATTGGATTCTAAACTCTAGTGGGGTCCCCACATTGTTAATCTCTCGAATAGGCTAAGTTCTGCAGCTTTTGCAGTAAACAAGATCCGACAATAAACAGATGTCAAAACAACTCGATTAGTATATTTTAATTACTTCCAAAGTATTATGTCGTATGGTATTCTACTGTGGGGTAGTGCTAGTGCTTCAGAGCTTAATACTATATTTGTTCTGCAAAAGAGGGCTATTCGAGCGATTTATAAAATGAATGATCGAGACTCACTTAGAAATAAGTTTAAGGATATTAGGAATTTATTTTAAACTGGTGAAATTCTTTCGGTGCTTCTTCTCACCGTCAGAATAGAATCATACTTGTAAAAGAGCCCTTGAGCCCAATGTGCGGCCTCTCTGACCCACTTGTGGCCGCGTTTAGTCGACCAATGTGCGGCCTCTCTGAGCCGCTTATGGCCGCGTTTAGTCGACCAATGTGCGGCCTCTCTGAGCCACTTGTGTCCTCGTTTAGTCGACCAATGTGCGGCCTCTCTGAGCCACTTGTGTCCGTGTTTAGTCGACCAATGTGCGGCCTCTCTGAGCCACTTGTGTCCGCGTTTAGTCGACCAATGTGCGGCCTCTCTGAACCATTTATGGCCGCGTTTAGTCGACCAATGTGCGGCCTCTCTAAGCCACTTGTGGCCGCGTTTAGTCAACCAATGTGCGGCCTCTCTGAGCCATTTATGGCCGCGTTTAGTCGACCAATGTGCGGCCTCTCTGCGCCACTTGTGGCCGCGTTTAGTCCACCAATGTGCGGCCTCTCTGCGCCACTTGTGGCCGCGTTTAGTGGCCGCCACTAGTGGCCCAATGTGCGGCCGCTCTAACCTTTACATTCTCCGTCTAGGGTAGACATTTGGATGCCATACGGACCCTTGAGTCCATGTACCCGAGTGGATGAATAGGTACAATACTCTTTATCGCGCGTTAAATATTACAAAAGGTCCCGTCCGGCTTTCCGAGCGCGTCAGAATTGTCAGAAGTTAAGCGGTGCGCAATGCGCACACAGAAATATATTGCGGTAGAAGAAAAAAATACATACGTACCGCGCGTGCTAAATAGTACATTACATAACTAGGGGGGTAATACAAAGAAAGGCCGAGATCGCAGAAGGATCGCAGGGCTTTCTTTATTACCTCCCGTGTTGTGTACATCATTTTATATCTTGGCCAGAAAGCGGTCAACTGAGGTAATTGCGTATATGGGGCCAATTCGTCTTTTAAAGATTCTATTAAATCCGAACTCTTTAAAAGTACCCCCTACCCTACCTGCTTGTAGTATACGCTGTGCTTTTCAGGCAGGTAGGGTAGGGGTAGTTTTAAATAGTTCAGATATAATGGAATCTTTAAAAGACGCATTTGCCCCCAACCCCCATAGACGCAATTATCTCAGTTGACCTTACTTGGGTATTTTTTCATGCATTCACATGCAAAAAAAATCAAATAAATATATCAAACCGTAACCAAGAACACAAAACTCGACACTTGTTTCGTCTCTCTACGAGGCATCCTCAGAAGAAGCTGGAGATATTATTGACTGTCCGGCATACAGTCCGGCAACAAAAAGGACAACAACAATTCTTCATTTAGAGCAGCGATCGGCAACCTTTTAGCAGCCAAGAGCCACATAGTAGCTAACGAAATTGACGCGGGCCGCACTTTGTTAGTAATTTGTGACTTTATACGATTCTGAATATGCCCCTTTACATACAAAATAGCCAGGGAGGCTCGCGGGCCGCGGGTTGCCGACCGCTGATTTAAAGAATAATTTATAACAAGTAACTTAATATCAAATTGAATCAGCTCGTCGATTTCAATATGAATGAATATAATTAGGAAAAAAGGCGACGTCGATCTTAATTTACGAATTTTCGATAAATCTTCGTCAAATTAAACCTCTTTGTCCGAAGTTTTGGGCAACTCGAATATTATTTCACGGTAAGATCTCTGAAGCCCTTAGCGGCCCACTTCACGAAGTTAAGCTTCAAAATATTTATATAAACTTCCAATTTGGCACTGCCTATAAAAACGGGTGAATCAGTTGCTTTACTAACTTTTCAGTTATCTATCTTCTATACATTTATAAAATAGGGATGTAACGAATATCGGTTTTTGAACATTCGCAAAAGCGAATACGAATAATTGACGTTGATATTCGCTAATGCGAATACGAATATTGGTTGTACCAGACGTATTTTATGCTACTAGAAATAAACTAAATTAATAACTAATACGAAGATTGTGACGTTATCTAAAACTGGCATTTATCCACGGTCACGCCTGCGTTAAGTATTACGCTTTATTGCCCAAAGTGAACTCCGGGACTTACCGGGATAAAGGCTTGATCACAGATTAGAAAATATAAAAAACATGCACATTAACATAGAATATTAATATTAATTACTATTTATGATACTACCTTAGAGCAACACAGAAGAGAAACGCCAAAGCAGATATTCCGATACAAAACCGTTTGCCTTTTTGCGGAAAGTATGTACAGTCACCACACCGGAATGTTACGCCACTTGTCCCTGTTCTTAATGCAGGCTGTTAGCAGGCGTGTGCCCGAATTCCCGTGTGGTCACTGTACTTAATAATCGTCTGTCACTTCGATAGTAACACATAACGAATGAAACAAAACACTGGCAATTTCACGATCGTAAAACACCTTGTTTGTTGACAAATACCAAATGTTCTTGATGATTGACGGTTGCTAAACTGAGGGGAACTTCTGTGTAAAGCTACTTACATACACTCCCTATTTTAATGTTAATTTGAACACATTTTCTATGAAAATATAAAGCAGAGTTTTATCCAGCACAAGCCATGACACAAGAGTACAATCTGTAAAACTACAATGTCAATCACAGTGACAATCAGGCAGTTGGCCAGGATTATATGTATAGGTTTTATTCTAGTAATGTGAAACCTCCAACACGCCCTCTTAATCTTGGACAACTTCCAGCAAATCGTGAACAAATGACTGTGCTTACAATTGGGCAGCGCCTTCGTGAGCACGTCAGCAGTCATCTGTTCAGTAGGCATATATGACAACTCAATGACCTTATTATCAACAGCCTCCCGAATATAGTGATACCTAATATCGACATGCTTCGACCGTTTATGAAACACCGGATTAGTGGCAAGCTTCGCAGCAGACTGGTTATCACTATACAGGGTTACACTTTGACTTTGACCTGTCAGCTCAGCAAGAACCGCACGGACGTATACCGCCTCTTTAGCAGCTTCAGACAAAGCTATGTACTCCGCCTCGGTAGACGAAAGTGCGATACAAGATTGCTTGTAACAACCCCAGGAAATTACATTCCTACCTAGCTTAAAGATATAGCCCGTGTATGATTTACGATCCGACCCATTAGCCCAATCAGCGTCCGTAAATCCAAAAACACGAAATTTGTCATGCACAGTTCTCTTTCTATACACAAGACCTAAATTCATTGTGCCTTTTAAGTAACGCAATACTCGCTTAGCTGCAGCAAAATGTTCCGCTGTATAGCAGGTATTATACTGACTTAAAAAACTTGCAGCAAATGAAAGATCAGGTCTAGATGTCACTGACAAATAGTTCAGGCAACCTATCAACTCCTGATATGGTAGTTTACTGTCATGAGTAACACTATCAGAAAACTTCAGACCTACGTCTAAGGGCGTCTTTGCGACTTTACAGTCACTCATACCGAAACGTTCAAGCAACTTTTCAATATAATTTTTCTGACTCAGTTTCAACTCACTAGTAGTGCGATCTACTTTAACGCCTAGCATATGTTTAACTTCACCTAAATCTTTAATAGTGAAGTGCGACTTCAGTGACGTTTTAGCTTCTTAGCAAGCTCGTCACAATCGTAAAAGACGAAAAAATCATCTACGTAAAGTGCGATAATAATGGTTCGCTTACCCACTCGGCGACTGAAGATACAGCTTGCTTTTTGGTTCAAGCTTATTCCTCTTCACGTCATCGATGTGAGCATAAGCTTCGCAGCCAAACACACGTAAGTGCTTCAAGCTCACCTTCTTACCTGTCCAGGCCTCCTCAGGTGTTTTGCCCGAGAGCCTTTTCGAAGGTGACACATTTATCAAATGAGCTGCAGTACAGGCAGCTTCTGCCCAAAACTTGTGGTCTAGGTTCGACGTGTACAAGAGACACCTTACTTTTTCTAGCAGGGTCCTATTCAGCCTCTCTGAAGATCCATTCTGTTGAGGGCTGTATGGTACTGTCACCTGGTGGACTATCCCCTTACCTTTCAAAAAATCTTCAAGGTCTCTGTTCACGTACTCGGTCCCATTATCCGACCTCAAAATCTTCACTTTATCGCCAGTTTGTGTTTCCACTAACTTAATAAGGTTTTTCGTGTATTCACTCACCTCGCTCTTACGCTTCAGGAAATACACGAACACCTTCCTCGAATGATCATCCAAGAACGTCAGGATGTACCTCTTGCCTCCAAGCGAATGTACAGGTAGTGGCCCGCACAAATCGGTATGGATTAAATCCATCCGCTTTTCAGCCACAGACTTCTCAGGATTGCTGGCAAAAGGAAACCGAGCTTGCTTTCCTTTTAAACAAACCTCACAAGCAACGTCCTTACAAGGGTCGTCCTGAAAACTAATATCATTAGCAAGCCCCTGCCTCAAAAGCTTCATATTATTGCCACTCAAGTGGCCAAGTCTTTGATGCCAAGTTGCAGTGCTAATAATTAGATTCGCCCTTAGACTGCAGGTCTCAAGTTTATAAGCGCCTCCTACATCATTTACCTTAATCGCGACATCGCTCAAATTAGAAATTGTACAACCATTAGTATCAAAATGGACCGTACTTCCGTTCTTAATCAATTGAGAAATAGATATGAGATTTACAGAGAGCTTAGGTATATACAACACGTTAGTTAACATCACATTATCCGACAACTTAACGTTACCTACACCTGTACACTGCAGTTTATCTCCACTAGCAATGGTGACTAAACCACCTCGAGATTTAAAGTCTGTTATTAAATCACGCTTGCCAGTCATGGTATTTGTAGCTCCTGAGTCAAGGTACCAGAAAGATTCCGAGCCCGCTCCAGTACTGTATGCAGACATAACGCAGTTTCCTGAAGAATCTTTCTCGTTCCGACAATCTTTCTTCAGGTGTCCCTTTTGCTTACATTTCCAGCACCACGGTTCTCTCTTTCGACCAGAAGTATCCTTAGCTCTGTACTCATCCTTGTGCTGTTGCACTTTCCTCGTCCCAGAGTCACTCGTAGTTTCGCCTCTTCTTTTCGAATATAAGCACTCACTCGAATCTCCACGAGTAGTCCAACGTTGGTCTTGTAGTAGCTTGGATTTCACTATATCGGCTGTAATATCCGCTCCCGAATGCTCTAACGCCATGATCATGGGCTCGTACTCCGTCGGTAAACCTTTGAGCATCAGCGCACCAAGAAACTCGTCGTCTACTGGTTTGTTCATACTCGCCAATTGTTGAGCCAATGACATTACTTGATTGACGTAAGCCTCCATGCTAGAGAAGTTCTCCAGTTTGACAGCGCATAAGTTCTGGAGTGTTCGCACTCTCGAACCCAGTCCTTTGTTATCATACGCACGTTCCAGTGCATTCCAGGCGTCTTTCGCAGTTTCCGCCGACATCAAATGTGAAAAACACGACTTATCGACGCTCAAACAAATCTTAGATTTCGCTATTTCGTCACGTCTATTTTTCACCTCGGGCGTAGTTTGATCATCCTTGCCGTAACCATTCACACAGACCCATAAATTGTCGTGAATCAACGCATTTTTCATGACAAATCTCCACTCAACGTAATTTTCACGTCCGCGTAACTTTTCATGCGAAAAATGTTGATTCTTGCTATCCGACATATTTACAACAACGTTACACTATTTCTGCTGAACCATAACCTATTGTAATGTTAATTTGAACACATTTTCTATGAAAATATAAAGCAGAGTTTTATCCAGCACAAGCCATGACACAAGAGTACAATCTGTAAAACTACAATGTCAATCACAGTGACAATCAGGCAGTTGGCCAGGATTATATGTATAGGTTTTATTCTAGTAATGTGAAACCTCCAACACTCCCTACCATATACATATATCGACAAAGAAGGAAAGGAGTTTCACTAAGGACTATGAACAAGTGCACTACAAGCCTAATGTTTTTATACAGACAGCACACATTAATACAATACGAGAATTTAAGCTTTTGTACACAAACACATGCAACCTCTGAATTGGAACGTTGGAGCCGCGTTGTCAAACCGAAGGTTATATTATAATACTTAAAGTGTCCGTAGCTACCCTGGCATTAACTTGTTGCTTTAACTTAATAAAATAAAAAGTTATAAAAGTGAGCACGTAAAATTATCGATTAATTGATGTTATGGCATTAAAAATAAAGTTTCAAATATTTTGATTGAATTCAAGATATGCCTTAGATCAAAACAGCCGCAGAGCTAGCTGCCTTTATGCATCCCGCGTTAAAATATTATTTATTCATCGAAGGTTAAACTAAGTCCATATTCTCCCCGCAACACCGCAGTAAAATCCTAGTTATTTTTATACAGGGTGTTACATTGAACGTAATACAAACTAAGCAATTCCGGCTCAGTTAACGAAAGAGAACAAAATGCACGAATTGAGTTATTAAAATACGTCAAAATTAACTCTTGCTAGCTTTCTACCAGAAAAAAAAATTAAAATCTCGTCGTGTAGGTAGTCACCCATCATGACGCCATACTTACCTGACCTGTTTGTTTTTTTTATGGCAAATAACTTCAATAATGTGTCAGAATGCATTTTATTCATGAATTATCTGCCTAGATAAGGTAACTGCTCACTACAAAATAGATTCATACTTTTTTCTCTTAACTTTAAGTAGGGTGACCACGAGGAGACCAAAAAAACATGAATAATTAAAACAGTGATATAAATTAATTAAGATGACTTTAACGACACGAGAACTAGCAGTGGATTTTAGTATAAGTTTAAAAAACATGAGTTGTCTTACGTTCAATGTAACACCTTGTATATAATAAGTAAGCGCACGCATTCTCATCGTGTTCAGACGGGTTATAAAGCCGCTATGTAAGAGAGAATGTAAGTAATAAAACCCCCCTGAGTAATGTATCTGCCGTCTGTTTGTCTTGTTTATTCGTCTCTGAATATTGTGTTTCATAACTCCACTTTATAACACCCTAGTGAACAACTTGTTTAAGTGAAACTAAACTCGAGTGGGTTGTTTAAAATAACAATTTTCGTTATTCTATCACCATAGTTCATAAAAGAGATGAAACAATATTAGGTAGATTTATAGATCATTTATTTCATGTGAAAATAACAGTAAAAATTTAGAGTACTACAAAGTTATAAGTAATAAGTATTCACGCCATTATCGTCAGAAACAAAAATACAAGGATACAGGTAGTAAATGTCACAGTGGCAAAATATAAAAAACAGAATTAGCAAATAATAATCAAATCATGTCTCCCACTTCCATCAACTACAATATTAAGGACTTCACAATCTTGATTCTTGATCTTATGGAGATTTTGAAAATTAAGAACATCGTGATTTCGTGATAAACGGCGATCCTGCTGACGGCTACAGTGATTAGTTATTGTAGCGCTTTAATTTTATGGTAAATGTTTTGAGGAAACCTGAAATTACGGAAAAAGAATTTTATTGTATAATAATATTATTTCGTTTCGGCTTCTGTTGGCTTATGATGCTACGCTTTGTCGCGCGATAAATAAATGATAAAGCATCCGTCACGTTCTGACAAATAGTGTGGGAGAGTGACGGATGCTTTATCATTTATTTATCACGCGACAAAGCGTAGCATCATAAGCCTACTGAAAGTTATAGCACATTATAAGTACGTCATTTGACTATTATGGATAATAGATCGTGTAAAAATATGAAATTAAGGCAAACTAAATTTGGGGCTTTTTAAAAACTCGACTAAAAGATAGAATATCCATGTATAGTTTGTATACACCCTTCCGTCCCCGCAGACTCAAGGGCAAACAAAAAAAAATAAACTGTTTAATACCTATGTTCATTGTAGAATATCCTATTGTTGTTTAACATCCTACATGTCCACGTATTACTATTTCATATATCTATTAAAACAAACTTTTTTCAATGGTATTATATACTCGTATATGTACTGTTAAAGATTATATCAGAACAATATTGTCCGTTTATCATAGGAAACTAGGAACAAAGGGAAGGAATCCCCTTTGTGTTTATTGTCCACAGATCAACATATTTTATGTGATTTCGGGGGATTAGTAGTAATCTTAAGGGACGTCCCACAATGGTCCCACACAATCCAGTTTCGTTGTACGATACATAGGTATGTACACAAGGACCATTAAAACAAGAGGACTGTCATTCTCCGTACAAAAAGCTGTTCCCCGATATTTACAACGCCAATGTATAAGCTTGGTATAAGAATTATATTATTTACAATTATTCAATTTTGCAAACGTGACTCAGTATTTAAATGTTAGAATGTATTTATTAGCTGTTTACGAACTAATTGTTACTGTACTATGTTTCTTTGTTCAATTATAATGTCGTTAAATGTTTAGTTTTTTAGTGCCATCCAGTTTTTGCCTGGATATCCTCTTGCGGTCTGGGTACAATCCAAAGTATGGAGAATGACAGTCCTCTTGTTTTAATGGTCCTTGGTAAAGTTATGTATAATACAGGTGTATTATGCATAACTTTACTGGGTACGAACATCGACATATAATGTATGGAACGATGACGCCTAACAAAAATTGATGTTATAATTTGCTTAATAACGCCCACTTTTTAAAATTAATAGGTATGTTTTATGTATCAAGTGGTGTTGATAACTAACTTAAGTAATGTTTCCTGTTTGTGTCACAAATATTTATAGAAGGTTTGAGTAGCCGTCATTTTCGGATAGGTTGCATATCGTTTAAAGCAGCGATCGGCAACCTGCGGCCCGCATGCGGCGCGTGAACCGCTCACTTGCCTACCTATATTCCGGTTTGTATTGCGGTTAATATATTCCGAATAGTCTAAATCACAAATTATTAACAAAGTGCGGCCCGCGTCACGTTCCTTAGCTACTATGTGGCCATTGGCTGCTAAGCGGTTGCCGACCGCTGGTTTAAAGGATAAAAAATTTATATTGGTTACAAGTTACAAACCGACTGACGTTAGAAAGTCATTTGACGCTATAGTTTTTTCTTCAGGACTTGTCCGCCCGTCAAGTACTAGTCCGCCCCCGTCAGCACGTAGTCCATGGGGCCGATTTTGAGAGTTAATTAAGTTTCTTTTATTGTTTATATATGGATGTGTGGCGACACTGCCATCTAGCGACACTCGTTGGAAGAAGAAAATAGGACCAGCAATTCAACGATAGATGGCGCTTACATCAACGCCCATACAAACGGCACCATTCCCTTACCGTTCTGCATCGCACTATAGAAGTGTTTATAATGCTAACACTACATATACCACTTCCAACCAACTTCCTTCAGCACAACACCCGCCTGGAGAGAGAGTTCTTTATTAGGGCCGAATGCAGAAAAATTTATCTTTTGCTTTTTTGAAGTTTTTTGTCTGATCATGATTTTCCCCTATGTTTAGTTTGAGCGTAACGAAACTGAGAAATTCAAAATTTGTATGGAAAAGTTGGGACATTTTGGACCACTTTTTTTATTTGATAAATGTAAAGTGCTCGTGATTCTGAGTAAAATGGTATAAGACACACCATGATCAGACAAAAAATGTAAAAGGTAATTTTTTTCTGCAATTGACCCATTATGTACTCTTCCACAGATGCAATGGTCCGGTATAAATGATTCTTTTCATCACACTTGCTCGAAAATGGTGTCATTACACGTAGGTTCTGCGGGCGGTAAATGGCCTATTACGCCCTAGGGCGTAATGGTTTTCTTTTTAAATTTGAAACGCTGGTTCTGTTTTACTCTTATTTGTCATGTTGAAAGGAAACGCCAACTTACTTTTTTAACTTTTATCACTGAAATATTTATTTAAAGATAACTGTAATTGCAAATACATATAAAGACATATTTCGGTAACATTAATTAAATGTTTAAATAATGTATTTCTTTATTTTGTAAATATAAAATCAACTAAAATGGCCGTTACGGCTATGGTTTCCGAACGTGACTTGACGTTCGCATTGTCTATGGACATATGTGACAAATGTCACTGTCTGTTTTAATATTTTCTTGTCATACTGGGTCGAAAAGTAAGGTTATTTTATTAAAATTTCCTCACAAGTGTGATGAAAAACATTGTGTGTGCCACGGGCGGTAAAGGAATTACAAACGAGTGTTTGTTATAAGCCCGAGGTGAAACCGAGGGCTTTAATAACACGAGTTACTTACCGCCCTAGATACACAATGTACTAATGTATTTACTGAACAGACACAAAGTAAATTGAAAGTAAACTCGTGTTATTAAAGCCCTCGGTTTCAGCTCGGGCTTATAACAAACACTCGTTTGTAATTCCTTACTTACCGCCCTAGATACACAATGTACTAATTTATTTACTGAACAGACACAAACTAAATTGAGAGACAAAAGTTATACAAAGCAATATGGCCGTCTGCTGTTTCTGTCTATTATCCTTGTGTAACATGCCGTAGCTAACTCAATAAGGCGAGAGGAAAAACTCTAGAAAATATCCGATGTATTTCATCTTTGCGACACCCTCACACTGAGAATCTGGTCGAAAATGTTAATAAACGTAGTAGAAGTTATATTTTTATATGAAAGAAACATGTTTCTTAATTAGTTTTTTGATGCGGGTAAATTACACTACATTTTTTATGTAACTTGCTTAATATAAAGTGCTAAATGCTAATAAATTAGGTATCAATATTTTTAGGGTTGATAGTACTCTGCTTTCTGAGTTTATTTATTAAAACAATAAACAAATTATGTATGTTTTTTGGAGAAAATTAATGAAGTAAGTTTGCTACGTAAAGCACCCTGTTAATGAGGTAAACAATAATCAGTGATTAAGACCTCTTTGATTTTCTTATGGTTGGTGTTGGTATGGTGGTCTGCTCACAATACGGCGCCGAGCGCAGAATACTGGAATAACGCCACACGGCAAAATGCCAGACAAATTAAATAACACAAATGCAATTTGCTTTTATTCGAGTAATAAAAGAGTAAGTTGGCCGGGATGGCTAATTTAACCGAGACGGAGGTGGATTCTTTGCGGCCGGTAGTACCGGTGTAGATATGGTATCCAAAGAGTCATATGGTGTAAGTTTTTTTCATTTCATAAAGGTATTAAGAGCATAATTTATTTTTGGGGGTGGTTCGCCCAGAAATTATAGGACTTTATGGGGTTTTATTTGAGTCATAGTAAGTAAAGATGTTTAAAGATATAAACGGCCGCTTTAGCTTAGTTGGTAGTGGCCCTGCCTACGAAGCAGGAGGTCCTGGGTTCGAATCCCGGTAAGGGCATTTGTGTGATGAACGCGAATATTTGTTCCTGAGTCATGGATGTTTTCTATGTATTTAAGTATTCGTATCTATTAAATATATCGTCGTCTAGTATTCATAACACAAGCCTTATTGAGCTTACTATGGGGCTAGTTCGATTTGTGTAAGATTGTCCCCTAATATATTTTTTTTTATAAACATCTCATTGTGTATAAAATAGAAATTTTATACAACGTCAGTAAAGTGAGACATTATCTGCAATCCACGTCTCGTCATTGTTCTGGCATAAAGACTGTTTTAATCGCTGCTATTGTTCTCGTGGCGCATATATCACTCCAGATATGTTTCATCTGGCCTGTTGGATTATCCTCGACTACGCAGTGGTTCACTTCCGTAAATAAGTACATTTTTACTTAAAAAAAACTCGACTGCGGTGCAAAAACCGCATAAAACCCGCCATATTGAGTTTCTTACGAATATTATACGTACCCAGTGACACTCGCGCCATCAAGACAAGTCCAATGATGTATCATTTATCAAAATGTTTTGAGACGTTGAGTAGTTACGAGCGGACATAGGAACGGACATACATACATATTTACTACATCGGGTCAACCTAAAATCTCACCAAATCTAACCAAAGGGAGATGAAAGTGTCCAAAAAACATCACACAGTCAACGAACGCACCCTATGCCGTTATTACGAACTGCACCTGGGTACAAAAACTCGACAGCGAGCGGAAAACTCGCTGAAAATACCCCGATGAGCTGCACTGATGAAAACCGGTCCATATTATGGTGCCATCCACTTTCTGAACGCCACATCTCCAGTTGGCGATGCGTTGGGATGTCAACCTTATATATAAACTGTTAAGGTTGTTTTTTTATATGAGGTTATTAAAGTAATCGTGTGAGATTAGCTGATTCTGAAAGCTGTAGAGTGGATGCATAGGAATTGAAATTGAATGAAATATATTTATTTGATGGAGTACATAAAACGATGTTTAGATTGTGTAGAGTCTCCAGTCAAGTCCTACCGCCAATGCGGTGTACAAATTTACCAATAGTTTACAGACTTTTATTAGTTATTAATCATTTACAATTTAACATAAAAAGTAGTTAAATAAACCCGTGTAGCCCCACAAACAGTGACATTTGATATTTCAGAGACCACACGCTACACTAGCGCCTCTAGCGGTGACATTCATTCACGATAGCCCCTATTGACATTTGTCCGGGTGGATAAATAGCGCTGACATCTCCGTTGACATTCCGCTGTAACCATCCTTCCATCCTTCATACTAATAAACTAGCATTTACCTGTGGCTTCACTTTTTGCAGCATTTACCGCATTAAACAAACACTCAAACATCTAAACATCTTCACAAACTTTCACATAAATAATACAAGCATTTACCCGCGGTTTCGCCCGCGTTGTTCCCGTTACCGTCCCAAAGGAACTCTTTACCGGGATATAAAGTATCCTATGTTTCAATCCAGGACTTGGTCTACTTCCATGCCAAATTTCAGCTCAATCCAACCAGTTGTTACCCCGTTATTTAGTAACAAACATCTAAACATCCAAATATCTTTACAAACTTTCACATTTTTAATAGGATTACTAGGATTTTTATACCTACCGTCCAGACATTGAGGTGGGAAAGCATATCTGCATTTCGCTCCGAAATTGCCTGTTAGTGGATCCCGACATCATTTCACTAACATTTACCTATTCACTGACATATGCTGCTCAGAGCCAGATAGTGGCAACTGAGCAGACGTATCGTCGAATTTCAACCGTGATTCTAACCGCATAAAGCTTAAATTGCAACGGTTTCGCAGTTTAAATTCTTGGTCAGATGGGAAAAATATAACTTTTGAATGAGTTCCTAGCATTTCTGGGGATTAACGGATAGTTATTTAAGCTGAAATAGTTCGTTACACACGTATAATAAAAAATAAAGGAGGACTTTTAAAAGTTTTAAAACGAAATGTGTTTTTCACTTTTCGTGCTCGTTAATAGTATTTTATGCAACAGTTGTATAAGTAGGCTCAAAAAATGCGAATTGCGTGAGTTGCGATACGAGCCGCGACAGCGGCGAGTATCGCAAATAGAGACGCAATGAGCGCTTTTTGACTTAATTATACAACGTTGCATACAATACTTTTTCTACGACTAGGTTTTAAAATATAAAATACAAAATTAAGCATAACCTGCAAACAAGGCAAATGTGACGTATGACTGACAGTATGTGTCTACGGTAAACTTTTTTAATTTGAAATATACTAGCTAGTGACACGCAGTGACTATATTAAAAATACTTTTTTTATGTTGGCAACAATGAATTCAGTTCGGAAAGTTTTGTTTTTCTTAAAAACCGTAGGAATTTAATTGTTTGTTAAGTTGGTAGTTGTGCATTTTTATCGTAAAGTTAGAACTGAGCGCTTAATCCTTGACCTAGATTTAGAAGTCTGTGGCTGCTAGCAGTATCGTAATGTGACTATAACGACACTAGTGCTGTTATGGGGAATAGAGTATAGACTTCTCTGAACTCATATTATGTATGTTCTTATATTAGTGTTCGTGACCAAGTAAAAGACAGATAAAAGTACAGGAGTAGAAAAAATATTTTTATGCTCTCGTAAGAGGAGCTAAACAGCTAGATTTAGGTAGAGCCCGACCGAACTTTTGGTTTCGGCCTAGATTCCTCGAAAATTAGTTCGTAAAACGCCACGAATCTGAGTGCGGGAACGAAACGAGAGCTTTTAGCAAAAAAGTCAAAAACAATCCTAGGAAAAATCAAAAGCTTTTTTGCTGGCCGGTGTTGTACAACTAGTTTTGCTTCGAAAAATCCGTCAAGCCCTGTGTGAAACAACCTGCCATTTTTAGGATCCCGTACGTAAAAAAACGGAATCCTTATAGGATCACTTTGTTGTCCGTCTGTCCGTCTGTCAAGACCCTTTATCTCGGGCACGCGTGGATGTATCAACTTGAAAATACAGCCATATACTCCGGTCTACATTGAACTGTGAAAAAAATCAAACTTCTAAGTTAATGTGAAAAAAAATACGGCCGTTTATGCCGCAAAAAACGTAAATTTCGACACTCTCAAGAAACCAAAATTCAAAAGGTACTTTCCGTTGACCTAGAACTATGAAAGCAAGTAATACCGTCTTATACTACAAGTATAGGGAAACATCTGAAAACTATACATTTTCAATTAAATCATAAAGAAATAGCCTTTACTAATTTAATCAAAATTTATAGGGTACTTTAATATATGTACCTCTACAAAGTACGAAACCCTCGGTGGGCGAGTCCGACTCGCACTTGGCCGGTTTTTTGAGCTTTGCTTCCAACACCCAAAACGAGCAAACCGAAGCTTCTGTAGAAAAACCAATCCCCGAACGTCATGCATACGTTATGTGTCTGTCGGTGCAGAGAGTTCACTGCTACGCTATCCATCTCTATTCTAACTACACGGTAGACAGAGTCAAACTACAAAGACAAGCAAGTAGTCCAACATCGGCCGTTTAGGAGCGCGCAACACTTATTCACACAGACGCACGATCGTGCGTCTAAAATTCAGGGTTCTAGCTTTAGCTAGCATAAAATTTCGGGAAGCCGAAAATGGCCTGAATGTCTTCGAGAAAAGGATGGTACGGGCGTGCCTTTGTTTTGCTCGATTTGGGGGCACTGCCGTGCCCCCAGACAAATAATGAAGAATATTGGAGTTAGTACTCGCCACGCGTGCGGTGAGTCACATAAATGAAGCAGATTATTAATTAATTAGTGACGACAGGCGTGTGGACTTATTCCGCGATTCCGCCGCGCGGCTTTGAGGCTCCGCGACGGGAACTTGGCTAGCGACCAGAAAAAGCACGCGTTATGCGATAGAAAAAGACGGTCGGATCCAATGCGTTCCGTCCCGTGGTCGGACCCGAACGTCACTTTTGTTAGTTTTCTGCACGTTTTACTATTACTTGTTATACTTATTATCTGTATGTCTTTCCCGTACACGGGACATTGGTGTCCCGGCCCTTTGGGAGGCGTGCGCGGAGCCGAAGCCAACGCGTAGAGGCCCTTTCGACAATTTAATGAAAGGCAACGTGTACACCCAGAGGATGCTGTCCCGGCCCGTGTCATGGGACGCATGCAGAGACAGCCCCTGCCAGATGCAAGGACTATTGTTGATTGATGGGATCTAACTCTACTGGGCTAATACTGGGCTATGGATTGAGACATGACGGTGCCTGTCAGGAAAAGTGTCTCATGGCTTTCGCGGCACTGACAGACCGTGACTTGCCCTCCGCTGATGGGCCCCTGTTTAGCGACATTATGACCAATGGCCTAGGGGCAACACCGCTGCCGAGGGCTGCAGGGTGTCGAGAGGTGTGCTGCGCTTTCTCCGAGGGTACTCGCGGCGTTATGCCCTTTAACACTTCCACACCTGGAGCATGTAGCTCTCGCGACCCCGCTCTGGACGGCCGGTTAAGGCAAGCCAGAGGCGGAGGTCCTTTCACTATTAGCCACCCCCCCGGAGCACTCGGGTACGTGGGGTCGCTACTCCCCAACAGCTCGCCACGAGCTTATTATTAACATTGTTAAACTAATGTACATTTATTTAGTTCACTTATTCGCCACCGGATGTCTCTGGTAGTAGTGGTAGTACAGTTTTTAGGGTTCCGTAGCCAAAATGGCTAAAAAGGAACCCTTATAGTTTCGTCATGTCCGTCCGTCCGTCCGTATGTCACAGGCATTTTACTCAAAAACTACAAGACGTATACTGATGAAATTTGGAATATAGATGTCTTGTAGATGACGCTACTAAGTTTGGTAGTTAAATAATAAAAATAAAAAAATCTAGGGGGGCACTCCATACATGTAACAGAAGCTAAAAAAATTTTTTTTCAGCGAACATCAACGTGAGGTACATAATTCGAAAATATTATTAGGCTTTTATGTACTTTTTTTTGATTAAGTGAATACTTTCGGAAATAATCGCTCCGAAAGTTGCATAAATTGTGTCCCCCCCCCCCCCCCCCTTTAACTTTTAAACCGTAAATCCAAAAAATATGAAAAAAATCAGGAAGATAACGCTTAATAAATACATTCAACGCAAATTATTTTGAATAGTAACGAATAAACGGAAAATTTTGAAGTTATTGCCGAAAAACTTCTCAACCAAAAGGTTTTAAGTGCCATTGATTTACACGGCATTTAAAACCTTTTGCCAGTTGTTTATTTTTAGCTTTATTTTTATCTGTAGCACATTTCCTTATAGATACGGCTATGGAACCCTACACTGAGCATGATCCAACATGCTCTTGACCAGTTTTATATACATATGTCATTTAGTTTATCTATGGACCAACGGATGGCTCCGGTGATCCTGCTTTTATACATATAGTTTAGTTTAAATTTTCTCGGCGGCGGCGTGGCCTTGGATCGTCATATTTTTATTGAAGACCGACTTGTAAGAAAAGATTAGGAAAATCATATTTTGTTGCCAATCTAAGCTGTATTTTAGTGTAAGTAGGACTCAACGATGACGTCACCGTCGGCGTCCGTTTTGTATGGGGCCTTTTCAACGCTCGGTGCGGTCGGCTACTTTTGATTGCAATTGGTGGCTATTATAGTAATCCAAGTGTAGGGGAGACCGGGTATGGTTGTCTCGCGGGTTGGTTGTCACAGCGGCCATAAAATAATACTAAACGAAACATTAAGTACATCGATCGGTGCTAAAAGATCGCAAGAGCTGTACATCCTTCCGTACTTCACCAATCGATGCACTTATTCCTTCGTTTAGTACGGTATTATTTTATGGCCGCTGTGACAACCAACCCGCGAGACAACCATACCCGATCTCCCCTAGTAGTTATACGTGTATATTTATTCCTCACAAATAGTAGAATCGATTTAGGTACATCAGAAACAAAATTTAGTGCACAAGCCTATGGTGCTGGTATCGATACCTCAGATCAATCGTCCTGTAGCATAAAGGCCTATTCAAAACTAACTAAGCGGTATTCGCGACCGCATGAGTAGCGATATCACCCAAGCGAAGTAATTAGTACGGGCGCATATTACCGCAACCCACAGCGAATACCGCTCTCGTCTGAATAGACCTTAATTCGCAAATCTGGAACATAGTTCAGTTACATTATTTCCAAGAGCATCTTGAATATATCAGAAGGGCTTGAGATATCGAGAAAGCTCAGATTCAGGGAGATCGAAGGGGGTTAAAAGACCAGTTGCTAAAAAGTAATCTGATTTGCTTCTAAAATGTCGATTTGTAGAAAAAAAATACGAGATTGGGTACTTTCTTTATTATGCTGATATACATCACCGTTATAAAATTAACTAAGTACCTATTTATTTTAATTTACCACATATAAGTTTCACTCTCGCGTCACGCCAGTCAAACAAACCGTCATTGTGTAATTAAATTTTGAATTCCATTTCGCTTTTGGGATTGATCTGAAAAAGCCGTTAGTGCCATAGTAATTTGGACTTCGTTAATCAGTTTTCCGATGAGTTCAATTTCCGATGACTCGTTTGGCAGACATTTTCTGAATTAATTGATAAGACCAGTATTTATTTTCGCTCCGTTCATGTTTACCTGTAAGTTAATTCAGATTTTTGCTGTCAGTCTCATGTATATACTATACTAAAATCGTAGAAAGACTGTGTTTGTACATTATAGTACATTACACAACTAGGATGGTAATACAAAGCAAGGCCGAGATCGCAGGAGTTTGCGGCTCGAGCTGCAAGCGAGGGACGTGTAAATATGCGATCGAGGGCTTTCTTGATTACCTCCCTTGTAGTGTACATCATTTTATGTCTACACTAGGCCAGAAAGCGGTTTTTTCCGTACGCGCAGCGTGCGGAAAAAGCCACTTTATGGCCAGGTGTGGCATAAAAGATTTTTTTCAAAAAAGTTACTGCAATGGGGGGTGATAATAATAAGTAATATGACGTAAGTCATTAGTTTTTGAAAATGTTGTC
This sequence comes from Eudemis profundana, assembly GCA_947034925.1. Taxonomy (NCBI): domain Eukaryota; kingdom Metazoa; phylum Arthropoda; class Insecta; order Lepidoptera; family Tortricidae; genus Eudemis; species Eudemis profundana. The sequence goes on along the minus strand of OX344794.1, from coordinate 1,137,456 downwards.
TGTTTATCGGTTTGTCTGTTTGTCGGGCTGTCTGTTTATCTGTTTGTTCAGGCAAAAAAATGCAAAAATGGGTCTCGTAGTATGGGTACGTTCCCTTAGGTACAGTTATTACTAGTTCCGGAGTCCAATTATATTAGGCACGAAATTGACGGCGTAGATGCGAGTTACCCTACCGCGTAAAATATATTTGCATTCGTTAAAATTTGCATTGAAATATGCAACAAATTTACTCATAACCGCTACAAACGAGTTGGTGAATGTTAATTACTTTTTATTTTGCCTAGCTATGTGCTCTGGCAATATTTCCCGCGATATTGGCTCCAAAATTTACCGCATTCAGTTATGATCATTATCACAAAATAATATTCTTTTAACAATCGATATCAAAATAGTCTATTCCATAAAGACTTGACTTGACTTGACTTGACTTAAGGCAAGAGGTACTTTAAATATAATGTAAATACCCAAAAGTATTCCAACTTATATAAAGACAACCAAGTAGTACGACTTCGGCCGTTTAGGAGCCGTTTAGGCACGACGCGCGTCTGTGTGAGTGAACGCCATACTGTGGCATGCTCGCGCATGCTCAAATCCTTGCCTGTGGTGCGTCCGTACACGGCGCGCATACATGCGCGCTCTCGATGTAACTTTTATCGGAACAAAAACTACCGTATACCGTGGTTTAGGAGCGCTTCAATGTGTGCGCGCCGTGTACGAACGCACTACAAGCAAAGATTTAAGAATGCGCAAGAATGGTCTAGTATGGATCGCACTCGCACAGACGCACGATCGCGCGTCTGTGTGAATACGTGTCGCGCGCTCCTAAACGGCCGAAGTTGAGCCTCAGACGCGCAATAGCACATCTGTGTGAGTGCGATCCGTACTGGAGCATTCTTACGCATTGTTAAAACTTTACTTGTAGTGCGTTCGTACACGGCGCGCACACATTCAAGCGCGCGATGTACCTTTTGTATGAAGAAAAAATACTGCTGTTATACTGTGCTACTACTTGGTGTACCCTTCCGAATAAAAAAAATTCAAATCGGCCCAGCCGTCTTCTTTTAGTCGGGGAACATAAATTAAAAAAATCACACGCAAAGGGTTTCGTACTACCGTCGAGCAACAATCACCAAAAAAACATGTTTTCTGCATGGGGACTGCCATTTTATTTTATTTTGTTTATCATTTGTTGTTATAGCGTCAATAGAAATAAAAAATCCTGTGAAAATTTAAAGTCCTTACCTATGGTGCTAAAGATAGCTATGTGATAGACGGACTGACAGAAAGACGGACAGCGGAGTCTTAGTAATAGGCTGGCACCATTTGGGTACCCTTAAAAACCGACAAACTGAGTATCTCCTCCTTTTGAAGCCTTAATCATTTAAACTTACAATAAGCTGGCGGAACGAAGATGTTAATCTAATAAAGTCTCCTGAAAGTTTACTGGTTCAATTTGCCGGAGTAAAATGCATTTGTAGCGAACTTTGCTCCACTGCAAGCGATAAAGTTCAAGGCACAAAGTTCCCAAGTCCAAAGCGCTCACGCCAAGGAAAACGTCCGACGACTGTCTGGACTTACAAGTTGGACACTTTGCTTGTCGCTTCTACTATTTGGCTTATTGAACTGTCGCTTTAAGGTACGAACTCACTGGTCGTATCGTAACCTCGACTTAGGTTGCTTTTCCACTGAGGCGGAGACGAGCGGAGCTGAGAGCAGACCTGTAGAGATCGACCGGCAAATATCGGCTAGCCCACCATGCTGCCCGCTGGTAAAATTACTGTCTAGATACCCTCATTATATTAAGAATAAAATCAACGACGAATTTCTGTATTACGCTACAGTCACTTCACTACCCGAAGCGCCAAAAGAAAAGAATAGAAAGAACCCTTGAGGGCCTACTTGCAGAAATATTTTTTTGTTAGTCTGTAGACGTCTCTCCAATGAATTGGTTGGAACTCGCCTCGAGTTCGCCGTGGTCTGTGGCCGCGACTGGTTTTGTATGGAAATTCGGTCGCAGCTCGCCCGCAAAATTACGCGTTCAATACTAACTTTACATTACCTAAAAATAGACAACTACCAACTTAACAGACAAATTAATTCCTTTTTAAGAAAAACAAATCTTTCCGAACTAAATTCATTGATGCCAACATAAAAAAAATATTTTTAATATCGTCACTGCGTGTCAATAGCAAATATACGTCCAATTAAAAAAAAGTTTACCATAGAGACATACTGTCAGTCATATGTCATATTTGCCTTGTTTGCGCACTATGTTTAATTTTGCATTTTATATTTTAAAACCTAGTCGTAGAAAAAGTATTGTATGCAACGTCAAAAAACGCTCACGGCGTCTCTATTAGCGATACTCACCGCCGCGGCGGCTCGTATCGCAACTCGCGCCATTCGCATTTTTTGAGCCTACTTATACAACTGTTGCATAAAATACTATATTAGTGCTGTAAACTCCTCTTTTATATTCTGCTAGTTTTAACTTAATACGATGCGGCTGCGGCTTTCCCTTCCACTTAATGAACTAGGTTACTCTAGGTCCTCTTGTTCCTTTAATTACACCTCTAGAATATTCATAACGAAGCTGCCAAGATCAACGTTCAAACCATTATACTGCCTCTTGTACTCTATACTAGTATCTACCCGCAGCTTCGCCCGCGTTGTTCCCGTTACTGTCCAAAGGGAACTCTTTACCGGGATATAAAGTATCCTTATGTTTCAATCTAGGCCTTGGTCTACTTGCATGCTGAATTTCAGCTCAATCCATTCAGTTGTTACCCCGTTATTTAGTAACAAACATCCACACATCTTTATTATTTATGAAGGAAACATTTTGTCTCTTCATTGGTTTTAATGTGGGCAATTTACACCACACTCTTTATGTTACATATATAGATACAGGAAATTAAAGTACTTTGATTTCCTGTATCTATATATGGTATCCACACATCTTCACAAACTTTCACATTTATAATATTAGTGTGATTGTTCGAGTTAATTAATTGTATGCGTAAAAATGGGCTACGAAACAAAAGCATAGGGCAAGTGAATGAGATGGGACACGTTTTTCGGACAAACGATACTTTTACTAAACGTGAAATGGTAAACAAAAAAATTTAAGAAACCTGTCATCGGACAAACGCTAATAATTCGAATAGTTTTTGGACAAATAAAATCCCATCAAAAACATTACATGTAAAAAGATGCAAGTCTCGCAACGCAGTTCTTTTACAACAGAAATGTTTTGAGATGTCATGTTAAACCAAGTCAGTACCGGGGGTGTCCACCCACAGAACTCGATTCCCACCGACTTGCCTATTATTAGATCTATAAAATGTGTTCCTCCACAGTTAAATAAGTTAGTTAGTTTTTGTAAGTGATCTTCCTTTATTTATTACATTCCAATCCATTCTTTTTCCAATTTGGACTGCAAAACTAACTTTGTAATCGCATGTATTTGTATAGGATTACAAACTTATGTGTGCAGTTGTGACTGAAATTGCAATATTTGGAGGTTTTTTAGGAATTAGTAGGCTAAAAACTACATATGTTTAAAATTTGGAGCCTGTGAGTCTGCTAGAAGTACCTTAGAATTATGATGATCATCAGTCAGTGAATCAGTGAGTCAGTCAGTCAGTGACAAAACTAAGGAACTTTGACATGCAATAGTTCTAAACTACACGTTCAAATCGAATGATATTGTGAATACATATGTCTTATTGTGCCCTTTATATCCCTGAAAGGAGATTGCCGACTTTTGGTACCAATATCGTCATTAAATTGTGTCACAACCAAAACGATACCAAAAACTTAGTTTTATTTTTTTAACCATTGGGATTTTTTTATTACTGAATTTAAAATGGGAAATCTGAGATCAATTAAAAAAGAATGTGTTGTACGATTTCCGCCGCCACCATGAAAAATGTATGATTTCCTTAAAACTGTATTTGACAGACAAAATCGGTCAAAATCTAAAAGGCCTATGACAGTGGCACCACCGTCTACACAAATGTATACAAAAATTTTAATTCCATAAAACTCCGCGGTTCTTTCTTATACGAACTGCATCCAGCTGTCCTATACCCAGGAAAGTAACATGTTTGTCTCGTTCTTTCTTAAGACTACTTCTCACATGAGTGTAAAAGACAAAGCTAACGTCATAGATACGTCTTAATACAATTAATTATGTATGTAGTTTTCTTGATCTTAGCACGAAAATTGACAGCTTGACATTCTGTCTTATTCTAAGTTTAAATATAAGGTACTTTATAAGACACGTCTTTTCACAATTTTGTGTCGAAGGTCGTAAATCATTTTAAATTCTTTATTTGGTACAAATAACTAGTGATATTTCGCTGATACTTCACTATACGAGACATTGAGCGTAAATGTAATGTTACAATATTTTTTATCTCACGATGTATCAAAATAGTTTCAAATAACTTTTTTTATAATAATATTTTAACAATCTGAATAAGCACAATAAAATACCTAAAACAGGTATCCAAAATGGCATGTCATACGACTAAGTTAAGTGAAGTCTCGTCAACGTCAGGAATTAAAGTTATTAGGTGATTTTGTATTTGGCCGGTTGACAAATACTTTGACGATTTGCTACGCAAAAACTCACTTCGAAATCTGGAAATCAATCTCAATTTCCTATGGATCCCCGAATACGATTTTAATGGGATTTAGTGATTAGGAAAGGCAGTTTCTTGTTCTTTAAGATACAGTCGGTTTCGTGTTGACACAATGACTTTTGATTTGGTACGAGGCCCCATAGACGCGTCGGCAATCTCCTTTCAGGCTTCTGGCTTTAGCCAGTACATAATTACGGGAGGCTGAAAATGGCCTGAATAGCTTCGAGAAAAGGATGGTACGGCCGTGCCTTTGTTTTGCTCGACTTGACGGGGGCACTGCCGTGCCTCCAGATTTGGGGAAAGGTTTTTAGTGTTTGCGATAGATTACCCGCGTGCATAATTTCATCTGGATACGATTTGTTGATCCCAGAACTCTGAATTGCAATTTCTCTGCTTGCCGCAATATTCGGAGCTGGTACGCCAAAGGTAATCGCGTTGAGTTCGTAATGGCTACGTTTACACTACACGTTTTGTTGGTCGTGAGATATCGTCACTACTTTGAAAAAAACTCGTATCTAAAAACGTCGCAGAGAGAAACGTCAAAAGTTACATGCGAACTTCATAGATAGATAGATAGATAATAGATAGATAGTTTTTACCTGGAGTCAGTTCAGATTCCTGTTTTTTTTAAATAATGACGTTATGTAAAGTCTGTTTTTTATTTCCGAAGACAAATATGACAGCTACAAATGTCAAACGTAAAAATAATGTGGCCAGCTTTTAAGAAACAGTGCTGTCCTTTGTTTCGGTTCGTGGTGTAATTATTAATAACCGATATAATAAAAATTACTTTTTACGTTAAAACATATATTTTTAGGTACTTATCGAAAATTAATTACATATAATATCTACATTGTATTCAACCTTTAACCTACTATTGGATAAATAGTGCCTACGTATGTGATTCCGTTGCTTGAAGTGATAATGCAGAGAAATAAAGCGGGTTTGGCGTATTTTCAGCTTTGTAAGATAAGTAGGTAATGAGTTTCGAATCAAATAAAATGTACCTTTAAATATGAGAAATATGGTGTATTTACAAATATTCTATATCTCCAAAAGGGTGGCATTCTTACCTAAAGTATTGTATCGTTTTGGAACTTCGCGGATTATGCACTCATTGTGTTACAGACACTTTAATATCAATAAACATAAGAACCTACCTAAATTTTTGTCGGTAAATACCGGTTGTATCACATCACTATTTATGAGTTGTAAAAAACAGGCAACACATGAAATGTCATTTTTGTCCTCGGAAATAAAAAACAGACTATAGGTAACTAAAGGTTTTCAATTGACACTTTCAATCCGGGCACTATGTGCGCGCTATGCTCATTTTTGCTACATGCCCATTTCCCCATGTTATGGAGTACGCTGCCGTACTCAGACTAAAAGGCCGCTACATTGTATGAACTTCCATACTAATTAGGGGCCTTTTAGTTTGAGGACGGCAGTACCAGCGCAGCGCGACTAAATTTTTGGTTGCGATAGTGTTAAGGCGCGGTAGGACCTGGCTCGCATTTCCCATACAAACTAGGGTCGGGCGGAATGCAGATTATTGCAGATTATCTTCGATTTCTAACATAAAAGTATACGTTATCAACCCAAACATGAGAGGATGCCCTGCATGACTGTAAAATCATGATTGTCAGGTATTAATTTTGTCAGAAAAGGTAACTGGTGATGAACAAAATGAAAAAAAAATGAAAAAAATACTTTATTTTATAGTGTTTTCGCGCTACTTTTCTATCGAGCGAAGTGTTCGCTATCGTGTTCTAAGTGAGAGGAAGCCCTAGATACAGTTCTGAATATTATTATATATGTTTTACAGTGACCTACGAGTCAAATAAGTGCTCTAAAAATGATTTGGAAACTAGGCTTCCGTGCCCGATTCTGGTCTCACCTCGCCTTAAGCAAAAAAGTGTTTTTTTTTTTTCAATTTTGCCGTCGTACCGAGTGATTGCACTTTTGCCACCAGCGCGACACTAATGACAAACATACTGTTCATAGATCATCACACTTCACACTAATATTGTAAAAGTGAAAGTTTGTGAAGATTCGGCAAGTCCTGGATTGAAACATAGGATACTTTATATCCCGGTAAATTGTTCCCTTGGGACAGTAACGGGAACAACGCGGGCGAAGCCGCGGGTAAATGCTAGTAATTCATATATTGAAGTATATGATAGTTTTGTATGAGCTTTAGACCGTGAAGGGCCGAATATTTGTGTGTGTTGCCGTTAGGGTTACCAGATGCCCGGTATTTAAGCGTACAGTCCTTTATTTTCGAGGCCTGTCCGGTAAAAAATAAATGGTCATACCGGACAATTAGTATAAAAACCTAGCATACCCCCCCCCCCCGCCTTTTTTGGGGTTGTCCGGTATTTTTTCGCTGTAGAACGCAAGAGCAAAAAACGCGATTTCTGTTTAAATTTTGGCATCTTTGATTGATGTTTGACACAACTAAACTAAATGAAAAATAAATAAAATACATGTCAATTAGACGCTAATGATTTACTTCACGGTAAAAAATATTAAAAGTAATATTAAATCACACAAAATATTAAGTATTATTAACAGTAAAAGCACTAGTTACTTGGAAACCATATATTTATAATAAAACACAATCGATCCAGGAATTGATTATCCTCTCGAGACGCCATTCCGGCGCGAACCCACGCTAGCAGGCTTCACAGTCCGCTAGGTTGGCAGCGCCCTCTCCAACTTAGGCCGCGTTCAGAAATGCGGCTAACAGATCGGCCATCCTGACAAAACCTTCGTCCTCGAAGGTCATCTTCATGCTTCAGACGGCTGCGGCATGCTTCACCTTGGTCTACGTCCCTGTGGACCAGACACATCTTTAGGTATAACCTGTAAGCAGGCTATGCATAATCCAGGTTCCATTTATTCCTTTCAATATGTAATATTATTAAGATACAGTACTGATGGCGTGTACTATAATAACTTGGCATGTAACATTAAAGTCCATTAGAATTATATAACTGAAATCCTACTGCGGTACTCAAATACACTATCCACTACTCGTAGTAACAATTCGTTTGAAGTAATTCAAATGTATAGTATCAATAACGATTCTGTAACTTTAATCATGATTGGCCACCAACGAGACCGACATTCCATAATGCAGTCAACAACCAGAGAAGATCACTGTTGTGACGCGGATCTAATAGACCTTATTAATTGGTGTGGTTTATCCTTATAATTATTTGATAAATTATGATTTCACGAGTAAACAACCCAAAAGTAAATTATCATTAATCTTTATCCGATTACTGGTACCAAACAGGTTTGAATCATGGCTTTCCTAAACGAAGACATGGAACGAACTCACAGTTGCTTTCATCGTACAGCACGATTTTTACAGGCATCGTCAGCTTAGGGGATGGCGCGCCTGCTCGATTCAGCAAGGCTCGACCAATGCGCCATCCATCCATGAGCGTCACACGATAGCGACCCTCCAATGCAGCCCATGCAACGAAAGTTAAATACTGCATATTAATCTCTGTAACAGACAGTAAAGCTTAAGATTCCTCACAACATTAGGCAACATTTTGCCTTTAGATGCGAAGTCGTTGACGACATACTTTTTGACATGGCCTGAAGATACGTGGCCAATGCGTCATCATCGTTTCCTTCTAGTGTAGCAGTTTTTGATTCAACTCTTCCACCATTAGATTATACGCCAAAGGCAATCTAACCCCATCATTCAACCAGAATTTATTTATTGCTCTTGGTCAAGGTCACCATTCATAGAGTAAACAGCGCCCGACCGCTCGTTGTGGAAGTCTTTGGGGGAGACCTGTGTCCGACAGCGGATGAATGATGATATTATAATGCTAACCTTGCTACAATCTCATAGGATTTGGTCCATTTAGAAACTTACTGTAACAGTACTTATACAGTCTGTGCTACAACTTGTATTTCATTCGATGTTCAAAGGATAAGTGATATTGCATATTTACTCGACCATAAATTAATTTGGACTTTACATTCTAGTGGTAATTCTCGTCGTGTTACCTTACATTTGTTGTCTTCTTTACCCTTAGTCTGATGTCCCTTCTTATGGTGAGATCAATGTCGCTTTGACGCCACCGACCAGCGTAAGCGCCGTCGCGCGTGACTCCTTCATGGGTGACCGTGTAGCATCACCGACGTTTGCAGGAGCGACGTCAATCATGACCATTTAACATCACCGACCGGCGCGGTACGCGTCGTCGTCGTGACCAATTACATCACCGACCGGCGCGGTACGCGTTGTCGTCGTCACCATGTAACATCACCGACCTGCGTGGTACGCCGTCGTCGTGACCATTTAACATCACCGACCGACGCGGTATGCGTCGTCGTCGTGACCAATTAATATTACCAACCGACGCGGTATGCGTCGTCGTCGTGACCATTTAACGTCACCGACCGACGCGGTATGCGTCGTCGTCATGACCATTTAACATCACCGACCGGCGCGGTACGCGTCGTCGTCGTGACCATTTAACCTCACCGACCGACGCGGTATGCGTCGTCGTCGTGACCATTTAACATCACCGACCGGCGCGGTACGCGTCGTCGTCGTGACCATTTAACCTCACCGACCAACGCGGTATGCGTCGTCGTCGTGACCATTTAACATCACCGACCGGCGCGGTATGCGTCGTCGTCGTGACCATTTAACATCACCGACCGACGCGGTATGCGCCGTCGTTGTGACCATTTGCATCACCGACTTGCGCGGTATGCGCCATCGTCGTGACCATGTTACATCACCGACTTGCGTGGTATGCGCCGTTGTGACCATGTTACATCACCAACCTGCGTGGTATACGTCGTCGTGACCATGTTACATCACCGACTTGCATGATATGCGTCGTCGTCGTGACCATGTTACATCACCGACTTGCGCGGTATGCGCCGTCGACCACGACTATTACTATCATCATATACTTGCCATGCGCATTGAGTGCAACCGAATCCAACTCACCCACATTATGTTGCATAACCCGCGCGCTCTCTCACGATCAGAACGTGCGGGGCACATCATCATCCACTGCATCGCGACATCAACAGCACATGTAGCAAGCATCTCCCTCGTCTGTAACTACAACATCATTAACACAGCGGCATCGCCACAACCAAAACCACATTACATACTGCCAACATGTACACGTGACATTGCCTTTGCGCTGTTCTCATAATAATGTTGTGTGCACGAAGCGCACCCTGCTGTGGTCGTTATCAAGAGCGATGAGCATCACGCACCCTTTAACGGTATTTTGATAATTTTTCACACACGTTTAACCCGCGAAATTCGCTATTAATAATATTATTTTAGTTCACGTACTCATTCAACTTATACACACTTAGTTCGTTTCACATAGTTCTCAGTTTGTGTATCATGTCAACATTTACACGCGTGTCTACTCACTATCACTGTGTCCGTTGAACCAGTAGTCTCAACTCATCTACGAGACCAGCGGTGTTGGTCCAGCATCGACGACACTCGTTGCACATACATAAATCATACTCAACATGTAAACAACAAGAATGATTTATCGAGTACGACACATAACCAGCATTAACAATTTAATCCATTTTGTACCAGATTATTATAGCTCCTGAACTAAAATACTAAAGTGTACTTGAACTAACATACAACTATGCCATAATGCTCAATTCTGTATCTCCACTCCACCATTCAAGAACTAAAACTGTTCACGTTTTACAGACGCAATTCACACTCAGAAAATATCAGTGCAATCCAACCATGTATAGTTTCAACATTTTGTACCAGATTATTATAGCTCCTGAACTAAAATACTAAAGTGTACTTGAACTAACATACAACTATGCCATAATGCTCAATTCTGTATCTCCACTCCACCATTAAAGAACTAAAACTGTTCACGTTTTACAAACGCAATTCACACTCAGAAAATATCAGTGCAATCCAACCAATGTATAGTTTCAACATGACATAATTGAACTCAACATGACCAAACCTTTTCCGTTTCGATATTCTTACAACCTGTGTTGTAAACCATTGCCCAAAGAAGTAACAAGTACTTTGCGAATACATACAACTCAACAATGAACATGCTGATCACTGGTTTTAATCCAGATAAAACTTGGCTATTATTTACTATACTTGTTTTTTGTTCATTAGATATTCATCTACTAAATAAAACATTTATCAGTGATTGATAACCATCACACAGTTTACAACTGCAGGACGAGAAATGAAACACTGCACCAAAGTGCTCTCTACTCATTGAAGACAATCAAGAATTCAAACATGAAAATGAAATTGGTCATGGAAATTTCATTGTGAACATGATATAATACAGTTCATACTCAGACTGCCTAATTAGGTCGTTCAAATAGTCAGCAACATTTCGCCAAGTGAGAATTAGATGAAAGTAATAGTTTCTCATATCATCACAATTGACTGCAGTGTCAGAACATCTATTTATTAATAATAGACTATTTACTGCAACCTTACACATTACACACACATACACACATACACATTACATATTACGTATACGTGATATATGCAATTACTCCAATCAATGCAGTCAAAACCAGTTAGTTTAAATGTAATAATACTGAGTCTGGACTGATATGTCTATTGCTCTACCCAGTCTTGTGGTCACCAAATAATAGAGAACCATGAAATAGGCATTTTATTTTATCATTGTCACCATACCATATTGGTAATCCAGTATGTCCAAGAACATAACTTATAAATTGCTGTTATCATTGTTAGCAGAAGTGTATAAATTGTCATGAACTAACTCACCAATTGTATGAAAACATATTTCTTTTTCGTCAACAAACCAGTTTCTTTCAACTTGTTAATCATTCCATTTCCATCAAACTGATAAGTTCACTAATACTCTGATGGATACTGAACAGCAGTGTATATGTCCACCACTGCCATACAGACCAGAACTGCGACCTGTGCTGACACCATATTGTAACTATAGCAGACTGGAATCATTTCACTTCATCTGAGGACATAAGTATCACATTATTGCATAATTCACATAGTACTGACTGCTACAGTACAGTTAAATGTCACAGCATTTACTACTATTTCACCAAACAGTTGAATACCATTTTATCAAAATATGGGTACCGTCAAACGGGGGAAAATGAGACGATTTTCAAATTCCCGGGCAAAAAAAACATAGTTATAACAGGGTCAGCAATCTGTTTGCTGGCCTCAGCTTACAGTCTGTACTTAAATTTTCTGTTTTGCATATAATATTAACAGGTATATGAATAGTTTTATTTATATATTTTTTTTTATGGCTGTCCCAACTTAGACTGTAAGGTGGGGTAATTTAAGACAACAACTGTTTCGTGACTTTTATCGAAGTTACACGGCACATTTAGCAACTTAGGACACTTATAACGTTTTAAAAAAATGCACTAGTAAAGGTCTGTTCACAACGAACACGTTTATTAAAAAAAAATAACATAATTCAAAAAAATCTTCTTTGAAACTTTTAAACTTAATTTTACAATGGAGATCTACTTTTAATCAGTCTTTTATTAGGTTATTGCGTAGGAAATCACAATCTTAACCTAATTATATTAAAATATATAAAAAAATCATCGTTTATAACTTTTCCTATAAATTTTTTCTCCAGATTTTCCCCGTCCCAATTTTCCCGAATGTGAACGCACCTTTACTTTTCTGTGTTTTTTTTCGCGATGGTTGGCATTACTGGAGTAATGTCAATTTCAAACGATCGGTGATAAAGTGAGGTTAGATTACTGGGACTTTTATTGTGAAACATTTAATACGGAAGTCGTGGCAGACACTGTTTTACAGACCAAAAAAAACATCAGTTTGGAAGCACGTGCAGGATCGCATTTTTACAGAATTTGTAATAGAAATAACAACTTTTTTGCCTTACCTGTGTGAACGCGATGTTGTTGCGGCTGAGTTGACAGCAAACTGACGTGAATATTTCTAACGATGTTGCCATGACAAGTGATCAAAGGTTACCCTACATTTTGTCCTATTTAATACACCAGTCTCATTTTCCCCCATTTGACGGTATCCATAAGCCTGCTGACATGACTCATAGTCACATACTACAATGAAATTACCTAATGCAATTACATAAATGCACAGAATTGATCTACTCAGCAAAGAAATACTATGTTGGGGATGCCCAATTAATAATTGCCCAAATTAAATGAGAAATCGAAATGCTCACACACACATGTTAACATGACGCTTACACACACATACAGTAACAATGTGCTCAGAATTTGTTGAAATTGTATGATTCCCCACACTAAAGGTACGTCTACTAGGATTAACTTAGTACTCGGTCAAATAAACTCACCAGTCTTTCCCATAAAGTTGGACATGTCCGTTCAATCTTACCAAATTTATGATGGTCCTTTATTATACCATTATCACATATCAACGCCAGATACATAAAACATCTATTATCATTCCTTCATTTATCAATAACTGTTGAACAAGTTGAACACCAACACCGCCATCTTCCTGACGCTAATGATCATCCCATCTCGAGTGCTTCATATTCTTGTTCATTGCAGTTCACCATAATTATTATAGCATAAAACCTGGAATCTTGTTTCTCTGCAAAACATTACTAAAGACACAGTAGGTATTTTATTGTCTTGGTACAATGGACCAAGAGTGGTCTTCATTCTCTATTTCTCAATTGAAGATTTCTTAGAGGTAATACCTGTACCATTGAATTTCATTTTTTTCTAAACACTTTAACCCATATGTGCACTCATAACAATTGTTATTTAATGTTTATTAATTGAGACATAATTCATAACTGATGAAGCCATTTAAACTTTTATGCTGATCTCAACACTAAAATATTAATAACTGATCTTTAATTTTGCATGTCTATATGCTTCATAACCATTATTAAAGGTAACTTTTAATCATACCTGTTCTCATCTGCAAACCTCATATTATGAAAATATTCATTCTGCGGACTACACATTTTTCATCAACACCAACATTCTGCACAAGAGTCTAGGATAAAACATTCATCTTCTTTGCTGTTGTCTCCTGTGGGACTTAAATACAATACCACACAACACCATGTTTAGTTTACTTATAAATTCCATGCAACATGTAAAACCCATACAAATATTGGTCAATCTCAATATATAATTGTATGATATCAAAACATATTACAAATGCATACACCACAAGATTAGTTAGTTTTACTGACTTAGAAATATCAGAGAATTATTAAAGTGGACCTTATGCGGTTTACTTAAAGGACAAATTCCCATGACTCACCAATTTATGAAAAAGTACATTATCTCTTATATTGTCAGAATATCGTAGCAATGTCACAACCCACATTCTAGGGATTATTATAAGACGGAAATAATACATTACCAGTTCGTTTCAGGTGTAAGACACCGACGATTTTCATACAAAATGATTACTTACGGCGTGTTCAGCCTATCACAACTTTGTGACAATACCACGAATCTTACCGATTTCAGACTATCAAATATTACGTTCACCACATAACACACGGTTATTTAATTGTTATACGCCAGTACGTAGTGCTTTTATCAAATAACGAAGAGAGTTTAACAACGCAAAGCGTCTTTCATCTGTTTTGTCAAGATGTTACTATTTCGTACAAGAATTGATTTATAAGCCGAAATACTTTGTAGGCATGAATACAACGAAATCTCACTTCTGATTTATTAACAGTAAAAGCACTAGTTACTTGGAAACCATATATTTATAATAAAACACAATCGATCCAGGAATTGATTATCCTCTCGAGACGCCATTCCGGCGCGAACCCACGCTAGCAGGCTTCACAGTCCGCTAGGTTGGCAGCGCCCTCTCCAACTTAGGCCGCGTTCAGAAATGCGGCTAACAGTATGTAGCTTAAATCGCTGAATGGTTTCATACGTCTTCTAAGACCTTTAACCTTTGGTATGCTTAGTAACAGATATGCTCCATATACGTCACCTGCTTGAGAGCTGATCTGCACCAATGGGATTTGTTCAAAATTTATTGAAATTTAAACCTAAAGGCATAGAAATACAGTGTTAAGTTGTTTTATTTTTACACCTAATGAATGAATGAACCATAGAGAATCGTGAACCCAATCATTCTCTTATAAAAAAAAAAAGAAAATTGAATTCAAACAGAACGTTTCATCGCGCGGAGCAGTGCAAAGTAGGCTCGCGAAAAAGTGTGTGTTTTCGACGTGAAACTTTGGAAAAGGTAAGTTATTATCAAAATTTATTGTCAATTAGTTCAATTACTAATATTTATTTACAATGGAAGTTACAAATTACGCTCTTTTTGTGCATAAATCGTTGATGAAATCTTAGACTTTGAGAAGTACAATAAGTGGGGTTCAGTTTTTCAAATATTTGGTAACATTGCTGAAGATTTGCAATTCGTGCGAAATAGTTAACCTATAGGAAATTTTATAAGGAATCCAAGAATATAATTCGTTTTGTAAAAGAAATTATGAATCATTTGCAAATCCTCTTGTTTTGATAAACCGTCTAAATTACACTCACACTATTGCAAAAACAAAATGGCGACATCGGTGTGTACGTACACGAAGTTGGCGGTGCACTGCGTTGTGCAGAAGCTGCTTAGGAGCAGATCTGCTCTAATTTCAATTAGCATAGTTTGCTAGAGAGCAGATCTGCTCAAATGTCAAATACCAACTAGTGTACTTTGCTAAGGAGCAGATCTGCTCGCATATACAGCGGGTTTGATTTTACGAAAATATTTTTATCATTATATTACAAAAATACAATATAATGAAGTTTTGCATATTATAAGATTATATTACATAACAATTTTCTGACATTTTTATAGAATAAATTAGTAATGCATAATAATATTTATATAGGTACATGTGAAAAAAAAATTACTAAACATATGTACTAATTTATTTTATACGGTAAAATAACAAAAATCGTGACCGTACGCTCTGAAAGTTACCTAGATAAATATGGCCAACATCTCACTACTGAACGGAGATCCGTGCCCAGCCTGGCTAATAATGATAATAATACACTATGAGGAGCTTGTATGAACACTTACCTCATCGGGTAGCAAGATGCGTGCTAGATAGAAACCGCCTAACTAAATAAATAATAATTGTGTTGTTCCTAAGATCAAAACATGAGTGCACCGACCACGCCGTCATCGTCAGGGAGAACGTTGATTCGTGCACTGGAAGTCGAGAGGACTCCGCAAGGCACACTTCGAGTGCGGGAGGACGAGGTTTTGCTGGAAAGAAGTGGTTCAGGGAGAGTGAAAGTATGTATAAACCGAATATCAAAAGATCGTTAAGATTTCTTCTTATATGTAAACATTCAAATATTGTTTATTTATATAGCCTTGGCGTCCCGAAAACCTCACAGTAGGTGAGCAAATTGAAGTGGTGGAGGAAGAGAGGTTAAGGCCACGACGGCTATTCGGAGAGGATGATGTAAGTATACTTTTTTTTTTTTTTTTTTAAATAATAGCAATATATACAAGTATAGCGATCAACTTGTTTCCAGAAATCACTACATCATTCAACCCACCGACTAGGTAACTACGAAATTCTGACTCAGTGTTTGTTTTTTTTTTGCTTGCGTTGTCCGACGAAATTCTAAACTAAACTAATTCAATTCTCATGTAACGAAATGTTGTTTCGTGTGGGGTGCAGCTTACTATGACTGATGCAATGCATGGTGATTTTATGTTAGGTTTTTTTCCTGCGGGGTCACTCTATGTGTGTGTGGTGTGTATGTTAATAGAGTCGGCCAGCGAAACGTGTCACAAGAAACCGCAGAATTTGAAAATGTCGGCACCTGGCAATAGGAATGTTAGCAATGTGGTAAGTAATTATAATTTGACAGCTTTTTTAACAGGTAAAATTGTTGCCATATAAGGAATTTAAATTAAGTCGTGACATGTTTCGCTGGCCAGACTCTAGGAACTTAACCTTTATTTGATAAAACTACTACTAAACTTACTTAAAAAAATCTGATGTAATGGAATGGGATGTTATAGCTTACTTTTGGAATACACTAACATACTGACTTTTTCCTGGTTAAGCTTATCCTCTGGGCTGGGGGTCACTGTTTTACAGGCTAGGTACTGGGTGCTAGAATCTTTGACTTTGGCATGTCATGGGAATTTGCATATTTATCATATCATAGGATGAAGAAGAAATTCCGTTCGATGCGACGCTTGCCGAAGTCCTTGCTGTCGACTCCGGCAGTGAAGCGGAGGACGACGAGATGACCCTTGAACAGCTCCGAGCGCTCCTACAAGACGATTTGCCGGAGGAGGAAGATCCCGCGCCCATCGACGTCGAAAATCCCGTGCCAGTTGACTGGTCTGAGGACTATACTACATTTACAGGGCAGAGGGAGGAGTTCATCGAAGAGTCTGGTCCCAACATTGAGGAAACCGTTCCACTGAACATATTTACTCAATTATGGGACCAGACTTTAATAGAATCTGTGTCGGTAGAGACCAACAGGTACGCGTGGGAATCTATCGCTCCACAAACCGAAAACCCCGACGGCATTAGCGCCCACTCAAGAAAAAATGAATGGGTCGACACCACGGTGGACGAAATTTATAGACTCATAGGTGTTATTATTTTAATGGGCATGTGCGTTAGGTCTAGGATAGATGAGTATTGGACTACAGGTATTTTGGGTATGCCGGGATTTAGGACCCTGATGAGACGAGATCGCTTTCTTCTCCTGATGAGGTACCTGCACTTTGTAGACAACGCTACCCTCGGTGCCACCGGCGAAGAGAAAAAAATAGGTAAAATTAAACCCGTGGTAGATTATCTCAACAACAGGTTTAGGACTATCTACACGCCTCGAAGAGAGCTTTCTATAGATGAATCGCTGCTGCTGTGGAAGGGCCATCTCAGCTGGATTCAATGCATTCGAACAAAAGCAGCGCGATTTGGAATAAAAACATACGAGCTCTGCGAGGCAATAACGGGCTATGTCTTAAATATTATAATTTATACGGGTAAGACTGCAAACACACAGGAGCCTATATACGGTTTTACTGGTTGTAGTGCAAAGGCAGTGCTAAAATTGTTTACCGATTATCTAGGTAAAGGATACACCCTTTTTATGGATAATTGGTACAACTCAGTTGCACTCACAAAATTTTTAAAATCACAAAAGACGGACGTTGTTGGCACCCTAAATAGGCGTAGGGTTGACACGCCTGTCGATATAAAAAACCTGAAAGATAACAGAATGGCGAGGGGGGCGGTGGTAAGTAGACACTGTGGTGACGTTTCAGTTTTATCATGGAAAGACGTAAAATTAGTTACCACGGTCTCTACTTACCACAATGCTGAGTTGACGGAAGCTAGACGAGCTGGTCAAGTTATTCAAAAACCCATTGTCATTAAAGACTATAACAGTTTCATGGGGGGAGTGGATCTTAAGGATCAAAAGCTTTCAACGTACTTGCTAGAGAGAAAAAGGGGGATTAAATGGTACATCAAGGTTTTTAAACGGTTACTCAATATCGGAATATTAAACTCCTACATCATATATGTTTCCAACATGGGCCAACGCAAGAAAATGACCCACAGGCAATTCAGGTACCAACTGGCTGCAGAGATATGTGAAAGATACGGTGTCAACGTCCAGCCCCGCCAAAATCGTAACCCGGCTCGCGCAGGCGTCTGTCGCCTTGACAGACAACTGAATCACTTCCCTGAACACATCGATATTGCAGAGGAGCGGGTTGCGAAACAGGCGCGGTACAAGAGAGGGCGTTGTGCGAGATGTGTAGCGCAGCAACGCCGCACGACATTCTCCAACATTAGCTGCAGTCAGTGCCACGTATTTCTTTGCGTTGGCCAATGTTGGTTAGAATACCATACATTATTAGAAATTTTATAAAGATCTAGATTTAGAAGTTTAAATCTAGAACAGCATTTCAGTTGATTGTTAGTAGATTTTGTTCAGTGGTCGGATTATGTAACTACAATCCCACCAAAAACATAAATGTAAAAAAAGAGAGCCAAGTTCAATACAAAAATTATGCTTCGCCGCAAAAAGAATGGAGATCTAAATGAGTGCCAAGTCCTATGCAAAATCCAAATATGTATTTATAGGAACAAAATAAAATGTGAGATCTTAAAGTAGGTTAGATTTGACTTGGCCAGTTTTTATCAGAATTAAAATATATAAATATATATGTTGAATAACTTTATAAATTTTACATATTTTAATTCTGATAAAAACTGGCCAAGTCAAATCTAACCTACTTTAAGATCTCACATTTTATTTTGTTCCTATATTTCGGCTAGGGTTCCTAATCGTTCGGTGGTCTAAATTGAAGGACGTTGCCCTGGGTTGGTAGAGATGTCAGTTCGAGCCCGGCCTGCACCAGACGAATCGCAGTTGATTTTTCTTTCTGCATATGATCTTTGTATCAATATTTGTAGTTAAAATGTAGAGTGTCCGCAATAAATAAAAAAGTATATTATTCGATTTTTTGTTATTTACAAAATACTGAGTCGCTAAAAATTATTTCTAAACACGTAAATAGGGTAAAACTATTTTTCACACCTCTGATTCAGAAAAGTAACTTTTCCTCCCTCACGAGAGGGATCAAAGTGCAACTTTTCTGTTCAAGGCTTTTCTAAGTGATTTTTTGCCAATGGAATTTTATAATTGTTGAAGTTGATAATTGTAAAACCACGCCATTTTCTATGTTGGTTGCTTTTTATATTTAGATTTTTTTGTAAGTTTCTTGACGCTCGCTGTGAAAAGTTGTATGAGCCACTCGAGAGCAAAATCAGTTTCATCTTGGGCGTTCCCTCATTACATTCTGGATTCAATGTACCGTCCGCGCCGTAAATACATCATTTTGCTCCCTTGTGTCTATAGGTTTGGAGCGTTTAATTCATAATGACACTTCTTTCATTACATCATAAATTGCACTATAAAGAACCATTATTACTTCTGTCCAATCCTATAGCAAAGTTTGTATAATTTTGCACATATTTTTGTTTTTTTCTGTGACATACGGAAATAAAATATTTACGAAAAGGTTTTGTTTTATTACTATATTTTCTTTCCTTTCCATTGGTAATGTAATATACTTTAATTTAAAGTAATACAAATCATCATATAAAAACTGAGTACGTAACCAACGCTCGTACGGTGAGGGAAAACATCGTGAGGAAACCTGCACATCGAGGAAAAATGTCTGCACATTTAGGAATCTCCATGTGTAACTATTATCCCGTCGGTCGGTTTTCCCATTCCCAGTTACAGGGGTTACGCAGGTCCGATGGCAGTCGCTCCAATTACAACATACATTTTGTTTTTTTTACGTATAAAATAAGTAGGTACTAGAATACTAAATTTAGTTTATTTTATAAAAATGACAAAAAATTGTTAAGTAAGTAAAATAATCTTACTTATGTACCTAACTTAATTTTAAATATGTATTTTTTTGTAATATAATGATATAAATACTTTCGTAAAATCAAACCCGCTGTATATGCGCGCAGATCTGCTCCCTAGGAAAGTACACTATTCAAGTATATGACATTTGAGCAGATCTGCTCTCTAGCAAACAATACTATTTGACCCTGGAGCAGATCTGCTCTCTAGCAAACAATACTATTTGACCCTGGAGCAGATCTGCTCTCTAGCAAACTATACTATTTGACAGTGGAGCAGACCTGCACCTAAGCAGCTTACGCACAGCGCAATACACGCACACATATAAACAAAACTTTGTTGTTTCATTTTGAAAGTGACCGATTTCTAAATGGATTTTTACAAATATTATCTATGAAGACTGAACTAAACATTTATCCTATCAGAAACCTCGTTTATTCATGTTAGCAACATTCGTTTTTTTATATTCTGTGGACCATTGCAAGTTGCTAGAAACTATGTGTCAAAAAGTGTAGCCAAATCATCTATACCTCCATTATTTCTTCAAAAATCTTAGTTTATTCTATCGGTTTTGTGTTTTTTTATGGTTTTACGTAAAATAGGACATTCAGTTACCTAAACAAAGTACTTTTCCATCTCTGATATCAAGTGATTTCGTATCGAAACAACTCGAAAGTCGGCGCGACTCAAGAGCAAAGTTAACATTTTCAGTATCTCAATTTTAATTTTCAAAACGATATTACTATGGAAATATCATGTAATTCAGACTTTTTTTTTGTATTTTCAGTTAGTAGTATCCTTTATCTGTTTAGATTAACATAAAAAGACAAACATTGTTAGAAAATTTTATAAAAATAAGGTCGAATAATACAATATGTCCGAAATTTCAGCAACCGGTTTGTTAGAGTGCCTGTAAAATATAAATAAAACATAATTTATCAAAAAAATATAGTGAATGTTGTTCAATAGTTATCCGACTACCAGAAAATATCAACACATTTATATGGTTCATTCAATTATGTACTGATTATCAAGAAAATCTGAATCGCGGCGGGCGCACTCTCCGCGCTCAATTTTTCCCGCACTGAGACGTCCGAAGTGGGGGCACGTTTGCGCATACCAAAGGTTAAGCAGCGCGAAGTACGATTCCTTAGGCAAGTGTCCAACGCCATCTCTCAGACAGTTCAGGAACAAAGGACGCCACTTCTAGTGATTGAATAAAATCGTGTCGTAAACCGGTCGTGAAGCGTAAAATCAAGGTTCAGGTTTAATTAAATGTTTGAAGTTTGAAAGTTGGATCCATTTGTAGCTTAGATTAGAATATTGCTGGGATTTATTAACGGTTTGTGCGTACATTAATTTCAGGTGGAATGATTTTCGGGCTAGTCTAATTTGTTTGGATACAAGTACAATAGGCATGATGAATGGGTAAGGGATCTAGTGAGGAAAACTTTACAGTAAATCGACACTTTCAAATATTCTTACGAGATAAAAATATTTCACTAGTCTTCAATTTTTCAGTGGATTTGTCGTCCACACAGAAATAAAGCCCTTTCATTTGATATCCCACTCGATATAATAGCTTTACTTTTGTTTTTCCAGACATGGTTCCGTTAACACCCCTTTTGCACGGAACCCTCAAAACAGACAGATTACAATAATCACCATTAATACACGTACAGTTGCATAAGCCAAGCAGTAAAGTTCGCACAAAAACCGCAATTAATCAATCGGTTCGCACGCTTATCTGCCGACCGTGCGACTTTGCGTTTGCGTAACCAACACAAGCGTAGGTATCAGTATAATGACTTGAAATAAGTTTCTGTCGAAAAAAGTAAGATTATCTTTTTATTTTGCCAACTGTACCATTTTAGGGTTCCATACCTCAAAAGGAAAAAACGGAACCCATATAAGATCACTTTGTTGTCCGTCTGTCTGTCCGTCTGTCAAGACCCTTTATCTCGGGAACACGTGGAGGTATCCAGTTGAAAATCAAACCATATACTTAAGTCTGTGGTCTCTTGAAGCTGTGAAATAATCAAGCTTCGAAATTAACGTGAACAAAATATATGGCCGTTTATGC
The DNA here is from genome assembly GCA_947034925.1 of Eudemis profundana. NCBI lineage: Eukaryota > Metazoa > Arthropoda > Insecta > Lepidoptera > Tortricidae > Eudemis > Eudemis profundana. The sequence continues at coordinate 1,115,250 of OX344794.1, read as the reverse complement.
CGCAAATAAACTTATATATCGACACTGTTAACTGTGTACAGTCAAGGAATTTAATTTCCAACCCACCTAAGGTCCAATATCGTATAGCATACTGTCATCATAAGAGCTAGCTAGAGTACGACGTTACTTTGACATATCACGCGCATTGTTTTGTGTCAGTAACTAGGTAACAGATTAACAACGTTGACATGGTGAACTGAAATTTGGAATGTCAAGGCACTACCAAAAAAGGACGACAACCGCGGAATCGTATTTCGAAGAAAGTCCATCTTTCTCGGTCTTGCAATATTCGAATGAAAGGAACGCAGATAACGAAATTTAGATTATCGACGTTTGCGGTAGACTTTCCGGAGTCTGGATTCGGAATTATTTTAAATTTTTCTCGATTAACACTGACACCAACTGACACGTCGTAATTAGATGATGATTAGATGAGCAAAAGCAAAGAGGTTATCTGTAATGTGCAGTGACAAATAATACGTATTGACATTTAAATACTATTACTGAAATAGAAATTTCGACCTTAATGCATCGTGAATGCTCAACATTTCAATGAAACGAAAATTAAATTCCTTGACTGTACCTGTCTTTATTTAGAGACGGGTAATATCCGGGTTTCATATTTGACCGGGTATTACATTCCCTAGTTCTGTTCTGTCGATGCAGATCTCAACCGCCACCCGCATTCAATCACAGTAATTTGACAGCTTGAAAGCTTTGCAGCCAAATACACTTAGATTTGATGCTGACTTCACATCCATATAAACCAGTTGGTCCTAACCTTTATTATCATATCACCCACGTTCTCATGGAGATTTGTATTATTATCCCAAAAAAAAAGGTATTATAAGTTTATAAGAAACTGCTCAAAGTAAAACGGCTTAACATTCATGCGTATTACCCCTGAGAAAACTTCGTTTTACCCCTGGAGGGGTAATTACCCCCAGGTTCGGAACCACTGATATAAACGGATTGTTAAGGTAAGCGCGCACTTGATAACAGAGGTTTGTATGAAGGAATACATATCAATTCGCATAAATAAAATGTGTCAAGCTGAAGAATAAAAAACAAAACATATCAAAAACAAAAATATATCCATAACACAAGCCTTATTGAGCTTACTATGGGACTAGTTCGATTTGTGTAAGATTGTCCCCTAATTAGGGAATGCAATTACCGGTAATTTACCGAACTGTAGTATGAAAAGACGGTAAATTTACCGGTAATTGCATTCCCTACCCCTAATATTATACATTATTTAAAAATAACGGTGTCTGACATACTCACCCTAAAACAGTGAACGGATGGTTTGTACGACTATAAAGCTTCTTGAGCTGCCAGGTGACCACATCCCTTCGTCGCGCCCGAGTGCCTCAACGGATGCGCCTGCGCATTAGACCGGAGCGCCCTTTATACAACTCCATCTGTTATCTATATGAAAAAAAAAACTTACTATAGTCAAAGTATATAAAGAGCAGTGGCGTGGCGTCTTAAGAGCTCGATTCCTACCGGCTTGCCTAAAATCAGGCAATTGACCACCTTATTCTACTGCTCTTTTTTTTTATTCGCGATAGGTAAGCATCTTTTTTTTTTATATTAGTGGACAATCTTACACAAATCGAACTAGTCCCATAGTAAGCTCAATAAGGCTTGTGTTATGGATACTAGAATACTTAAATAAATAGAAAACATCCATGACTCAGGAACAAATATTCGTGCTCATCACACAAATAAATGCCCTTACCGGGATTCGAACCCAGGACCTCTTGCTTCATAGGCAGGGTCACTACCAACTAAGCTAAAGCGGTCGTCAAAACTTTGACTTTGATCTCACCTGTTGGTAAGTGAAGATGAAGTCGATGATGGAGCATGCTTACCTGGATAGGAAAATGTACGCTAAATCTGCACCGGCTTGCCCAGTGATATTTTTTTCACACCTATTCAGAAAAAAGTATTTTGCTCCCTCATAAGAGGGATCAAAGTAGCACTTTTCTGTTCAAGGACAACGGGGTATTTTTAGTTTGAACCTGCTTAGAATATGCCATACTATAGACAGCTCTATTAGTATATTACACACAGAGGGCATTATAATAAGGAATGGCCCAGATCACAAGTGTTTGCGGTCCGAGCCGCAGGCGAGGGCCATAAATATAATATAGAAGTGGTATTTTCGTCCCCTCCGTAAAAAATAATAATCGTTTTATAAAATAATAATAGACTATACATTTCACATTTTAACATTTAATTTTTAATAATGTGTGATGCTCTTTGACTAACTATATATTTCGTTATTTTGGAAGGTAGCGTTTGTATTTGAATTTTCCTCATAGTCGGTCTGAAAAGCAGTATGTGTCACACGGTAGCAAAATTATTTTCACCACGAGCGTTAACACTTGAATCCCTCACTACGCTCCGGATTATACAATAGAATCCCTCGCTACGCTCGGGATTCTATTGTATAATCCTTCGCTTCGTTCAGGATTCAATATACGCCCTCGCCGTAAATACATCATTTTGCTCCCTTGTGACACAATCTACTATTACGCCACGCCACTGATAGAGAGACAAGTAAACTTCGGCCGTTTAGGCTCGCGCGATACGTATTCGAGATCCGTACTGGGGCATTCTTACGCATTCGTAAGCTTTGCTTGTAGTGCGTACACGGCGCACACACATGCCAGCGCGCGATGTACCTTTTGCAGAAAGAAAAATTACTGCTGTTATACTGTGCTGGTCCTTGTACAGAAAAGTACCATTTTGATCCCTTCTAAGAGAAGAAAAGGCTTTTTTCTGAATAAGAAACGATTCCCGTATATATTATGAGAGTTTTACACTATTATATAATCTGTGGTTTTACTAAACTTATACTTACATATAAATTTTGCAATACACGTATGTCACGGATCCCCAACCTCGCGATTGCTGTCACGGCAATTACTTTAATTGCAAACAGCTTTCCAGATCCATAAAGACCTATGTGTATACTAGAGATGGGCCCAGAGAAATATATCGAGGAAGAAGGAAAAATAGTATCTATATCCTTTTATCTCGATATATTTCTGTGGATGGGCTATTAATTGGTATTTATGGTGTATTCGGCATTTTTACTGAACGTCAATATTGCGGTGAAGGTCGATTAAAATGCAAATGTTCGGTACTTAAATAAATAAATAATGCGGGATAGTATCTTACAATTAAAATCAACCTAGTCCCATGCTAAGCAATTTTTGCGCTAGACGATGATATACATACTTGCAGATAAATACAATACTTAAATAGATAGAAAATAGACATGTCTCAGGAGGGTCAATTGCAGAAAAAAAATACCTTTTACTTTTTTTGTCTGATCATGGTGTATCTTATACCATTTTACCCAGAATCATGTTCACTTTTCATTTATGAAATAAAAAAAAGGAAAAGTTGGACCATTTTGGACCACTTTTTTTATTTCATAAATGAAAAAAAAGTAAAAGGTAAAATTTTTCTGTAATTGAGCCAGGAACAAATACTCGTGCTCATCACAAAAAATTCTTACCAGAATTTGAACCCCGGACCTTTAGCTTCCTTGGTCCACCTATGAAGCTAAAGATCGGGGCCCTACAGCAGGAGTGATTCCAGTCACGAATCAAAGATTCTAGATTATAAGTAGAGCTAAGTTTGACTTAAATTTTGCATGCCTTGTAAGGTAGGTTTTAGTGATACCTCTATGCATTGTAAGAACTGTATTTACCTAAAATCATGCAAAATAAATTATTTCAATTTCAATTTCAATTTCAAAAAAGAATCTTCTACTTCTCAAAAATCATATATTTTCTCCATTTCTCAGTGATTGTATTCATTATTTTAGGACAATAGAGAGATCTCATTCCAGGCGGGGAAGTTGGTTGGAAGTGATATATGTAGTGTTAGCGTTATAAACACTTCTATAGTGCGATGCAGAACACTATGATAATTGTGCCGTTTGTATGGGCGTTGATGTAAGCGCCATCTGTCGATGAATTACTGTTACTGTCATTTTCTTTCAGTGAGTGTCGCTAGGTGGCAGTGTCACCACACAAACACATAGATTTTTTTGAGAAAATTGTCGATGAAATGAAACGTGTTATGGAACTTTTATCGATAAATCGGCACCTTCGCTCGTTCCACCTCTAGTGTCACCCTATGCTATTTTACATACGCCATTTTGGCTCCGAGCCTGCGAACATGATTGGCGGCCATATTGTTTACAATCAACTGGTTATCGAAGAGATAATTGCGGAATTAATATTCAACGAGCTTTCACATGATAGTTTCAATTCGCGAACAAACGTTGGCACAATCCGTTTTACGTCCTTTCGGGGTTTAACCTAAATATTTGAGTTATTGGATTTAATTACGATTATACAACGTGTACACGACCAACTGAACGCCTGAAAACTGTTTATTCAGAATCAAGATTAGAATCGATTACACTATATTTCAATACATGTTTTTTTTTTCTTTTTTTATCTTGCCCAGTCTTCGACTGCAACACACTATACAGGGTGGCCCAAACCTTGAAGTCATAAAATTTTTTTTAGATTCCTAGCCGATTTTTTGTAGTTTTCGAGTTATTCATTTTTTAAGGTTTTTTTTTTCAATAATTCTTCGGGTGTGCACATCAAGTCATGTAACTTTTTTTTGGTAGGTTATTTTTGCGTGTTTTTTTTTGTGATATTATCCTTATTAATTGTACTTTCTCCCATAAAATATTCAGCTTCCTAACTTTTAGTTAAGTTACACAAAACAACATCAAAAGTGAAAGTTTTGTGTTCAAGTAAGTCGCAGTTAAATTTTCGCACTAGATTTAAAATTTAAAATTTGTATTTTCTTAAAAGCTTAGAATCTCGTGAAGTTTTCAAAATTACATAAATTCATTGAAACCCGTTTTTTAAATTTTAAATCTAGTGCGAAAATTTAACTGCGACTTACTTGAACACAAAACTTTCACTTTTGATGTTGTTTTGTGTAACTTAACTAAAAGTTAGGAAGCTGAATATTTTATGGGAGAAAGCGCAATTAATAAGGATAATATCACAAAAAAAAACACGCATAAATAACCTACCAAAAAAAAGTTACATGACTTGAAGTGCACACCCGAAGAATTATTGAAAAAAAAAACCTTAAAAAATTAATAACTCATAAACTACAAAAAATCGGCTAACATACATGGGGTATATTCTGATAGCCCACGACGTGAGGAATCTAAAAAAAAATTTATAACTTCAAGGTTTGGGCCACCCTGTATCTTTGGCAATAATACACGGATTTAAAAACAAATACTGTAGACCAATTCAGAATAATATGTGGGGTGTCTGAGGTTTTCAATAGGTGGTGTAACTCGTTGTACATACAAGGATTAAATACATACATAGGTATTTTCAATTTTGATAAAGATAACTACCAAACACATAAAACGGTAACAGATCTTGAGCATAATTCCGTACCTGAGAAGTAGGGATGTAACGATACATAATTTTACCGATACGATACCGATACCGATATTTGTAGTAAATTATCGGCGATACCGATACCGATACCGATATCTTAGCTAACTAATGAAGTATGAACTTCAGATTTATTATTTGTATGTCCTTATTATACCTAATAATTGGCTATATTTAACAGAGACTCAACCTTGAAGGTGTAAAGTAAAAATAAATAAATTGTAAACACATTTTTTTTTTATTATGAACCAAATATATAATTAACATAGTAATTATTATTGCACGAGGTAATAGACCAATATATAAATTAAGTTTTTGCTTTTTTTTCATACAACAATTTCTTTTCGCGCTCTTCAAATATCGCTTGTATATAATCGGCGATAACGATATATCGGCAGTACCGATATATCGGTATCGTTACATCCCTACTGAGAAGCATAACACTGTACCTGAGTCCTATTGGTTTCCATTACTTACAGTATTATGCTTCTCAAGTACGGAATTAGATTTCCCATTACAAAACATCTGTCGCAAAAATGGACGCACGATCGCGCGTCTGTGTGAATACGTGTTGCGCGCTCCTAAACGGCTGAAGTTGGACTACTTGTTTGTTCGAATCATCTTCCGTATAAGACGATGGCATTCCATTTACAGGACTCAATACTGTCGCTTTCAAGTCGCTCAACCGAAGCATAAAATTTGTATGACTCCCATATCCCATACCTACAAGCATTTTTTACAACTTTATCATACTTAGTGAAGATTAGCTCGAGTAAGTTTGCCATAAAAATATAATTTTACGGTACAGAAAGCAAGAGTCGCTGTCAGAGCCAAAAGGATATATGTGTGGTACGTAAAGGAGACATACGCCGTTTCGGTTCCGCTGCGCACACACGAACACCATAACGTGTAAGACAGGGGACGACACGGTGTGTTGGTACTTAGATTATTCATTGAAGGGACGCAAGGCAGGGGCGAACAGCGTTTTGCTATTAGGGCATGCAATTCCGCCTTATTTGTTCCGTATTACAATACCGGTATTGAAAATGACCAATACCGAAATACTGGAAATCTGGTTTCACTTTTTGTTATCCTCGTTATGTGAGTAAAATTGTATTTTCTCCATTAAGCGACAAGCTTCGTCCATTTTATACCAGACCCGTTTGTACTACTGAACGATGTATTCCTCATTGTAACACATTTATGTACAATATATATTTTTTTTATTATTAAAAAATATATATATTGGACAAAATGAACAGCAACTGCAAGTATTTAGTCAAACATCTTTATACATGTTATATTATATTTTGGCTTGCGGACGCAATTAATTGGATACAAAGAAGTGGGTCAAATTCAACTTGCAAGATTTAATTACAGATAGACACACACACAGACACCGGGACAGGTGAAACTAAATAACGTCTAGTGACTGCAATACGGCCACATCTCAAAATGCCAAAATTTTGAGAAATCGCGTGTCAAAGTTGTGACGGTTAGAGTCGTGCGTAAAGAAAATAGGCGTGGCGAAAAACTGAACTAACCTAACCAGTATGGCATTTTTTTTTGCAAATACGGTAGAAAAGTATTACAGCGCCCCCCATTTAAATCCTATTCTCTTTCCGCACAGACTCTAAGTACGTGACAGTAATCAACAATAATCTCGCTTTTTGAGATTTGGCCGTATTGCAGTCACTAGGCACTTCCAAACCAGGGGGTAATTACCCCTTTAGGGGTAAAATTAAGTTTTTTCAGGGGTAATACTCATATTAAGTCGTTATATTAAATCTAGAGGGGGCCTGTGGGTGATGTGGTAATAAAGGTTAGGAACCACTGCACTAGGCGATAAAAGCTTGTAATGTAAAATACTAAACCGCTCCCTCTGCCGCTTGTGGCTTGTGCGTATTCCCTCGCGTGGAACTCCCGTTACCGCCAGCAATTTCACGGCGCTGCCCTGAGTAGGTTTAAAGGTTTAAATAGGTTTAAACCGATCTCGTGAGACAGTACATGAAAAATATATGTTTTCCGTTCCCCGTCTAATATTTAGCACAGTTAATAAAGCTTGCACTTATCGCACCGATTAAGCGAGTAAAATTGGGTGAGTAGCATTACCTTGTGGATCTGGAAAGGTCGATTAATCACACTGTACCTCGTCAACCCGCAATGAACTGTTACTTGCCCGATTTTACTCGCTTACTCGCCGGCGGTGGGGCAAGTGCCTTAGTCTAGCGATGCGGTTAGTGAAACATGCAGGAAGTGGCAGCACTAAATCTGCAAAAGAGATACTTTTTCCCAAGCAGATATTTTTTTAATGTGTCACTGCAAAAATTTAAACAAAGTGTAGTTCGCCTTTTAAGGCGCGATAGGACCTGGCTCGCATTTCACATACAAACTAGGGTCGGGCGGAATGCAGATTATTGCAGATTATCTTCGATTTCTAACATAAAAGTATACGTTATCAACACAAACTTGAGAGGATGCCCTGCATGACTGTGAAATCATGATTGTCAGGTATTAATTTTGTCAGAAAAGGTAACTGGTGATGAACAAAATGAAAAAAAAAGAAAAAAATACTTTATTTTATAGTGTTTTCGCGCTACTTTTCTATCGAGCGAAGTGTTCGCTATCGTGTTCTAAGTGAGAGGAAGCCCTAGATACAGTTCTGAATATTATTATATATGTTTTACAGTGACCTAAGAGTCAAATAAGTGCTCTAAAAATGATTTGGAAACTAGGCTTCCGTGCCCGATTCTGGTCTCACCTCGCCTTAAACGACCTTACTACTTTACTTACTTGTAAAGTTATTTTTAACTTCTTTGTTTTCTAGCACCGTTACTGGCTTTGTTACTAGATATAGGTACCTACTAGCTTTTGCTTTAGGCTAGCATTTGTATGTACCAGATTGTTATTCCTTACCAATGTTCTCATGTACATGTAATAGTAAGTACCTACCTAGTGGCAACTTCAGTGGTTGATACCGTTTGTGCCCAAATAAACATTAAAACAAAAGAGATAACATGCGATTGTCAGAACAAAAATATAATACAATATTCATGAAAATGTGAATCTTATTTGCCTCGTTTTGCCGATGCGAAAGCAAACAAGTAATAAACTTATACGAGTTAACTCGCGTTATTTATCGTTTGCGCGTGCTGTAAATGGGAAATATTTCAAAAGTATTAACTTTTCAGGAGGTAATACGTTCAAATGTGCTTTCCAAGTGAAGGAATATACCTAATCGTATACCTAAACGTTTTCTCAAAGAGCTAGTGAGCCGTTGACTCAGCACGGAGCTGCTGAGCTTATGAGAACAACTGAGAACCTCAACTTTTGAAGTCGGTTGAAAAAACGTGTCACGTCAAAAACGTAGGTATTTTAGGTGAGATGTTAACAAACCGTAGGTATAATCCCCTAAGTCGGTATTTAGTGGGAGCAAAATCACGGAAACACTCTTAATCCGATTTGCCATGCTCCGTACCCAAACGTCACTAGTTCTATATAAAAGACATAGACAAACGTCTATTCGGTCCTGTGTCTGGAAACCCCACATAGTCTCCGAACGTTTGTACTCTGTCGAAGTAAAGTGCAACAAGTAGGGCATGCAATACCGGAATTCTGGAACCGAAAAACTGGAACTCCGCCTTCTTTTTTCGGTATTATAAAACCGGTATTGAAAAAGACCAATACCGGAATTACGGTTTTACGTTTTGCTATCCTTAAAAAAATGTATTATCTCCATTATATTGGACAAATTGAACAGTAATTGCTAGTATTTATTCAAACATAAGATACATGTTATATATTATCACTTACGGTCGTGCTGTTACATCCTAATTTTATGATGCATTGTATCGTATTCTTTTTTCAAAAATTTCCAATATCGATTCCGAAACCGGAATTCCGGTTTGAATCTCAATACCGAATCTCTAAACCAGTATTGAGAATGATCCGGTATTGCATGCCCTAGCAATAGGGTTGCCAGATGGTCGGGAATTGGCGGGATTCTCCCGATTTTTTGTATGTCCTCCCGACTCCCGACAAAGAAGAAAATCTTCCGACAAACGACTTCATTTTAAAACTTAGTCCGATCCACTCAAGATGGTCCTGCCAGCGAAAATTTCTGCTATTTCAGGCTAAAAAAAAGGGCGCGCGTATAGCACACAGGGCATCTCCCGACCAAAGTCTCAAAATCCCGACATATTGTTTTCTGCTCCCGATAATAGGGTAATTCAATCTGGCAACCCTATACAGCAACAAGGAAGTCGTTCGGATTTCGAATGTGACGGTTTAGTTAATGTGATACGGTGCCAAATGTCCCGTTTAGGCCAGTGTCCTACCAACTCTTATTGGATTAAGTTTGAGCACGCATTGGCTGATATACAATTACGCACACACCGAATAATGTGCACATGTAACACCTAAGTGTAACACATATGTACCATGAGATTAAAGCTTCGAAGCAGACTACGGATAGCGCGTGTCCGTCAAGATAGCGTACACCGTAAAGATATTCAGAATCTGATGCAGCCAATAAATAGTGCCCAAGTAGTACCAACGAAATATATAGGTGAAAAAAATAGTACCCTTAAACTTTCTGAAATATAAGGCCTGTTCACGGTGTACGCTACCGGGCGTCAAGCTGGTGTACACCGTTTGTATCTCTGGAACGGCTTTGTTTTTGGAAACGCTTTATATCTCAAAAAATAGTACCCAAATAGTACCCTAGGGCCCTACAATTTCATTTCTCTAGCTATCGTAGAAGCCGAGATATAGTGAGCTCTTACTATGAGAAATTCTCGGGTACGCCAGCTTGACGGTGTGAAATTTTGTACACCGTTAAGTTATGGTATCTCACAAGCGGTGTTCGCCAGTTCGACGGCCGGTAGCGTACACCGTGAACATGCCTTATATGGGCATTTTTATTTTAAAATCTATAGTTAGGCGAAACTTAAGCTATGTTCAAATACCGTCTAACCTGTCAGTCCGTGACGAAATCTATGGAGTTTGACACTAATCGTCAGTTCTGTGACGATCTGCTAACTGTCAGTTAAGAACGCACTTTAAATAAAAAAGCCCATATTTCAAAAAGTTCAAGGCTACTACTTTTTTCACTTAGGTGTTTCGTTGGTACTATTTGGGTACCATTTATTGGCAGCATCTGATTCTGGATATCTTTACGGTGTACGCCATCTTGACGGTCACCTATAATGAACCTTTTTTTTCTGCCGTCTATTCCTATACGGAACAGACTGTAGTTTAAAAATGTTCTGCCGTCCCCGATATCATGTCGGATAATGTGATAACTCTAATTAGGGTAGAATAGGCATAATTACCTCCACTTAATGAGGTCTTCGCGAGCCAAGAGTAATTAACCTTCCCTTTGCAAACTTTGCACACGATATGCGGCCATTTTTACGCTGTATCAAGATTTATACAAGTTCACTTGAGAGGGCCTCAAAAATTCTATTATATTTCAATCCAAATTATGATCGTTCAAAGTCTTGACATTTTGAACACCAACTAACTTAACACGTTTATATTTTAACTCTTCTATTATGAAATAAAAATCTAAAAACCATAATAGATGGAAAAATAGAAGAAAAAAGAGGTAGAGGAAGACAGGGACTGGAGCAGTGCTGCAGACGCTACCACTTTTGGCTGAGTGGCGAAAAATAGAGAAGACTTTCGCCTGATGATCGCCGACATCCGTTAAGATCTGGCACACTGAAGAAGAAATATTATATGCACACTAGTAGACCTGCTCGCAACTTCTTTCGGAGGTGGATTAAGTTCTTCTTCTTCTTCGTCGTATCCAGGCTGAGGGACGTGACGGCTGCGGGAACTCTTCACCAACGCTCTCCAAGCTGCACGATTTTGGGCTTGATGAATGCTAGCCTGTAATGTGGCTCCAGTTGCAAATGTAATTGTGTCCGTCCATCGCATAAGTGCAGCATCGATTAAGTTAAATGTTCCTTTTTTGCCTCAGTTTAGTTGGATATAAAGTCCTAGTGAACACGTTCGCCGGCGGTGACGGGTCTCGCCGTAGAGAACCGCGCTATATCGATACCTTTAGACTCAAAGGGCGTAAGCTCCATTAAAACCTACGGCGTTTACGTCCTTTGAGTCTAAAGGTACCGATATGACGGTACGGCTACCGCAGTATTTATTAGCGATTACTTTTAAGTCAGTACCTACGGCCACGGTATACGGTAGTTTTTCTTCTTACAAAAGGTACATCGGGAGCGCGCATGTGTGCGCGCCGTGTACGGACGCACCACAGGCAAGGATTTGAGCATGCGCGAGCATGCAACAGTATGGCGTTCACTCGTTCACACAAACGCGCGTCGTGCGTCTGTGTAAATACGTGTCGCGCGCTCCTAAAAGGCCGAAGTCGTACTACTTGGTTGTCTTTATACTTTGGTACGATGCTTGCCGAACAAAACCCATACCATTAAGTTACGGAGCAAATTTTTGCTGTCGTGTAGGGCACAACAACTATGACACTACCGTCGAAACAGTGTACCGTGTCTTCAATTCGAGTTTGACTCTGACTCACACGAATGCAACGGTTCACTAATGTTTGACCAAAAAATTATTGACAAATGGTCATTTGACAAACAACGTTTCACCAAATAATCATTCGGCAAACGAGACATTTGACAAAAGTATCATCTTACAAAAACTCACTTAGCAAATGATTAATTAGCAAACACTACACTTGGTAAATGTGTTAAATAATAAAATTTCAATTGACCTTTTTTTCATTTCAACAAATAATATGTTTCGCAAATTAAGCATTTGTCCAAATGTCATTTAACAAAATGTTATGTCATAAAAAGTACTTCTCTTTTCAAACATTATGATTTAGTCTGTTGGGTAATTTATTCCGCTACCCTCTTATCGCCACAAGTTACAAGATTATATAGAAGGCAAGCAATCATGCATTATGACGCTCCTTTCGCTTCGCTCGCTCCGCTATTGGTGGTCATAATACAAACCTAACCTAACCGACGACCTAGGTTATTTCCATGATTAGTCTAAATGCATCAGTTCGTTTTTGTTGGGGGACGCAGTTCAAACCCTAACCTAACCTAACAATCCAAATACTGTGTATTAATTTGACCTATTATTAGATTTATTAATAAACGAAACACTTGTCAAATAATACATTGTCCCAAACGTTTTTAGACCAAGAGTAGTTTTGTCTGATAACTCAGTTGCTAAATGTTCATCTTGTCAAATAATTATTTATAAAATGTAAATTTAACTGTTGATCATTTGGTAAAGTGAGTCATTTGTAAAGTGACTAGTAGTAAAATGATCAATTGGCGAAACATTTTTTTGCAAAACGTTGTTTGTCAAGTGTAATTTTGCCAAATGACTTTTGGTCAAACGGCAGGACACCTAATTGTCCGTTCAACTGGGCTAATGCTGTTAACGAATACAATGCCATTGAGCGAACAATGCCATTGAGAGAATACAATACCACAAAAAAAAAATAACAATGCGTAACACGAGTAAACCCGGGCGGTCTACCTGGCTCCCCGTTGAATCTGTAAAAGCAAAACGCATTTTTATTTTTTTGTTTGAAAGCATTTGCCGCCTTATCATTACGGTCATAGAACCGATAATCCGTTGAAAGCTCATAGTATCTCTAAGTCTTTTCTCTACGGAATACGCACTTGCAGACCGTCGGGCGAATGTGAAATGCAAAACAAATTAAGATCGCACTTATCTATAACTGCATTTACACTTTACTGTCTAGTAAATAGAATCTAAAATCTAATGATCTTTCAAGGCAGTTATACTTTTTTGACACTATATTCTCGTTATCCTAATTTGTGGTTTACCTCTCAATGGCATTGTATTCGTTAACAGCATTAGCCCAGTTGAACGGACAATTACTATTATAACACTATCATATTATGATAGAGTTACCTGGTGCTAACGGAACCATAATGTGGGTTTATTAAGTGTACGAGTAGTGGTATTATGAGTGGACAAAGCGATTTCAACTCGAAATTTGTTAATTGGCTACTTGACAACTTTTTTCTGTGAAATGTTAGAGAAAGATCTCTCAATAATAAAAATATTAGTAAGAAAACTACTTCAATATCATAAAAACTCACCGAGATGGGCATTTTTATTTTAAAATCTACGGTTCGGCGAAACTTAAGCTATGTTCAAATTCCGTCTAACCTGTCAGTCCGTGACGAAATATATGGACTTTGACACTAATCGTCAGTTCTGTGACGACCTGCTGACTGTCAGTTAAGAACGTAGTTTAAATAAAAAAGCCCAGTTACAACAATGCTACCTACTTAAAATCACATTTTTAGACTTTGACAAATTTCGGTTACAGTCAAGTAGGTACCCAATTGGGAGTGATATTTCATTGTTTGTATAAAGTACGTACTCTGCACACGATAGTCTTCAACAAGTTAGTTTTTATTTTTTTCATCACACTTGTTGGTTGCGCGCCTCTGCATAATAGAACAGAAAACATTACCACCCTGTAGCTGTCACCTGTATAAGGCAATTCACAATTTCGCCGTCATAATCGTAAGGGAGAAGGACAACCGGAAAAAAACACGAAAGGTCAGGTTGAGAGAGAGGGGTTGTGAGCGGATATCACCTTTTTTATGTTAGTTTAGTCAACTTCGTAAATCTTTCAAAATACTTTTTTCTAAAATGATATTTCTGTGCAGGGCGTAAGAGTGTAGAGATATTTTTTTATGGTAACGTATTACGGATCTAGTTATATTAGGGCCGAGATTGACGGCTAAGTTTATGAATAGCCAACAAACATAATAGTGTCATCTGGACACGACTGGCCCACTTAAGCAACGGTTACACAAAAGATGGCTAGCCCATTCATATCACAGCTGTCCTATGTTATCTTTCATTTCATCAGCAACTAGCGCTTTAACCCGTTTCTAGTAAACTTTGACCATGACGGGAGCTTCCCGCTGAGGGGCTTAGCCGGCGACCAGGAGGGCATGCGTTATGCGATAGGGACACACAGACACGATCGGATTATGTTTGATTATGAGCGTTCCGTCTAGTAGTCGGACCCGAACGTCAGTTTTGTTGTTTGAACGCAGGGCTGCCGTCCGTCGGTATTTTCGCATCCGAACGTATGTTCGTAATACGTGTATACTGCAGTATTGCAGTATACACGTTTAAGGACTATTTCCACCAAACGGCCCGCATCGGCTCGGAACGGAAAGAATTCTATGCCCTTTAAACGATACTGAATCATATGTGTACTGTTTTTAAGTCTACATTACCAAGCTGCGCACAACAGCTTGAAGGCGGGCGTCTTCCGCGACACGTGATCGTAACCGAAAGTATGCTGCGACACGCGATCGGCTCCGTTCGCTACCGATCGGCCCCGTTCGGTTGTCGACGTGTGCGATCGGAACCTTTCGGCCGTCGATGCCGCCGTCGGGAAACTATTTGACTGGGTGCGGATACGTTTCCAAGCAACCGTACGGTGCCGATCGTGTGCGTCGACATTCTGTCGGCCGCGAACGGCTGTTACCGGCCGATCGTATGCGTCGACACGCTGCCGGACGCGATCGGTTGTCGCCGCATCCGTTCGTATTCTTTCCGTTCCGATCCGATGCGGGCCGTTTGGTGGAAATAGTCCTTTACGATACATATACATTGCGCGGGAGCGAGGGAACGCGGTGACGGTGCAATCCCGACAGGAGCATTGCTATGCATTCCTAAGTTCGCGCACGCGCACACATTCAAGCGCGCGATGTACCTTTTGTAGAAAGAAGTCTTACTGCTATTATAAAATAAATTCACATATTTCTACAAATAGACCGTAAGGGCTCTTTTACTAGTCTGATTCTATTCTTTTCTTTTGACGCTTCGGATAGTGACGTTCTGGTGAGAAGAAGCCCCGGTTAAAACTCACAGTTTCTCTTTTTAAATATATTAAATATAACAACAAGTATGACATTATTACATGCGATTTCATTAATACGTTACATTAAACTTAAAACTACATTTTTAGAGATGTAAAAGGTCTCTAGGCGTCAATATGTGGCTCTGGTGGAAGCGCAGCCGACACGCCGTCGACCAACTGTAAGTTTCTTATATTATGCTGTATCGAATAACGTTTAAAGCGAATTATTTAAGAACGTGCCTTTTCAAAAAAAGTTCTGGATTTCGCTGGGCCTTCCCGGCTTTAAAAATTAAGAGGTTCTTTATGCGATTTTTTCTTTGTGCGATATCTTTGCTGTTTTATTTAATTTTTCAATCATCAAGTTATAAACAAACATGCAAGCCACCAGTTAGAAATATACCTTTTATTTGGAGTATTGAAGCTACTTACTTACTTGGAAATCAATTTTCCGTAAGAGTAACTTGGAAATTCTGCTGCCGAGCTCCTTTTCAATAGCAGAACTTCATTCTATCCCAAACATTTAGAAAATCCTCCATAATTCCGTGGATCTAGTGAAAAGGGGTGAAGTCTAATTTATACCAGGACCAAAAGGTCACAACTCTATAGTATGACTTATGCTCTTTTGCTCCTAGGTTAAATGTGACTTGGGAGTTGGGGGACAAGTTTTCGCTAGACCCACAGAATTTTAGACCTACTTCGAAAATTGGACGGTCCTCTGTATACTATTTAAAAGTTACATGATATTATACTTATATCAACTGGATCAGTTCTGAATACAAAATATAAATTATTGTACGTACTTTTATACAGGGCTGTAACGATTCCGATACCGATACCGATATCGGCCGATAGGTATAATCGGCAGGCCGATATATCAGCATCGCCGATTATATACAACCGATTTTTCTTTTTGAATAAAAATCTGCCAGAAATAATTTTAATTTAATTACAGACTGAATTTATGTTTTACTACTTTGTGTAATGATAATTACTCTCTTAACTATCTCTTTGATTCAAAATGTTTATTTACTTTTATTTTACACTGTCACTCAAGGTTGAATCTCTGTTAAATATTTTATGTATATACGTAATATCATATAGTACATACAAATGCCTTATGTGCGTACTTTATTATTTAGCCATCGATATCGGTATCGGTATCGCCGATTATTTACTACAATAATCGGTATCGGTATCGCATCGGCAAAATTATGTATCGGTACATCCCTACTTTTATACGTTTATTAAATTAATCATACTCTTCAAATTTATTTGTACAGTCGCGGAATGGAAATATTCGTCACTTTTTGACTCTATGTCAATGAATTTAGGTTTTAATTAAAGTGACCAACCATTTCATTCCGCACTGTACAAATAAATTTGAAAAGTATGATTAATTTAATAAACGTATAAAAGTAGGGATGTAACGATACATTTGGACTCAGTAGTCACGGGCAATAATATCATTAATATCCTAGACTAGACCAATTAAGTCATAGTGACGTCGTGACGATGATATGGATAATGTAGCATGCTTACCTAGACAGTAACTACCAGTGGCGTAGCGTAAAAGATATCCTCGGGCAAGCCGGTGCAGATTTGGCGGACATTTTTCATAAGACCTGTAGAGTAAGGTGCTCGATATTAGTCAAGCCGGTAGGAATCGAGTTCTTCGGACGCCACGCTCTGGTACATACCTACTCATCTCCTCTTAATAACATCCTAGTTACATTTTTACGAGAAAAGGTTATCTGGGATTCCACCCCTTAGCTGATTTTTTGTAGTTATTTTAAAGATGTGTCTCCTTGTCCGCAGTCGGAGTGAGTCGGCCCTTAACAGTCCCACGGAGCCCGACGTGTCCCTGGCGGCCTCCCTAACCGACCCCATAGAGGCTGCAACGCTGGAGGAGGCCCGGAGGACCATCAGGTACAACCACCTTTGTTGTTTACCATTCATATTATTTATTTATTTATTAATACATGTTAACATGACATTACAGTAAAAAAAACCAATGCGTCATGAAACGTAGAAATAAAATATCTATTTAGGCGACGAAACGGCGTGGCCCCGTTGCATCGTCTCTGGTGTGTGGTGGTGCGTGTGTGTTTATTCATGTTACAAGCACTAAACTGATCTTCCGGTCCTTCGAGTAATTTTAATATAATTAAAACAAAATATACTTGTTCGTAAGCAGCGTGTATTCACGGGAAGAGAAAGATGGCGTACACAATTATTGCCATATTAAAGTTAGTTTAAATCAAGGACCATTAAAACAAGAGGACTGTCATTCTCCATACAAAAAACTGTTCCTCGATATTACAACGTCATCTATGTATGAGCTTGGTATAAGAATTATATTATTTAAATGTTAGAATTTATTTATTATTAGCTGTTTACGAACTAATTGTTACTGTACTATGTTTCTTTGTTCAATTATAACATCGTTAAATGTTTAGTTTTTTAGCGCCATCTAGTTTTCGCCTGGATATCCCCTTGCGGTCGGGGTACAATCTAAAGTATGGAGAATAACAGTCCTCTTGTTTTAATGGTCCTTGGTTTAAATTTACATTTAATGTTGCTAGTTATAAATGATTCCTGCAACAACCAAGCCACTTAGTCCGATTTAATCTCACCACGATGTAAATCTAGACTGATGTTAGGACATTACACTTAATGGGTAGCATGTATTCTCCTGATTAAAAAAACCGGCCAAGTGAGAGTCGGATTCGCACAGGAACGGTGCCGTATCGCCGTCGAGCAGAAAACGCCAAAAAAACACGTTTATTGTATGAGGATTGAGGACCTTTTATTTTATAATTATTATTTGTGGTTATAGCGGCAATAGAAGTACACATTCAGTGAAAATTTCAACTCTTATGTAACGCATTTCTTAAGTTGGCAACACTGTCAGTTTGAATTTGGACCAATCAGGTGCGAGTTGCATTTGGACCAATCAGGTACAAGCTGCGGCCAGCACTGGTTGGGGTAGTCAGATGGCGGGAAAAAGGCTATATAAAACTCGGCATCAGGCTCGAACGACCTATTCTGTCGTCATTCTCTAGTTAAGCAGAAGTTATGTCCGATTACTATAAGATTTAAAGTGTCTAATAAAGTGAATACAGTTAAGAGGTGCTTCTTATTTGTTCAATACTTACACCTCAGAAACTATCTGAAGAACGAGGTTAACAACTTCAGAACCGGGATTGAATACCAATAGCCCACAAACGGTACGTAATTGTATCCTATTATTTTAATATTAGTTATCCAACTACCTTCCGAACCTTTTTGTTACATTTTATTTTGTTCTAGTTATTTAGTTCGTTTAAACAGAATAGTTTCCAGTGTAATTTTTTTGCTTACTGTCTTTATTTAGCTATCGTAATTATGTATTAGGTAAGTGAAGGTAACAATACACTATACAACACATGCATTTCACACCCATTGCTCTCCGGAGTCACAGGCACCCCATGTGGGCACTACACACTTATCTATACTTATCAAACACGCATTTCACACCCATTGCTCTCCGGAGTCACAGGCACCCCATGTGGGCACTATACACTATCATACTATGAACGGATTACTGCCCAGGAATGACGTAAACAACAATGAAAGCGTAATGCATGTGCTACATTCGATCGGGACTACTCTTCGGTAATGTTACCGCTGCATAATTCTTTCATTGTTATCTTAATTACTTATGGGTCCAATAGAATCGTATTCTATCACGTGGCAAAACAACATTCTAAGATTCTTAGATGAAGATGGCTGTTACTTATAGACAAGCTTAACTACATGTCTGTTTGAAGTTTCAGATTCAATTAAAAAAAAAATGGACGTTGACGATGAGGAAAGACCTCCAGAGAGCCAAACACCTCCAAAGAGTCCTGTTGTCCAGAGGATGACTATGACTCGAAGGATTCTAACTACTCCAGACCGAGCCCGTGAACGAAGTCGCTCTGGCAGCCGTGGTTGTAATGGCTCACGTAGCCACAGACATAGTCAGAAGCGAAGTCGTACTCGTAGCCGCAGCAGCAGATGCAATCAGAGTTTACGAGCTGAACTGGAGCTGGAGAGGCAGCGTCTTCGAGTCCTCGAAAGCCAGCTAAAACGGGAGCGCGAACGTCAAGAACTTCAGGAACGTGAGCGACGTAGAGAATCTGAGCTCCGCGACCGGAGACGGAGTCCTCAGCGGGACTACAGGATTGCCGAGAGGCCCAGGTATGAATCAACATCTGTTTTCTTTGAAGAGTTTTTGAAAGTAATTAAAAGACAACCTGGTGAACGTGATAGTTTCCCCGCTGTCCTGAACAATGTTGTACCAGAATTTGACCCCATGTCTAAGGAGCAACCGATCACTGTTTGGTTGAATAAAGTAGACGAGTGCTCTGATATATATGCCTGGAATGATAGGCAAACTATCCATTACGCGTTGCCTAAGCTAACCGGACACGCTAAGCTTTGGTACCAGGGCTTACCATCTCTTAAAAGAACTTGGCCTGAATGGAAAGAGTTGCTGACGGCATCCTTTCCTGCCACAGAAAATTATGCAGAGCTTCTTACTGAAATGTTGAACAAGAGAGCAAGATTCGGGGAATCCCTCGAATTATATTACTTTTCCAAAATAAACCTATTGAATCGCTGCAAAATTTTCGGCAAGGATGCAATCGATTGTATAGTACACGGGGTAGATGACAGGGGGGTTAGGGTAGGTGCCCAGGCTGCCAGTTTTGAGAAGCCAGAACAGGTTTTACAATTTTTCAAGACTGTAAAGGTCCAAACAAGAGACAATAACGTAGACTCAAGGAGAGATAAAAAACCCACTGTCACGCAGACGACGTACAAACAGACTAACAAAACAAATGAATCTTCAACCCATCCATCCAACCAAACTCATCAGTTTAAATCACGCCCAAATTCGGAAAATATAACTTGTTTTAATTGTAAAGAAAAGGGACACATATCTTCTAGATGTCCACAGCCCATAATCAAGTGCTCGTATTGTCATCAAATTGGTCATGCGATTTCCGAGTGCCCTAAAAAGAATACAAAGCCTGAATCTACGGAGAAAAGTATTTTAAGAGTATCCTTGGACGAAACCCGAGGAGGTTTTATGCCAGTAACAACGCATGTAAAGGGCCAATTGCATGATTCGTTTGATGATGATTCTACTTGCAAGTACAGAATAGGGATTAAAATCAATGAGAGACCTGTAACATGTCAGGTAGATTTAGGTAGTGAGGCTACACTCATTCGAAAAACAGATGCTCAAAAACTCGGCATACAGTGGTTGGTTGTTGACGGTCCATTATTACGAGGCTTAGGGAATGTGCCGTATACTCCATTAGGCAAGGCTCAGGTTACAATTGATGTCCATGGTGTAGTTGAGAAGGATGTCGACGTCCTCGTTATAGATGACCAGTTGATAAACAATCCGGTACTTTTGGGGCACACTTTTACCGAGCGACCAAGCGTACACATTGTTAAAACTGCCACGGATTTGAAATTTGAAAAAGTTGATTTATGTAACAACACTAAAATACCATTAAGGCTCGTGAACGATGTAATTATTGATGTGAGCGCAATGAAAGCTGTCAGAGTTAACACAGATAAACTATTTAGTGGAAGTGTGTACGTTGGTGGTTCGGTGAGAGGAAGCATGGGCAACGAATATTACCTTCTACCTGGTGAATATGAAATTCATCAAGGTACATGTCTATTATTAATGCAAAACTTAGGCACGAAACCAATAACTCTGACCAAGGATTCACTGATTACTCGGGCTAAATATTTAGGTGTGGGAAAACAAGTTCTGAATGTGACAACTGTACAAGGTCATGCTGCCCTTGACAAAGAATCGTTACGTTACGGTGAGAATCTTTCTTTTGATGAGATACAAAAATTGAAGGATCTGTTAGATAAATATCCAGATTGCTTTTCGACCGGGATGCATGATTTAGGTTACACCACTGAAGCAGAAATGGTTATACAGTTGAAAGACTCTGACCCGGTGGTTTACCGACCCTATAGGATGTCACATTCAGAACGGCAACTCGTTAAGGGCATGATAGACGAAATGATTGAGAACGGGATAGTTCGCGAATCTGTGTCGCCGTACGCTAGTCCAATTGTGTTAGTGGATAAGAAAACCGGCGGAAAGCGACTCTGTGTGGACTATCGCGCTCTCAATAAAAAGACTAAAAGAGATCATTACCCCCTGCCTCGAATAGAGGACTTGCTTGATCAATTGTCAGGTCAGACCGTGTTCACAACACTTGACCTCGCGTCGGGTTATCACCAAATACCGATTGCAGAGGAGTCCAAGGAGAAGACTGCGTTCGTTACTCCTGAAGGGCAATACGAGTACAATCGGGTGCCCTTTGGATTGGCGAATGCACCCGCAGTATTTCAGAGAACGATACATAAGGTTCTCGCAACCGTCAAGTATGTAATTATTTACATGGACGACATATTGATACCTGCGGCGTCATTCGATGAGGGCCTGGCTCGTCTGCATGAGGTATTAGGTTTGTTACGAAAAAGTGGTCTAACTCTGAAAATTGAAAAGTGTTCTTTTTTTAAAACAACAGTGGAGTTCTTGGGTTTTGAGATCAGTAAAGAGGGAGTTAAGCCAGGTATACAAAAGGTCCAGGCGGTTTCAATGTTCCCCACCCCCGCGAATCAACATGACGTACGTAGGTTCTTAGGCCTCGCAAGTTTCTTCAGAAGATTTGTCAAGAATTTTGCAGTAATAGCACGACCATTGACGCATCTTTTGAGGAAAAACGTCGCTTGGCAATGGACGAGTGATGAGAATACCGCATTTGAGACACTGAAACGTCACCTTACCGAAAGGCCAATACTTGCACTCTATGATCACACTGCAGAGACCCAACTCCATACAGATGCTAGTAAAATGGGGTTAGCCGGTATCTTACTACAGCGTACTGGTACAAACCCCTGGAGGTGTGTGGCTTATTACAGTAGACAAACTACAGTTGACGAACAAAAGCTGCACTCCTTCGAACTCGAGACCCTTGCGGTAGTAAGCTCACTAAACAAGTTCCGCACCTATTTGCTCGGTATCAAATTCACAATAGTCACGGATTGTAATGCTTTACGTTCGACATTTACCAAGCGAGATCTTGTTCCACGCATTTCAAGATGGTGGATACAATTCCTGGAGTACGATTGTGAAATTGAATACCGAGCAGGAGAAAAGATGGCTCATGTTGATGCACTGAGCAGAGGTCCCGTTTTAGAGGAAGAGGAGAGGCCACATACGTTAGATATTTTAGCGGTCAGCCTAGATGACTCAACTGTTAATTTGGAAAATTGGATAACAACAGTCCAGTCGGGAGACCCTGAAATAAAATTGATAAGAGATGTTTTGGAAGACCCATCAACAGCCAAAATTGCAAATATTCACAAAGAATATAAATTAAAGAATGGCAGAGTTTTCCGCATTATTGATGAAAACACACTACGATGGGTCGTTCCTAGAGGTGTCCGTTGGCAGTTATTAAAATCCAACCACGACGACTCCGGTCATTTTGGCTTTGATAAAACGTTGCAACGGCTGCAATCTTATTACTGGTTCCCAAAGATGCGACGGTTTACCAAGAAGTATGTGTCTGCGTGTTTGGAGTGTGCCTATCACAAAATTCCTTCAGGGGCCAAAGAGGGTGTACTACACCCCTTGCCTAAAGTGGAGGTCCCATTTCATACTGTACACGCTGATCATTTGGGGCCTTTTGTGCGCAGCAAGCGAAAAAACTCATACTTGTTGGTAATCGTAGACTCTTTTACCAAATATGTTAACATAACGCCTGTCCGTAGCACGAAGTCTAAAGCGAGTATAAAAGTATTTAAAAGTTTTTTCAGTTATTTTGGAACACCCACGCGACTGATCACCGATAGAGGAACAAGTTTCACCAGTAAGAAATTTAAAAATTTCATTCAATCTTCGGGGATCAAGCACGTTTTAAACGCGGTCGCTACACCTCGTGCTAACGGTCAGGTCGAGCGGTACAACCGCACTATTCTTTCTGCTCTAAGTACCATGTCCCATGGAAAGAGTCCTGATAAATGGGATGACTATGTTGAGGATGTGCAGTTGAGTATTAATTCGACTGTTCATGAGGTAACAAAAAGAACTCCTAGTGAACTGTTATTTGGCAGGAAAATTACGAATCCATCGCAGGGCGTTATGAATAATGTGATAGATGATGTGGGAGGTGGCAAGGTAGATAAGAGTTTAGACGAAATTAGGAAAGAGGCTAAAAGTTTAATTGATAGGGACCAGGAGCGTAGCAAGGAGAGGTTTGACAGACGTAGGAAGAATTGTACACTGTACAAGGAAGGTGACTTGGTTAGGGTGATTAGGGCCATAGTTGGAGGCACTGGGCAGTCAAAAAAGCTCGAATCCAAATGTCAAGGACCATATCGGATAAAAAAGGTATTGCCCAATGATCGCTTTGTGATTGAGGATACGCCCGTAACCAAAAAGGGAAGGCGTTACGAAGCAATTGTTTCCATTGATAAAATATTCCCCTGGTTGAGTTTTGATAACGATCCAACTGATGACGCATCGAGTGAAGGTGAATCCTCAGAAGGATAGGCATGGACACTGTTCAGGACTGCTGGCATAGTTTGGTTAATTAATCGTTTCAATAATTAATTAACATAATATATTTTACAGATACAGATGTTGGTTCAAATTCTGATTGGAGCATGATTTGTGATAATTATGTCTGTACGTGACTCGCATGTTCACATGTGAGTTCATGTCTTGAAGCACGGAGACGTGTCTGAGTGTTATGGGTATAATCCTATGGCATCCTAGTGGTATGTTATGGGTATACGCCTGTAGCATCTTAGGGGAGTGTTATAGGTATCGACTCACCTATAGCATCTTAGCCGTAGTATAAAATTATTATCATTGATATGATTTAACTATAAATATTTTAGAATATGAATATTTTAGATTGGCATATATAGTGAACTGAATGTAATGTAATACTGATGTAGATTAATTATTTCTATTCAATTGTAAGTCAAGCAATCAATGTAGTGTAGTTAAAAATAAATTGAAAGGCAGGCTTGGTAAGATCCATTACATAAGACTGATTTGTATGTTTACACTTTACTCTCACAGAACTTAATGAAACCCTATAAAGGAGCATGTAATGTAAATACTTACCTATTCATTAAGTTAAGTCTATACGTACAATTTTTGTTTGTTATTTATTTTAAATAGTCAATATAGGTATATACTTATCGATGAATTGTAACTACCTACTACAAAACGAGAGGACTCGTTTCGAGTCGGATGGCCGATTGTAACGCATTTCTTAAGTTGGCAACACTGTCAGTTTGAATTTGGACCAATCAGGTGCGAGTTGCATTTGGACCAATCAGGTACAAGCTGCGGCCAGCACTGGTTGGGGTAGTCAGATGGCGGGAAAAAGGCTATATAAAACTCGGCATCAGGCTCGAACGACCTATTCTGTCGTCATTCTCTAGTTAAGCAGAAGTTATGTCCGATTACTATAAGATTTAAAGTGTCTAATAAAGTGAATACAGTTAAGAGGTGCTTCTTATTTGTTCAATACTTACACCTCAGAAACTATCTGAAGAACGAGGTTAACACTTACTATTGCGGTTCAAAAGATACAGCCCTGTGACAGACGGACAGCGGAGGCTTAGTAATAGGGTTCCGTTGGCACCCTTTGGTTACGGAACTCTAAAAAGATTACAAAACTTGAAAACTTATCTTTTAATCAATGGCATGCCAATTTGAGACCGAGGTTGACAGGTCACTCGACCAGAGGTAGGAAACTAGGACACTGTTAAGTGACCATTAGTAGAGTTTGTCCCATTGTAATAAGGTTGACCAATGGACAGTTAAATGTGTCCTCGCTTGTACATCTGTCCCTACTACGTACTGCGTCACAAACACTATACATCTCTCTCTGTTCAATAAGTACATTGTGCATGTGACGGGTGAGGAGGTCACCCGACCAGAGGTAGGAAACGAGGGCACTGTTAAGTGACCATTAGTAGAGTTTGTCCCATTGTAATAAGGTTGACCAATGGGCAGTTAAATGTGTCCTCGCTTGTACATCTGTCCCTACTACTTACTCCGTCACAAACACTATACTATACATCTCCCTCTGTTCAATAAGTACATTATGCATGTGACGGGTGAGTGGTACCAAATCAAGATTTGGCCACTTCTCCTTTTTTAGAGCCTCAGATTAGATATTGCAGGCGACTGTAGACTTTAAAGGTAAAGGGTTTATTTGATAGATTGTTTAAACTTAAAAATATCATTCGTATCTTTACAGAGACCTGCGGATGAAATATCGCGCCCAAGCTCACCAGCTCCTGACCTGGCGGCGCGCGCACCGAATCCAAGAAGATCTGGTCTCCCGACTCCAAATAGAGAAGGCTAACCAACTCAAGTCCCTCTCTAGCCAACTCTTACTCTTCGAATCGCGCCTGGTACGAAAGCAGAAGGAAATATGCAACATCATTTCAGTAAGAGAGTCAATCATAGCCAAACAACAGAAGGCTATTGAAGCCCTGCAGGCGAAACTCCTCGAAAACGGAATAGAATCTACCCAAGCCATCCCAGACTTCAGAGAAATGCTGCAAGACACACAACTCGTCGCCGATTTCGATAGTCTCAACGATTCTGACTCAGCCGTTATCATGGAGGACGTGGATTCAGACTGTAGCAACCTTCCGCACGTTCCGCGCTTCAGGTCAACCACGGACAGCGTCACAATAGTGCGGTCGATATCAGATGCCATCGATCCCAACTTGAAGTACAGCATCATCCGCCGATCTAACGGCTTCCTACGCCGGCCAGAGATCCTGGAGACAGTCTACAGCGTGGAAGAGGAAGCCGACGCAGACTCCATGAAAGGCCTGAGCGCTCAGAACTCCACAGAAAAGGAGCTGAAGGACGGAAATAAGACGGATGAGGAAAAATACAAAGAAACTAGTCTCTTGGCTCAAAGGCGGGACAACTTCCGAATGAGAAGCCTCGTGTTAACTGAAGCGCTGAAGAGCATAGACGACGAGAAAGACCCAAAGGCTAAAGCTAACGAGACTTGGGCGTACAGCTACGTTCCAAAGAAGACCGCATCAGATGACGAAGCCACCGAGAGTGACGAAGGCGAGACCGAGCGAAACCCCGTCGTCACCTACAACCGCGTCATGTCCAACCATCGGAACGTCACCAAACCGAAAGACGTTAAATACAAGAGGATAAATAAAGCCAAGTCGAAGAGTTTGGAGGAATTACGAGGGCGCCTCAAGAACTGGGTGGATAAAGGAAATAAGTTCGCTAACGTGACACTCGAGCACGCTCAGAGTTACGCCTGAAGTTCCTTTTATGTAAGGTGCATTTGCGACTAAAAGTCGCAGGGTCGAAACCAGGTTGATCAACCGAATGTGCTTATAGACTGTGCTTTTAGGTTTCGCAATGTCACTTATTAAGTATTTGAAATACCTTCACGGCTAATGCCTCCCTGATGTTATCTTTGTGCGAATAGTATTTTAGATACGCCTGCCGTTCTAAAGTTTATTGACGTGATTGGCTAACTCGTGACAAGCATCCTTAAGCGTTTGTCTTCTGAGCGGTATATTAAAATAGTTGGAAAGCTACTTTCAAATGGTAACATCATAATACTCATAATCATCACAAGTACCTTCATTATAATTAAGGGCTCTACTGCAAAACAGCTTTCTTGTACACCTGGGAGATGCTTGTAGCAGTACTTTTTTCTATACTGTGAGCTATAATTATTGTCACTTACCATACCATCACAGCTTGCGAAGTTAGACCTTATGCGAAATACAATTTCTATGAAGATTGAAATTGTATTGTACCATTTGATCATAGAAAATTTATTCTCTCTGCTAGAAGTCATAACCAGGTCTAAAGATCCACGACAAAGGCTAAACTCAGTTCTTGGCATTGGCTCTACTGAGTTGAAAAGAGGAGTGAAAATGCCAATAATTAGAGGCCAACAATAGAGCATTTGATGATTCGTTTATCATAGACAAATCACCCGTTTTTAACAATGGCTGCTTTAACTGCGATAAACGCAATCATGATACTACCGTCGCGCGAGTTCTGAGAGTCCGAAAACAGGTCCCCGTACTCCTCTGAATAAAGAACGCGAGGTATTTATTGCCAGTGACAGGTCAGAATACCACGCCTGTCCACAAAATATTCGGAGCTAGCGCGCGGAGTTTACTTTAGACATAATCGTGTAAGGCTGGCGTCTTCATTAGACCGAATAACATGCCTGTGAATTGGTAACGACCTTCCAACATCAACGTGACTACAATCGGTCGTGATGCCGCCACATGCAGCCGGTAGCGATACTGGACTCCAGCCTTATACTGACATCGTAATAGATTTATAGATAAAAGACATCTCTACAATAGTCAATAACAATAACAGATCACTATAAAAGTGACCCAAAGACATGTCCCTTTAAGGTCTAAAACTCCGAGAATTTTTTTACGTATCCGACCTTTGTGTTATTTTAAAAAAATCATAAAACTAAATTTATGATTTGTTCCAAATGGAAAATTTTATTATTTTGTATAAACATGCCAAAAGGAATTAGGATCTGTTTTATAGATATTATAATTATACAAATAGGTTGACAGTTGTCAATGCCATTTGACGCTTGTTATATTTTAGAAACAGGCGCACTTTGACTGTTAATGACTCTTGTTAGATTTTTTTGTTAAAATGTTTGTTAGCGTCACTTGTCACATGTGTCAATTTTAGCAGCCTCAATGAGCCGCGAACTAAAGCAAATAGCGTATTTTGCACGAATTAGGTTGCTCGGTGCGGTATTGATGCCTCACTATGGGCATTTCTCCAGAAATATGTCTGCGGTCACCTCATTCATCTGGCCCTTTTTTATACTAAATGTATGGAGACAGATGAATGAGCCGCAGACATATTTCTGGAGAAATGCCCTATAAATGGGACTGTGCAAAATGCCTCTGACGTACAAACATGTAGTATTTATTGACGTTAGCATACATCTCACAGGATCCACCATAAACCAGCGTAGTCTATTTAATTTCTGAGACTTTAAAACCTTGTGACGAACATAAGGCCGATATTCGTAATAACAAATGTACTTGCGGCGTTGTTCCGTGTTTTTTTTTTCAGGTAAGTACTTACCTATAGATTAATAAATGGAGAGTTATATTGATATTCTTGATACTTGCTCTATTGTAAATAAGTAGATTTCTAAACGTTTGTGAAACTTTGAGTAAGCTTAAGTGATTAGAGTAATACCTACGTTTCCTTCTCTTCTCTCGTTGCTCAAAACTTGTTGAACCTGTTGGACCGGCCCTAGCAAAGCGAAGGCCAGTCAATAAGTCCGCCTTCTTTTCTAAATTTCGACTTTCTATTACATATTTATAAACCTACAGAATAAGAAATATATTAATCCAGTAGATTCCATGTTATCAATATAAATGATAAATCAGATCTTTGTAACGATAGTCCATTGTCGATCAATGTTAAAAAGGATTATCTACTATGACTAACGACATTTGGCCTAAAGCATACTTATGTATGTATAAAAGTCAAAAAGCTCGCGGTAAAGTTCTGTTTAGCATTTATTGAATTTGATGTTAGACATACTAATTCAGCACCATATAGGATAAACATAACGCCGGGGATAAAATAATACCGCATAAGTAGCATATGTAGATACGGTTATATTTCTAACAAATTTGCTTGAAACTGAAGCTTACCTACAGGACAGACTTACGCGGTATTGCTCTAGCCCCGACGAGAGCACCTTTTGAATTTGATAATACATACTTACATATTACAATAAAACATAAGAACAGGTATTCTTCCACAATAGACCGTTAAGGCTGGGTTTCTACCAGAGCTGGGCGAGGCAGCGGAGCGGTGTGCGAGGAAAAAATCCACCAATGCCGGGCCGCGTTGAGCGAGGCTAGGCACGTTGATTGGTGGATTGTTTCCTCGCTCACCGCTCCGCTAACCCGCACAGCTCTCGAGGAAACGCAGCCTAACCGCAGCTGCAGGCGTTTTATGAGACGTCTGATACACTCATCGACGTAAGCAGGTTTTTTTTTAAATGTATCTTGATAGTTTATTGGGCTTAATGTTGTTTAATACCAAGGTGTTAAATTGTATTCTCAAAATATTTCATAAAGAAATATTGTGTGAAACATAACTCCAAACCGCCAAAGTTAAAGTTTAATTGTTGTATTTCACTCATATTCCACTACACGCAATAAAATTAACATACAATAAACAAAACTACATAATATACTTCAATCCGTTGGCTGTAATTATAAATATTTTTATCATAATCTGGATTGGAAACAATTAAAATTTAAGTTGACTGCAGTCTCATCTGCGGTCTATCGTGAAATGATACCGCAATTTAAAGTTCAGCTGGCATGATAAGTTTAAAATAAGGAGCGTTATTAACTATCCAGTTAAAAGTTTCTGCTATTCTGTGATCTTACATGCTAGCTGTGTCACAGGAAATAGAATAAAATACAGTAACGTTTAGTTCACTGTACTTTGTTCACGGCACCCTGTACAGTTGGACACCTCAACAATTGCCGTCTGATGTTTTTAGTGTGATAATTATAATTACAGTTACGAGCTAAACCAAAAGTGACTTGCATATATTTGCCATTTCATTTCTTGTGTTTTTCACACATGTGTCCATGTGTGAAAAACACAAGAAATGGCAATTCAGACAGACCATCGTTGGAGTCAAATTCGATATACATAATAATTGTCAGTTTAAAATAATTATATTCAATCGAAATGTTTACCTAAAATACGTAGTTAAAGTGTTGGCTTTGTGCGAAGTGCGTGGTGGGGGTACAGTGAACGATCGCAACGCACGCCGTGGCAACAAATGTGTCTTATAGCTTGGCAACTTCGTTGGTGACACTCACATGTGTGCTTTTTGTTATATGCAGCCGTAACTACTCACACAAGTTACCGCCAACACGAACGACGACCGACGGAAGCAGCCTCCGGAAGCTCCGCAGCCTCGGAATGAACATAGAACCGATTT
Source organism: Eudemis profundana (assembly GCA_947034925.1). Lineage (NCBI taxonomy): Eukaryota > Metazoa > Arthropoda > Insecta > Lepidoptera > Tortricidae > Eudemis > Eudemis profundana. The sequence continues at coordinate 1,084,747 of OX344794.1, read as the reverse complement.
TGTCTGCCGAGGCTGCCTCCGTCGGTCGTCGTTCGTGTTGGCGGTAACTTGTGCAAGTAGTTGCTGCACAGAACAAAAAGCACACATGTGAGTGTCACCAACGAAGTTGCCAAGCTATAGTAGGACTCATCCTCGCTCACTCAAATGAGACGAACTTTGAACGAAGACGTTCGCAATGATATTTTAGTAAATTACGTTATACCCTTCCGTTCTAACCGAAAAAAATGCTTCCAAGATTGCACACATTTGTACTTCTTTTGTTTTGAAAAACATGCACACATTAATCATTGCGTAAAAGGGATGGCATAAAGTAATATGCAAAAAGACAACTAGCTGTTGTTACTTGCGTTAATTTTGAAACCTCACCCAGACAACCAACCATATGATATCATTGTTTATCTTTCACACACTCTCGTTGTCAAGTTCATAAGTTGGTCTCTTTCATTCACAAAACGTCATCAGCTAGATGGCCATGGTGCCAAAATGGCGTCATATTTTAAAAATTAGAGAATCACATGATTTCAACATTCGTGCGTGTGATAAGGGATCCCTTTTGTTTTGTTGCAATTTACTGTGTAATTTGCGCACTTTTTCATTACACACGACGGCATGTTTTTGCGAAATCTGCTGATATCAACAGCTGACATTCTCGTGCGTCTTGTTGACTTACCCGGGAGCGACTAAGCGGGGCTACACTAATCAGCGTACATATCGTCGACCGTAGGCTCAATTAGCGCAAGGGACATTGTTTTGCCGGTCCCTTACCCTAATTGAGCCTACGTTCGACGATATAGTGCTTCACTTTTGGAGTGCTTGTAACCTATCTACCTTTAAAATATCATTGGACGTTCGTAGTTGAGTCCCTGAAGTGATGATAGTCATTGTCATACTGCTTTGACTTTTCTTCTCTGTTGCCAGCTCTAAGTACGAACGCTAGATGGCTCTGCACCGCACATAGCCAACACCCACATTATAACCGTGCAGCTTTTAGCAATGCTTGCAAAAAAACGTCGGTTTTTAAACTTCATCTTTTTGCAAGCTTCAATAGTGTCAATGTCGGCTCAAATACAATTAATCGGTCGTTTATAAACTTCTTAGTGACTTAAGCGGTCTTTTAAATGATTTAATTTATATCCCAAGTACTTGCACCCCGTTTGCACTTGGACCCCTTTGCACGAAATCGATCTCAGTATCTGTTATCTAAGTATTAGATAGTAATAAGAGTATGAAATATAAAGTACGCTCGTAAGACGTTATTTTTCTTTAACAAGAGAAATGCAATTCTTTAATGTGCGCGGCATATTGTAGTGTATTGTCACAGACATTTGTTTTACAATAAACTTATACAAATACTAATAGAGTGAATCTGTTTCCATTTAAAATATAATACGTACTCATTAGATACAAAGCCCAGATTTAACGGCTGCAAAGTATTGTTTTGTCATAAAGATATTTTTTATATTATATGACTGCAATTACATTGAAAACCATGTACGAATTACAAAATTGTTAGTTGTTTGAAATACACCTTTTTCATGCTTTCGCGTATCGTATATTCTACAGCGTGTAAGTCTAATACGGGCGATAAATTAAATCGGACATAGTATTCATTAGTGTAATCATGAAGTAAAAGGTTTTTTTAAGTTGCAGTTCATTACGACCCCATAATTAATTTTTTTTTAATTTCTCAGCAGCAATGTAGTGTAAACATGGTTGCGGTACGGCGGTATCGAAATGTCAACGTAACTGTCAACGAGCGTTTAACGTGAGTGTGTTTGCATTACATTGCGGACTGAATTATTTTGTATGGACAAAATTATTGTTGCAACTTTAAGTAAATGTTATCTAATTACCTTCACTTTGTCCTATATTTTAAGAGATTCGCCCGTATTAGACTTACACACTATGTGTAATATTCATCGAAATATAATGTATGGATGGAATGATAACGCCTAACAGAGCTGATGTTGAAATGTGCCCCATAAGTAACGTCTACTACGTCATAATTTTATTATTAAGTGTAAGTAGTATTTAAAATTTTAGAAACTGCCATTTATTGTGAATGCTGTTGCACTCCTGTAATTGAGGCACAGGCTGGGCACGATCCCTCAATTTATTCATTATTTGTTTGTATTAGTCTGTGTTTTGTTGGTGTGTCAATAAATAAATAATAATACTCACAAAATCAATGTATTTATCAAATCGTGTTGATAACCAACTTAATGTTTACTATAATAAATAAAATAAATAAAAGAAAAATTATTTACCAGCACAATTAAAATGTACATAACAAAAAATAAAACTTAAACAATAGTGTGGTAAAATGGATTGAGACTCAGCGGAGTCGCTGGTTTTCAGTCTCCAACCATAACTTAATATCTATGTTTGAGTCTAAAGTCATTTATGTGAAATATTCAAGCTGGAGTCGACGACATTTTCGGATAGGTTGTCTATGACTGGTTACAAACTACTGACGCGAGAAATTCATTTGACGCTATAGTTCTTCTTCAGTGCTAAGTGCCTACTAGCTCCGTTAGCACTTGGTCCGTGGGGCCGATTTTGAGCTTCTGATACGCTTCCATACTTATGATATTTCGATGGTATTACAGGATATTGTTATCTCTATGAGCTGTCGTGCAAAGGCCTTGAAGTAACTAATTATTAAATTCATAGGTATAGCTTAGACATTTGTAAATTGCTTCTTTGGAATCGATAATTTCACTGTGATTACATATTTTCGCATTTTGTAGGTAGCTGAAGAAAGAGTTATATTATAAAATTGTATTTTTATTTTAAGCACAGAAACTACACTGGACTTAACATACGACTTAAGGCCGAGCCACACCGGCTGCGTACACGTCTGCGTGCGCGTGGCGTACGCGTTGTATAGTATGAATGTTTTTCAAAATGGCGGCTAGTCACGCTCAAAGTCAAGGAGCTGCAGCGTACAGTGCGTGCACACGCAGCCGGTGTGGCTCGGCCTTTAAGGCTGTATTTCCATCGGAGCTGTGCGAGGTAGCGCAGCGGTGTGCGCAAAAAAACCACCCATCAACGTACCTAGCCTCGCTCAGCGCCCGGCATTGGTGGATTTTTTCCTCGCATGCCACTCCGCCCCCTCGCACGGCGATGGAAGTGCAGCCTAATTGGGATTGAGCATAGTTAAGGCAGAATCCTACATCGTTGTAATCGAAATTCCAATCTCAGTTTAAGACTAAACTTTTTAATTTAGTTAAGGATTCTTTTGTGAGTTGGATCCTCTTTTGACTACGTCCAATTTTTAAAGATGTTTTCGGTTAGACTGTCAGCTATGTGCGAAGCTTGATGAGGGTACAGTTGACGATCGTAGCACACGCCGTCACAGCATAAATACTATGTACCTATAGAAGTTTCTCTTGCTAACAAAACCGGACGGAACGCACCGCATCCGACCTTCTCTCTCTATCGCATAACGCGTGCTCTTTCTGGTCGCTGGCATAGCCTGTCCGAAGGTGCAAAATTTAGTACTATAGCTTGGCAACTTCGTTGGTGACACTCCCATGTGTGCTTTTTGTTATGTGCAGCCGTAACTATTTACACAAGTTACCGCCAACACGAACAGCGACCGACGGAGGCAGCCTCCGCAGGTAGCCGTTCGTGTTGGCGGTAACTTGTGTAAGTAGTTACGGCTGCACATAACAAAAAGCACACAGGTGAGTGTCACCAACGAAGTTGCCAAGCTATAGTAGCCGCGCGTCAAATCGCGGGGTGAGCCACTTCTGATGTAACAGCGAATGAGAAAACGCTTACATTCTGCTGCGTTGCAGATACGCTTTTCCATTAGCTGTCGCATGCTGTGTCGTGTACAAGATATAATCGCCGCCATGTTATAAATGGGATATCTCCGCTGTAGTTTCTGCGTTTACATTTCCTGGTGCCAATTACTAAAATTAATATATCCCAGTTATGCATAGTTTTAATCCAACATATCATTGTCTGCTTTTAGTCAATTTTCAATTAATATATTTTACTCTAGTTATAACTCAGTGTACGTTCATTCCTAATAATAGTCAATACTTAAAACGGTAATAAAGATTATGAATGCATTTCTTATTGTTTTATTTTATTATTGTTTCCTCTTCCTCAATTTTATGTTTTATAGTGAAACTAGCTAATTTATAAATGCCAAAGTAACTCTGTATTTGGGTCATTATTCGAGCGTTTGTTTCGCGTCACTTTCGTGGACACTGTTTCGCCGAAATTCGTGTAGCTTTTGATGGGATATCTGACTATTTGTCAGAAGTCCGGGGTCTCTACCAAATAGTTCAAAATGCCACAAAAATCTGCAGGAATTTCGTCAAAAACGTGTCCACGAAAGTGAGGCGGTTGAAACGCTGGAATAATGACCCATTTCTCTCTGTTACTTTCCACATTTAAACCGACCCGAATGGGGAAACTGAACCGATTTAGCCAAACTCCTAAGGTAGGGGTTGTTATCTGGGCCTATACACCGAAACGCTTCGTAGGACGTTCGTATGCAGCCGTCTCTGTCTCTCAAATGTTCTATAAAGAGAATGCGAGAGCGACGGAATGAGACTAACCTCGAACGAAGACTATCTTTGAGACCCCGTACTTTACCGTGTACGTTTTTGCGGTCAACTCTAGCGTAACAAAATCTTCCCGAAGTATAAAAGTTTCCCGGCATTGTGCAAACCATATTACCGAAACTACTAAACTAATTACGTGAGTAGAAAGAATTCAGGTAACACGAGAAATCGCGTCAGGCATTTTTCCCATCGCCGGCGAGTAAACGAGACGAGTTAGATGAGCAACAGTGCATTGCGTGCTGATGAAGTACAGTGTAACGAATCGATCTTTCCAGATCCGCAATGTAACGCTACTCTAGGTTTGTGTACATGTACTAAGTACTAAAAAGAATGAATTCCGCTCACTGTAGGTACTAGAACGGAGTATTCCGTTTCGATTTCGCTCATAGATCGATCGGTCTGCCCCTGTTCGGACAGAGCGGAACAGTACAGAACGAAACAGGAGCAACGCTACTAGTTCGGAGCGATCTGTTCAATGAACGAGCGCGCACAAGCCTATACTCCTCGCCGGTTGTGGGACGAGTGACTAATAAACGCAACAATAGGGTATTTCACAAACATAAATTAATTAACTTTAACCATCAAATTACGTTTCCACAACTGCTCGAATAAAATCAGTTACACTCATTTTCGTGAATTACACGATTTTAATATGACAAAAACTAAAAATAAGGCAACATGTTGAACATGACGTCACAAGTCAGTATTTCATACTAAACTGCATACTTTCTGAGCGTTATATCACTTCATAAAAAGAAACTGATTTGAACTGTCATCAAGTAGCCTATTCTGAGACACCTTTTCGCAACGTTCTCGTAATCAAATTAAACTTCGCAAATTGAGAATCGTTAAGTGAAGTTTTGTTACGAGATTGTCATGAGCTGTGTTGCGACGTCATCTTATTATGCCCAAGCTTTGTATCTGTTGCCAGTGTTCGTAATGGAATTGTCGTTGTTTACCTAACACTTGTTGATGGGTAATTCAGAACTTTTCTGTCAATCGCGTTCTTCGTTACGTTCGATGAATTTTAACTATAGAAAACTTATAGAAAAGGTATGGGCGTAACGAAACTGAGATTCAAAATTTGTACGGAAATTTTGGATATTTTGGACAGCTTTTATTATTTCATAACTGAAAAGTGCTCATGATTCTGAGTAAAATGGTATAAGACACACCATGTTCAGACAAAAAAGTAAAAGGAAATTTTTTTCTGCAAAATTTGACCCTGATTTTAATTGATTCGATCAATTAAGCGCCGAAATATAATGAAACTCGCATACGATTTCTCGCCTCGTCTAAGTTGGGCCTTAAAGCGCCTTTAGTCGCTCGACCTTAGTCGTTTCGTTCAGCAGCAGGCAAGACAAAGAAGAAAGACGTGTCCATAACGCCTGGAAGAGCTACTGTTTCATGAAAGACCTGAAGGAAAGAAATGTTCCATTATCTTTAAAACTGAAGCTATCGACACGTAACCAGCCCATCCTGACTTAAGCCTATAGGGTTGCCAGATTCAGGCATGTCATTTTCGGGACAATCCGACCCCCCCCCCCCCCCTAGAATTCAGCACCGCTCTTGGTAAAAAAATCAACATTTTTATTTATAAATACAATACAAAATGACTTATGATAAGATCTAATGTTGATATTGCATACCGAATTTAATACTCGTAATTAAATTCGGTATGCAATATCAACATTAGATCTTATCATAAGTCATCCCAACACATCGTACCTACTCGTAGCAAAATAAAAATAAAAAACCGGCCAAGTGCGAGTCGGACTCGCGCACCGAGGGTTCCGTACAAACTCATAAGTAGATACATGAATAATTCAAGAAAAACTATATGGCGATTAGTTTAGTAGGAGCAAATAAGTATGTGATAAGATTTTTGCAAATTAGGAAAGGAGAAAACGGTGCAAGTTAGGAAAACCGTTTTATTTTTCCTGTAATATATAGGACGACATTAATAATTGGTAATTATTACAGATTTTTCTGTGCAGTAACTTCGAAGATAATAGGGGGGGAATGGTATTTTTTTTAACGTTTTTCGCCATAAACCAAACACTACTTATTTAAAAACAATACGAAAATAGTGTTTTAATCTACAAATCAAGCCTTTTCATTTGATACCCCACTCGATATAATAGCCCTAATTTCAATTTTCAAAGTCTCATTACGGACCCCTTTAAAAAAAAAGTAAAAAAGTTACAAGACTTTTTTTACATCCCATAAGCTCGAGTTAGCGGTTCTTAACACTATTCCAAATTTCAAGTCGATAGCATCAGTAGATCCTGAGATATCTTGCTGTGACAGACGGACAGACAGACAGACAGACAGAGTCGCACCATAAGGGTACCTTTTTTACCATTTTGGTACGGAACCCTAAAAAATGAAAGTAGTAGTTGTTCGAAATCCGGGACAATAGAGTAATTCCGGGACTGTCGTCTTGTCGGGATTGTCCCGGAATTACCGTTCTTGTCCCGACAAGAACGGTAATTCCGGGACAATCCCGGATTTCTTGGGCATCTGGCAACTTGTAATTTGAACAAAAATATTGCTTTGCTAATCACCGATATGATAACGTAGTATTTTGTTTTCATTCATTTTTTCCATGCATGGAAGAAAAGATACGCAAGTAATTATAACGGGTTAGGACTAATTCAAACGTATTAACGTTATCATATCGCGGATTATCAAAGCAATATTTTTGTTCTAATTAACATGGATTTCCGCAAACGCCTGATTCAATCAATTATTCGAGAATTTATAAGTATGCGAGTTTCATTACACTGCGGGCTTCCTAGGTACAATGAGGTAAAATGAAACTCGCATACGAGTCCTCGCCTTACCTAATTGGGGCGTTACGGAACCCAGTCATTGGTAAATATCGCCCGTGAGTACAACCCTAATTTAACAAGCGAATTTAACGTCTAAACTAAAGGCTCAATTCAAGAATACTTAAATTAGGAACATCATCAATCACTTTGGGTTTAATTACTAGCTTATTCTGTTAAGTCTGTCTGAGTGTTGCAAACGATGGTGCTATTAATTAATTGGAAATGATATTTAAGGTGACGATTCGTCTCCAAGTGAAATAGAAAATAATAACAGATATTATAATATTAATGAACTTTTTAGGAATCAACATATTTACTGGAAATATTTTGGATTCCTATAGATTAATGTGGAAACACCACTTTAAGGAGCTAAGCCTTTCAAACAAAATGGTACACAGGGCGTTAGTATCTCAGAACGATACGAATACATTGGAACTTTACGTGCGGTTAAGACAGAAGCTAAATGGAGAAATTAGATAAAACTCGCTGTCCCGGAATGACAGAGATGCGGGTTCGAATCCGACTTTAGCTGTAGTCAAATCGTATTTGATTTTTCAATGTATTTGCTCAATGTATCTATAATTTTAGATATTAATATTAAATTTTAGGCCAACGCCTTCGAATTTCATGACAGCAAGAGAGTCTAGCAAAATAAAAAAGAGTAGTATTTAGTGTTTAAGGCACATTAAATGTCGCTTTCTCATAAGAGAGTTTCCACTTACCTCGTTGTCTGTAAGCTTCTAGAAAAAGGCTAATATTATGATGCTACAATTAATAAGTAGGTAAGTGCGATCCATAATGGAACTTTCTTACGCATTCTTTTTTTGTAGTCACATTACTGTGTCTTCGATAGGCTTAGTTTGCCACTGATCCATATATTAGGTCAAACTTGGGTCAAGCCCACGGGTTTTCAAAGTGGGGGACCACGTTTTAAGGGGGGCGCGGGGCCTCGGGAAATTTGAACAACGGCAACGCTAGGAAGAAGATTATGGTGATTTGGCTGGCTCACCCATTCACTTCCGTTTCCTTGCATCGAAGCGAAGGGGGGCGTGGGAACTTAATTTTAGTCAGTAGGGGGCGTGTCTAAAAGAAGTTTGGGAACCCCTGGTCTAGCCAAATGCAGCCTATGTTAAATAAATGGAAAGTATTAGGAAAAAGTGTGACACATTAAGGGGGGTCTAAGAACCTAAAAATTGTGTGGCGAATTATGTGGTCCTCCACATAATTCGCCACACAATTTTTGCCAACCACACAACCCTTGCACGATAACGTCACAAAACTTACCTATCCTGCGCAAGATAACGCGAATATATGTATGTACCTATTATACCTATACACTACGTTTTAATTAGCGTGATCGTGATTTCCACTTTGTGACAGAAGGTTCGGCGTCCTGGAACTTCTTAATAGCACAGTTATTATATCAGCTGAAAAGCAGTATTTCGTCTTAGACCACTGAAGCGTTCTCACGCAAACCGAAAATGACGTTGGCGCCGCCGCTGAACCAAGCCGAGCCGAACGAGGTTTTTTCGCTCGTTTTGCGTGTTGCTTTGTGCTCGTTTTGCGGGTTGCGGCTTTTCAGCGATTCCACGTCGATAGGTATATGTGGAGAGACCCTGCATTTCCACACTCGTTGCGCGTTGTAAACGCGCATTTACATCGCATCTACTTTCGCGGTACATTTCTGTTACTATGCTGACTAAATTACAGAAAATCCGATGCAAATCTTGCCAGAATATGACAACCATGCGACCACGATAAGAATTGAAAAGCTTGTAGGTACAGTTGACTTCATCATTATCTGAGCAAAGAACGGATCAAAAATATCTGATCTAGTTCTTATGCTTCTGACAATAGGATCTTGTTTAGTTATTTTTGGCCCGATAAGCAAGAAATCCCCAATCGCATCTGGTTCTCTCAAAGCCCCTTAAGGTTTTAGGATTGATCTTACACGCCTGAATCTTGGCATTTATTAATTAGTTTGTTAGTTTTATCAGGTGGTGCTAAAAAGCCTTAGCGTAGGTAGTGGGGCCCCTGGGGGGCGTCGTGGAAGAATGCAATCGCGACCCTATGGCACCCCCTCAAAACAGGACGGAGGGTAAAAGGCCACAGTGGTTTTAGTGGATAGGCTCCTAACTATATATAAGGAGAGAGCCCCACATAACCCCCCAACTTCCATATGGCTTCCCTTAAAGCCCGGGGGGCACGTGTAACGCTTTTATTTATTTAGACTTTATTGCACAAAAGAAAACTTATCGTACAAAAGGCGAACTTAATGCCATAAGGCATTCTCTACCAGTTAACAGTTTCATATGCACTCAAGCTGCCATGATGTAAACAGAAAAACTGTTTACATTATGACAACTTGAGCGCGTGACTGTAAGTGCGCTTTCAAGCGTTTTTATCAAGTTATTTGACTGCTTTAGCATAACTTGGCGACGCGTGTACGAACAACGGCGGCACTCCGTAGCGTTAATATTGCCATAATAAAGTTGCAATGAACGTTCTTAAGGAAATATTGCCTCCCTACACCCTACATTGTAATAAAAAGGTATATAAATCGTTTTATTTACTCCGCGGCCCTTATTATAGTCTTAGTAATCTTGCCTTTATTAATACCTTCCATATGCCGGTAACAGACCATAATTTCTACCTGGAGGCGTCTACTGGTGGACATAGGCCTCCCTATACGACTTCCACAACGAAAGTTCGTACGCTTTTAGCCTCCATCGACTTCCGGCGACCTTAGCCTGGTCTTCCGGTTTGTTCAAGGTGGCCCTGGCCAAACGACCTGGTTCGACCCCAGGCGTTGAGGCCCCCACCTAGTCCGACCCTATCGAGGTGGATCGGGACAAGGTGATCTGGTTCGACCCCAGGCGCCCCCGGCACCCACCAGACAGAACATTCGGACGAATAAAATTATACTAAAACAAGGGGATCCATTTAAAATATTTCAAATTTTCTAAACCATCTTTATATCTCATCTGTTTGAATTCAAAGACGATGCTTAGGATTTTTTTGAACGAGTAACACTAACACTTATCGTCACGTCACTACTTTACTTTAAAAAAACTCGTATCTGATACTGACTTCAGGTAAAAAAGTAGAAAGTCTATATGAAGTTTGTATGTAACTTTGACGATTTACTCTACGACGTTTTTAGATAGGTATGAGTTTTTTTCAAAATAGTGACGATATGATTATTTACTCCATAAAAAACTGTTTCACCACTCAATGGGTCTAGAAATTGATACTTCATTATTATACCAGTGTCTAAAATTATACCTATTCTTGCCTAATGGGTAGAACAGAACCAAAAGGTTCCACGTAACATTTTAGAGAAGTTGCAATGTTACTCTTATGCCACTGTTTTAAGGTTGAATTTCCTTTAAAAGATAGGCTACAATTTCCCAGTCGTCGACATTTCTTTTGTTTACAATTCTGAGTATTCTGTATGTGGACGTGTTTTAGTTCAATGTTTTTATCGAATTGACCGAGTGGCATATTACTTTGGCAACGTTTGCACAACCCAGCGTTTTGTAAGTAAATAGACAGGTGTATAAATAGAAGCGGATTGAGGTCAAGTTCACAGTTCGAGCGCTAGACAACACTATGTTCAAAATTCTGTTATTTTTGGTCGTTGCCGCCATCATGGTGCAGGTAATATATTTCCGTTTTATTTCGGTTTGTTTTCATAGAATTTGCAATACCAGTAGTTACTACATTGGTTAAATTGTGTACATATTTGTTTTTTATGAAATTTGGTGTAAGTACAGGTAGATTATGACCCCAGTTCACACATTGGATAAGTACTTTTTACCCGACTAAGCCGAAGCAAAAAAGAGTCATTCAAGTTATTTCATCTGCGCGGACAAAGTTGCGGGGTTCCTCTAATAAAGCAGTGTCTCTAGTAAAGGGTCAGGGGCCAAATGCAGAGAGGCGTAAGTCCTACTACGAGACTTGCGGTCTTTTGTAACTCGTTTAAATCGAATTTATCTATCTTACTAGCACTGAAATGTTAATGTGTGTTTAATAAACATCGAAATATTAAAAGTATGGGAGCGTACCTGACGCTCAAAGGGTTATTCTTCAGAAATATGTCTGCGACTTATTCCTCTGTCTCCATACATTTAGTATGAAAAAGGGCCCGAGGAATAAGGTGACCGCAGACATGTTTCTGAAGAATAACCCCAAAATCGGCCCCATGGACTACGTGCTAACGGGGCGGACTAGTACCTACTTAGTGCTGAAGAAAAAACTATAGCGTCAAATCTCACGTCAATAGGTTTGTGGGTCAATTGCAGAAATATAGGGGAAAATCGTAAGGAAACTGAGATTTTATTTTTTCTCAGTTTCGTTACGATTTTCCCCTATATTTAGTTTGGGCGTAACGAAACTGAGAAATTCATAATTTGTACGGAAAAGTTGGGACATTTTGCACTACTTTTTTTTTATTTCATAAATGAAAAGTGCCCGTGATTCTGAGTAAAATGGTATCCCATCAAAAACATTACATGTAAAAAGATGCAAGTCTCGCAACGCAGTTCTCCTACAACAAAAAAGTTTTGAGATGTAAAGTTAAACCAAGTCAGTACCGGGAGGGTGTCAACAGAACTCGATTTCCACCGACTTGCCTATTATTAGATCTATAAAATGTGTTCCTCCACAGTTAAATAATAGGCAAGTCGGTGGAAATCGAGTTCTGTTGACACCCTCCCGGTACTGACTTGGTTTAACTTTACATCTCTAAACTTTTTTGTTGTAGGAGAACTGCGTTGCGAGACTTGCATCTTATTACATGTAATGTTTTTGATGGGATCTCATTTCTTTTTGTAAGTGGTCCTCCTTTGTAATCGCATGTATTTGTATAGGATTACAAACTTATGTGTGCAGTTGTGACTGAAATTACAACATAGTTAGGTTTTTGACATGTGACTTGATAGGCTAAAAACTAACTATGTTTAAAATTTTGGAGCTTGTAGGTCTGCTAGAAGTACCTTAGAATTATGATGATCAGTGAGTGAATCAGTGAGTCAGTGACAAAACTAAGGAACTTTGACATGCAATAGTTCATAAACTACACGTTCAAATTAAATGATATTGAGAATATATATAAGTCATATTGTGCCCTATATATCCCTGAAATTTCAGGGTTCTAGCTTTAGAAAGTACAAAATTACAGGAGGCTAAAAATGGCCTGAATGGCTTCGAGAAAAGGATGGTACGGCCGTGACTTTGTTTTGCTCGACTTGGCGGGGGCACTACCGTGCCCCAGATAAGGCACACCATGAAGGTACATTTTTTCTGTAATTGACCCTTATAACAAATACAGATTTTTGTCTTTTAAATGATATGCAACGTATCCGAAAATGTTGTCTACTCCAACGTTCTATGAATATTTGTCATAAATGACTTTTTCACAACTCCTATACAGAAAAAAGTATTTTGCTCCCTCATAAGAGGGATCAAAGTAGCACTTTTCTGTTCAAGGACAACAGGGTATTTTTAGTTTGAACCCACTTAGAATATGTCAAACCATAGACAACTTAATTAGTATATTACACACCGAGGGCGGTATAATAAGGAATGGCCCAGATGACAGATGTTTGCGGTCCGAGCCGCAGTCGAGGGCCATAAATATAATATGGAAGTGGCATTTTCGTCCCGTCCGTAAAAAATAATAATCGTTTTATAAAATAATAATAGACTATGTATTTATAATTACATTTTTAATAATAATGTGTGATGCTCTTTGATTAACTATATATTTCGTTATTATATTATTTCGGTAGCGTTTGTATTTGAATTTTCCTCATAGTCGGCGTGAAAAGCAGTATGTCACACGGTAGCAAAATTGTTTTCACCACGGGCGTTAACACTTGAATCCCTCACTACGCTCCGGATTATACTTTGTATAATCCTTCGCTTCGTTCAGGATTCAATATACGCCCTCGCCGTAAATACATCATTTTGCTCCCTTGTGACACAATCTACTATAAACTCACACATAGTAAAGATTAAGTTGGTTAATCAACACGTCGTGATACATACATAGACGTATTGATGCGAGACGAACAAAATCATTTTTTTCTCGAACACTCATTAACGTATTTAAACGAAATTTAGACAGAACTAAAATCATTATAGGTACTACGGTAAAAACAAAATATAAATTATTCAAATGGTCGCCATTGTGCTGAACACAGGCCTTCAATCGTTTGGGCCATTTGTCAAAAGAGGCACGATGAATGGCTTTAGTTGATTAAAGTTTAATTCTTCGACGGTGAAGATTTTTTCGTCGGTAAACAAAATCTTTTCGGTATCGTGTCTCCATAGCAACTGTTGACATCATGCAAGCCTTAATTTTCTTAATCGATCGTTTAAGTAGTAGACTTTTCTTCGACTGTAGGCTCTTGAGATCATACCTAAATATATTACCTTTAGATCATATTTCAATATCCGGTTCAGCCAAAACTAACACCCGAATCAATTAATTTAAAATTAAATTTTAAAAAGGTCTTACGATTTATCAATCCGCAAGTTCAAAAAAAATTTTGGCCTAGCTAAAAATCGTCTCAAAACTTATGAACACACGGGGTAAAAGAGTATAAAAATTAACTATAAATAATGCACAGGCTCCAGCTCGGTTAGTGAATGCAATCCCGACTCGGGATTGCAAATTCGAGATCCCGCGGGATTAGAAATATCAATCCTGCGGGATCCCGGAATTTTCGGGATCCCGACTAGATTAAAAAAAAGTAAATTTCGATTGAATTAAAACGATAATTACGGCATGTTTGTGATGGTGACGTTAATTAAAATAACATATTAATAGACAGAAAACAAAAACCTTTATTCTTTAATATTATTAACTAAATCATCATCAGTTTTCCTTGGAAAATAACAAAGGTAATCAAAACAATAAGTATAACTGTAATAAGAATCAAAACAATAAGTAATTAGAGATTATTACAGTTGATTTTGAAAGTGACTTCATAAAAAACACAGGGTATTAAGAGTGTTATCTGCTAAACGGCATCTTACATCCGTTGCAATGTACCAAGCTGCTGAGAATGCCCTCTCCGACTCAACACTGGTTGGCAACAGCGTGGCGAAGCAATTATATGCAAACTGCAAAAATCTCCCCCTTGTTCCTCCACACTCAGATAAATCCATTTCCTTTTTTATGACAGCCTCTAATCTGTCTAAGCTCGTGGATACACGTGTAAAGGGACTTTTAAATGCTCGCAGAGTTTGTTCTAATTCTTCTTTAAGTGACATATTAGTTTGTACAGCAGTAGCAAGTAAATTCAACGACTGCCGCCCAATCCCGTCAATCCCGAACGGGATCCAGTCATATTATGCGTCGGGATTGATCCCGATAAATTACACGGGATATCGCGAGATCGGGATCCCGCGGGGTCCCTAAGCCCTAAGCTCGGTGCCAAAAGGGAGGGTGCCCAGGAGGCTGGCCGCATTACCTCGCTGGATAGCTAACGCTATCCTTTGACATAAGTATGAGCCAGCCTTCTGGTCACCCGTCGCCTCAATGATCCATAAATTTATTTTGACTCTTTTTTTAATTTCAATTACCAGGACATCCACTCTTGCTGTTGCGTCAGCCGAGAGCCTTATATGACCAAGAGCTGTCTCGAGTGCCTCTACGACCTGTGCCCGAGCTACCAACCCTCGAGCTGCTGCTGCTTCAAGGACATCAGCAACCCCATGGCCTCGTGCGGCTGCCAGCCGCGCCGCGCCCTGTACTACCCTGAAGTCGAGTACCCCGTCACCAGCATGAACATCAACCCGTTCTACTATAGCTCCTGCTTCTGTTAAATGGAAGAACAGAAGACCAGCGCGAGCCGAAAAGGCCCAAGGCGACAAGCCCCGTGACGTTCCGCCTCGTCAGTACTTTGAAAAAAAAACACGTATATAAAAACGTCGTAGAGAAACGTGAAAAGTTACATACGTCCGTTGTATGGATACCTTTAGACGCAAAGGGCGTAAATGCCATTAGCACCTACGGCGTTTACGCCCTTTGAGTCTAAAGCTATCGATATACACTTACTGGGTTTTTATCTCGAGTCTGTGTCAGTCTGTTAGATGTGTGTTTTTTAAGTAATGACGATTTTTTTGTCAAGGGGGATCTTAAATATCTACCTCTGGGAGAAACAGTAAACAATTAAATCTTTTTAGTTGATAAAATATATGTTACAGTTCTAAAACTCTTCAATTATTATTATATGATCCTAAACACAATGGGTTATATGAAATGAAATGAAATAATTTATTTCTGCAAGTAGGCCTCAAGGGCTTTTCACATGTGTGATTCTTTTGGCGCTTCGGCAAATGGCATTCTGGTGAGAAGTGCCGGAAGAAACTCACCAGTTTCTCTTTTCAAAAGCATTACATTCATTGTTAAAATATTACATGCAATTTCATTAATACAACGCATCAAACAAATACTTAACTAATATACAACACTACATACAAACTACATTTTTAGAGATGTAAAGGGTCTCTAGGCGTCAAAACAAGATAATGTAAATAAAAAAAGTAAAGAGACATATACTAAAATTAATGATGATGTAACGGGTCTCCGTTGTCAAAACATGTTTTGGAGGTGAAAAGGATCTCCAAACGTTAAAATACATAATGGGAAACGAGAAATAGACTACTGAACTATCATTAAATTTACATGCTTACAAAAAACTAACTTACAGAAATATAAAATAAATTCTGTGACTCACATAATATAAATTAAAAAATATAAAAATTAAAACAATTTTTCGTACACATGTATGTGGTCTCTAAGCGTCAAAACATTGGGAAGTACAAAAAAGATTTTTTAATATAATATAATCTAGGTACATTCCTCGGAAATGTATATGGTCTATAGGGTCCGAAGTTAATTATGTATAAAAACAGACTCTATACGTTCAAGCTACAAGATAAAACGTTAACTTCAATTCATAACAAGATGTAGTCTACATATACAGTGACGGTATATAGATACAAGAAATCAAAGTACATAGAAAAATTAAATGGCACTCACCGGTGTCCAGACCGGGAATCGAACCCGGTACCTCGGGATTCAGCGGAAATCTTACACCTTACACCCCACACTTACGGCAATCCTAATCTAGCCTCAAAAACTATAATGAACAGAAAATAATCCATACGCGTCAGTCTTTCAAATCTCGTTCGAGATTGCAAAAATCATTCCCGCCGACGAGATTGAATCTCGAAAATTCGCTCGAGATCTCACGAGATCGAGATTGCGTTCGCTAACTAAAAAGCCACAATAGATCCCATTACGCCCCGTGCCGCTGTAAAGTAGCGAGGCGGAACTAACACAAGGCCCGTTTATGAAAACCCGATAGCTCCCGATGCCGGCAAATGTAATTACACCAGAGCCCGCGCTTCCGGGGAAGGTGCGCCGGCGCAGGGCAGAGGAGCCCGCGGATGCAATACAGATGATTTATTAAATAGCAAAATTAATTAAGTAACATAAAACACAGCATTTTTAACCTCTGACGCAAAAAGCGGGGTGTTATAAGTTTGACACTAATGTCTGTCTGTCTGTCGTGTGTCTCTCTGTGGCATCGTAGCTAGCAGTGGCGTGGTGTCCAAAGAACTCGATTCCTACCGGCTTGCCTAATATCAGGCATTTGACCACCTTATTCTACAGCTCTTAAGGAAAAAATACGCCAAATCTGCACCGGCTTGCCCAAGGATATATTTTACGCTACGCCACTGGTAGCTAGGCCAATAGATAGGTAGGTAAGGTACATATAATTTTTTACTTTTTAGGGTTATTTTTAGTAGTTTTTTTTATTATTAATTACAAAGTGGGTTTTTCTTTTTATTTAAAAATATTGCAATAATAATATGGATTCCAAATATTATAGTAATAAAACAACTTAAACGGATTAAATCGCGTATATTACTACATTTTAAGTCCCGACGTTTCGTAACCCTTTTCAGCGTTCGTGAGCGATTTAATCCGTTTTAGTTGTTTTATTACTATGAGTGATAATCGCAGAAACGAAACGCGGAAAGATAAGATTAGGATAAGAAATTAAAATGTAATCCCCCTCAGTGTATCATGTATACTTCCCAGACTGTACATGAAACAGCTTTCAGTACTCACCATTAGTAGGTACATGTAAGCAATGAATAAAAAAAACCCCGACTGCGGTAAAAACTACCGCGCATTAATGTGCATAAATCCGCCATTTTTGTACCCAGTGACACTCGCGCCATCATCTACGTATAATGATATCATCAAAATCGGGTGTGTCGTTTAGGAATTACGAGCGGACATAGGAACGGGCATGCATACTTACTTACATACATACACACAGGTTAAACACATAACGTAAAGTAAAGTAACCGCTAAACGCTTGTATTTGCGCCAATATTGAACTCCAGTTTAATTTGAGCCCATAAATCGGCAGCCGTGCAGTAAACAAATAGAGCCGCCGGTAGAGCCTCGTTATCAGAAGGCTCTCCTTTTAAGCGAGAGACGTTAAATTTAATGGTGAATCGGCGCTGGGTGCCTGTCGTATCGCATAATGATGATTGTCCTAAAAATTTTTGGCCGAGAATGTTTGGCATACTACTCGTTTTGTCTATTCGAAACGAACGAAAACGAACTGCTGTCAGAAAAGTAGGTTAGGTTAGGTTTGAACTGCGACCCCCAGCAAAACGAACTGCTGTCGGAAAAGTAGGTTAGGTTAGGTTTGACCTGCATCTCCCAACAACCACGAATTGCTCACAGAAATGTAGTTTAGGTTAGGTTTGAACTCAGTCCCGTAACAAAAAAGAGCTGATGTCGGAAAAGTAGGTTAGGTTAGGTTTTGAGAATTTAAAAGAATATTGCAGAAAAATTACATGGAATAAAACTGCAATAGCGGTATTATCTAGATCATTACGTCGGGGACTATTGAAAAAAATATAAAGTACACATCTTTGAAAAACTTTACCTACATTACGCCGGCCGAGGCCCGTGAATGAACGTTCCCAGTGACAGATGGCGCGGGAAACACTTTTGTTAATTGAATACTTAATTCCCTAACACGATTAGTTCGCGGTAAAGCCTGGTTCCCATGAATTATAAACAGCAATTTGCATGTGTTAGTGTCGTTACTAACTACACTTATGCCGCTTTTGATCGGTACCGAGGTGTTCATAACTTTGCTGTAAATCTCGTGCACAATGAAATTTGACTCAAGAAACCAATTAATACTAAAAATAGAGATTAAAAGATAGTTCCGCTATCACTCCTCGGGTCACCACGACTTGTGAACGAAGTGACTGATCTTGTGAACGAAGTTTCATGCCGGAAGGTCGAAGGTCCCTCTGCAGGTACCCTTTATGCCGCAATAATTCAAAGTGAAGCTGAAAGCCCGAAGCGTTCCAGTTCGTCTTACGCAAACCATATATCAATCTCATTTTTGCGAGCCCGTAGGGCGAGCTTCAGGTTACGAGGCCGAAGACCGAGCTCCTCCGCAAGCGCACTATATCCGCAGTAAGTCCACGGAGGCCGAAGGCCAAGCACCGCTTTGGGCCAAAGGCATGGTCATCTCACGCAAACCGTATATGAGTCTCATTTTCGGGAGCCCTACAAAGCCGAAGGCAAGCTAGAATCTTGTTTAAGTCTTTTTCGTAGTCAGGTTTTAATTTTTAGCTATTTTTTCATTTGTAGCGCATTTCTTTTTAGAAACGGTTACGGAGCCCAACACTGAGCATGGCCCGAAATGCTCTTGGCCAGTTATTTCCAACTAAACATGTTCGACATTTTAGAACTGTCATCATGACGTCATCTGTTTCATAACCGATATCATTACAAATATCAAACCAAACATTTATTATGTTTGGTTTGATATTTGTAATGATATTGGGAATTACAATTTTATTACCACGAGTACGTGCGCGCTGATCCGATCGAATAACAATCACTGCCCTCTTTTTTAGGATTCCGTACCAAAATGGTAAAAAATTAACCCTTATGGTGCGACTCTGTCTGTCTGTCCGTCTGCCTGTCCGTCAGTCCGTCTGTCACAGTCTGATATCTAAGGAACTACCGCTGCTACCGATTTGAAATTTAGAATAGTTTCAAAAGTAGCTAACCCGAGTCTACTGTATGTAAAAAACCTTATAGGTACCTTTTTTCTTAAAGGGGCGGAAATGGGAGGTCGAAAATTTTAAGTTTTGCTATTGTATCTAGTGGGGTATCAAACGAAAGGGCTTAATTTCTAGATTCCAAAACCATTTTTATTTCTTTTCTTAATCATGTATTTTTAGGACTAATTTATTTGGTAAAATACGTATTTGCGAATAACATTGATTGGGGAATACCGCCCGGGTAAAATGTTTTTCAGCGAAAAGATCAAGTAGAGAATACAGTAGTTGGGGAAATATGCGATTGGTAACACATACGATGGGGAATAAACTGAATGGGGAAAAAGCGATTGGAACTAAAAATAATGGGAAAACAAAAATTTGGGTAACCAAGCTCCAAGCTAGGTATACAGCCTTCATTCCACACCCTGCCGTTTCTTGGCAAAAAAGACCGTGATGCCCGCTTGTTCTTGGGGTGCCAGCATCTAATAAGTGTGGATGAACGGCTGAACCTTATTCCTGAGGAGGGAAGTACGGTGATAGAAGTGTGACGGAGGCACAAGCCCGAAAAGTTCCTTAGATCACTCCCCGTTGTACATACTGTAGAACAAACACAGAGAGCCAACGGCTCTCCTGAGGCTAAGTGGTTCCAAACCGTATGTTAGTACGGGACAGTCGACAATACGAACTGCCCGGCGTTGGATCGACTCCAAAGGGAAAAGCTGGTATTAGGGTGCTCCAGCCCAGAGATGAGAGCAATATGTGGTCGCACCTGGGCTTTAGTACTTAGATACCTTTGGCCGGATTACGCCTTTACCAAAACAAAATCTTGAATCCACCTACAATTCAAAACTGGCGCTTGGCATCACAACACACGAAAATTACCTGAAAAGAATCTTTGTATTCTAAACCTCCATTCTGCACACATTCCATCGGCACAACCAAAAAACGACCTTATCAGTATCAATTTAAAGTAGAACGCCCTGCGGGAACCAGACCACTAAATCTTGCGTAATGAATGAATAATATATGAGCGGATAGAATACGGCTGTAAAATATTTAACACCCCAAAACAAAGAGCAACGTTAAACTGCGAGGGGGACGTTAAAATGGGTTTATAGTGTACTGTGCAATAATACATGATGTCGGCGAGGACGCAGAAATATCTGACATAACCTGAAAGTGGTAATGTCTTAATTCCGACATTATCGGGTTTCTTGCCGGAGTCTTGGCTGAGCTAAGTTTCAGCGCACCGGCAACTATCCTATTACAGTCTGTTCCGTATAGGAATAGACAGAAGAAAAAAAGGTTCTTTATAGTGCTGATCTTACGCTGACATTCAATAAATGCAATCTCTAAAGTAGATGCTCAAAAATAAAATATTGATGATATCAATACTTTCGTCATATTTATTCACCAATGCTCCTTTTTACATCCGAAATTGTAAATAATAAAAAAAAAGTAGTCCTATTTAGCTTTAACAAAACAGATTGTGGTAAAAAATGTCATCAAATATACCGGGTGTTGCCTGTAACAGGAGCAAATAATTGACAATATTTCAAATTTTCTACTCCTTCATTTTATGAGCTGGATAGAAAATAGGTGGAATTTTAAGCTACCCGTATTTTTTCTTTTTCGTTTTAACTCAATTTTTCAATTAAAAATAGCAGTTTGAAAAGTAGCTCATTCTAAAAGGGCGTATGTAGAAAATGACGTCACTTTCCCAACTAGAATCCAGAGCGACAATTACGATTTAAAAAAACTAGAATCCAGAGCGACAATTACGATTAAAAAAATAACTGTCAGGCGTTGCAGCGTTGTCAACATAGGAAGTTCGGGAAGACAACGATGCTTTTGCTCCTCTTATTTGGGCTGGATTATATTTATCACTTGCCGATGTGTAATGTGTACTCCATCATCATAATTTCAACACGCGGCAGATTCGTGCTATCAGCCTGAGAAAAACCTTCTGATGTCTTCATTATATGAAAAAAATCGGTGTCCGGTAAAAGAATGCCAAGTTAATAATGTTTGAATGCGTTATCGGAGTCCAGTGGGAAAGTGCCAAGTCTTTTAAGGTCTTCGAAAACGTGCAAATGAACCAACGGTAAGAAAATTAAACTTCTAAAGCCGCTAAGCAGTTGTAACAATTTTCAAAACAAATAAACGTCAGACGGCAAGTATGTCAGAAAATGACAACCGGATACCATACACTTTTTAATCGTTTCAGCACTAAGGTCTCTCTCGATAATGCAGGGAAAATGACGTCACACTTCCGGTTCACACTAATTGACGATTTTTTCCAAAATGAATGGGAAAAAAAATCCAAAAATATTTTTTTTGAGCATAAAATACAGTTTTACCCAAATGGTTTTCGAATTAAGATCTTTTGAAAATATGAAATGTTGTCAATTAAAACGTAGATTCTACTCATCAAACAATAAAACTTCAGTTCAACAACTTTTAAAAATTACGAAATTTTTAGATTTTTTCTGTTTCATACAAATTAAATAGTATTTTCAATGTACGTTAACATCAGTTAGATTAGAGAATATAAACAGATATTTCAGTGTCGCGCGTTTCCATACAAAAAAAACAAGAATTCCCACGCTCGTGGCGAAGCCTATTGCTTTGACGCGAGCGTGGGAATTCCCTCTGCCACAGCCACACCATGGAAACTTCGCTCAGTACAATACGTTCTCGCATAGTTTTCGCAAACGGCGTTCGGCCGGCATCAACTGCGTTTGCGTACCGTCACGATAATCATATTGTGCCACTGTGACGTTTTGGTTGCCGGCGACCGGATCGGCTACGCCCACCGCGCGGGAGGTCAAAATCGAGTGAAGTGCACCTGGCGCGTCTACTAGTACCAAATCTCGGGAGGGGCTTAGCCAGCGACCAGAAAGAGCACGCGTTATGCGATAGAGACGATCGGATGCGGTGCGTTCGGTAATCGGACCCGAAAGTCAGTTTTATTAGAAAGAGTAGCTACTAGAGTCTGTGCGGAAAGAGAATAGGATTAATTTTGGGGGCGCTGTAATGCTTTTGTATCGTATGTGCTGTATTTTCTGTTCTGTGGCCATACTGGTTAGGTTAGTTCCGTTTTTCGCCACGCCTATTCTCTTTCCGCACAGACTCTATTACTTATTCTGTGCGTTAGCCCACATAGCGCCCGTGTGCAATCAATAACCTGGTGCCCTCTAGTAGGCAAAAGGAGGCACTCGTGCTCTTTGTTTTGCTACTGCAGGGGCATTCCACGAAAACGTCTACTTTGTCGGGCATGTGACGGCTATGGCAGCTACCTTAAAAACAAATAAAAAGTCCTAAATGATATTATCAATTCAGAAACCAAGTTATAAAATATTGACATACCAAACATGTACTTGCTAGCTTTGTTAGAAGTATGAAAAAAATCGCGTCACGTGCCCGACATTCTGGTGGAATGCCCCTGCACACGACATCGGCCATAACAAGGGTTAGATATGCGCAAAATGTGTCACTAAAGTGAACAGAGTTATATGAATCTTTAGCTCTCAAAGATATGTATCACTCATTTAGCTCAGTTAGCTCCGTGAATAAAATAGACTTTACTAAGGGAAACAATATTTAAAGGGTACATGTACCAAGGACCATTAAAACAAGAGGACTGTCATTCTCCATACTTTGGATCGTAACCCGACCGCTAGGGGATTTCCGGGCAAAAACTAGATGGCGCTAAAAAACTAAACATTTAAGTATGTTATAATTGAACAAAGAAACATAGTATAGTAACAATTAGATCGCAAACAGCTAATTATAAATAAATTCTAAAATTTAAATACTGTGTCACGTTTCCCAAGTTGAATAATTATAAATAATATAATTCTTTTACCAAACTTCTACATAGATGGCGTTGTAAATTCAGGGAACAGCTTTTTGTATGGAGAATGACAGTCCTCTTCTTTTAATGGTCCTTGCATCTACCTACAAATTTGTACGGAACCCCCGGTGAGCGAGTCCGACTCGCACTTGTCTGGTTTTTTAAAGCTAGGAAAAGGCATTACTGCATCCTACCCTTGATCTGCAACATCCGTAATCAAAATGTCTCCATTTTCCTGTATTTTCTTGCTGTGGCTAGGATTTACTATTAAGAGTACGTTAGCAGCCTTTTGGAACAGAACCCTAATAAAATAACTACTTACATAAAGCCCCCAATAAGTTACCTTTAACGTAACCGCTAACTGCTCTGAAACCATGAAACAAAATGGCCGATCTATTACAAACTTACATTTGCCGTCACCGGAGCGCTAGTCCCACTCGCATTTCATACAGTTAATACGGAACGTGGTTAGTTCCTAATTTCGCCACCACCGCTATAAGTTTGTAAAGCGATTACGGTTTCTGCCGCTGATGTTTTTATTGCTATGGCGGCTGATATGTTTTAGTATGATGTTAGTGAAAAACTAACGATTAAGGATTTTATACGTATCTTACCTAACCTTATGTGAGTGGGTTTATTTAATGCTACAGGATGAATTTTATATCGTGAATGTAAATATTTGTTAGTCCATACATAGGTACTAAGCTAACAATTACTTACACTGATCAGTACCAGTGTCAGTGTCATTAGTCATTTATGTTTGCTATCGGTGGACAGTTCCACCGATAGCAAACATAAGTAAATGAATTATTTTCTCACTTTTAAACTTGATTTATTTATGAAACTTTTAGAATTACTCTGCATTACGTTTCGCACGTGTCACTAAATCAAACAACAGAGTATTCGAACTAACAGGACTTTTGGTATGAATTGGCAATAACGTCAACATTATATTTATACAAATTGTAGCTTTCTCAGAAGACGCGATTTCCATTCACGATATAAAGTTCACTCTGTATAAAGAGCAAAATATCTTAAAATAATAATGAGCTTAGAGGTGTTAGAACAACTCCTCAATATAGCGACGCGTCCCGGCTTCGTTTCTAAAATAAGTCTAATATACAAACCACAAAAGAAATCTACTAAATCGGTCGAGGCGTTCTTAATCCACTTTGACAACGTTAAGTTTGGTAAGGATTTGTTTCATTTTATATTTAGCTTCATACATTTTGTGTGTGCAAAACCACATGAGAACCCGAAACGAATTTCAACCAACGTCGATAACATGGATTCATAACCCCTTTTCCGTATGGAGTTATTGTAGTCTTCGTGTCTGACTAATACAGTGTGCCTCTAACAATGGCTTTTATGCCACACCTGGTCATAGTGGCTGTCGCTTTCTGGCCAAGTGTAGACATAAAATGATGTACACAACATGGGAGGTAATCAAGAAAGCCCTCGATCGCATATTTACGTCCCTCGCTTGCAGCTCGGGCCGCAAACTTCTGCGATCTCGGCCTTTCTTTATATTACCACCCTAGTTGTGTAATGTACTACAAATGAAAGGGTCGTTTCTACTCCTTAATCGGAGCTACTTTCGTTTTGCAACTTTTTAAAAACACGCCGTATGGTAATTTTATTTTTTTGAAACAAATTTACGAAAAGTGACATTCCACTGCTTTCAGAATTGAACTTGAAGATGAATTAACTATTCTAATTTAAGTTATTTGAAGATATTGCAAAACAAAAGTATCTCAGTTTAGCGAAAAGAGTCAAACTTTACATTTAAAACGCCATAGTTGGAGCTAGCCTGTATAAAATAATGCTATCAATAAGTAAACGCATGTCTATTGAATAATATTTTCCAATATCGGAAATGCAATGCGCGACGATTGCAATTTTATGTGGGTCACGTAATGGACGCGAGCAGCCTGCAAACGGCTGATTACTCAGTTAATCTACTTCTCTGTATATCTATACACTAGCGACCCGCCCCGGCTTCGCACGGTGTTTCTCTATTAAATTATGCATGTATTATACATATAAACCTTCCTCTTCAATCACTCTATCTATTAAAAAAAAAGCATCAAAATCCGTTGCGTAGTTTTAAAGATTTAAGCATACATAGGGACATAGGGACACAGGGACAGAGAAAGCGACTTTGTTTTATACTATGTAGTGATAGTGATAGTGAATAGTAATAAAACAAAGTCGGGCAAGTGACGCCATTTATAACTCGTGAACGAGCGGAACGATTTTTATGATCTTTGATTTTTTGGGTTAGTCTCTACCCCGAAGAACAGAATAACTAAGTATTAAAATATCTAAAAAAAACAGAGGCGGACGAAGTTCGCCGGAACAATTAGTCTATCTATATGTAGGGCATCGAAAATGACACCCTTAGAAATCAACTTAACGTCAATCTCAAACCTTATCCAACTGGTCACGAAATCTCATGAGACACTTCAGAAATAGAATGTACGATATGGTATGCATCTTAACAGCATATTGTAGCCCATGTTGGCACACGGCATTGTGTCAAAGGACTTATATCGAACCGTATTTTCCAATGTCGGTCGGATGCAATTTAATGTATGTCACGTGCCGTGGGGGCGCACTCGCGAGCTAGCTGCGCCTTTAATATACTTTCCACCCTGTATAGTTACTCCAACTCCTATTAATACGCTAGTTTCATTTAGAGATGGGAAACAGTGGTGCCTAGGTAATATACCGCAAGAAATAGTACATTACTTACGGGTGGTAAAACAAAGAATGTCTCAGATCGCAGGTATTTGACGCCCGAGCCGAAAGCAAGCGCGATAAATATGCGATCTGAGGCTTTCTTTATTACCGCCCGTGGTGAGTATTAAATTTTACGTCTCCTCCAGGCCATGAAGTGGGATTTTCCGCACGCGTAGCTTGCGGTAATCGCCACTTGCAAATATCTGCGATCTGACACATTCTTTGTTTTACCGCCCTAGATAAGTTATGTCTTATAAAATCGGTCCATAAACAAAGAAATTCAGAGGTAAAAATAAACATTTTTGAAAAATACAACCGTGATTTGGCATTTAATACATGACAATGTTATGTACCTTACAGTGGCGTGGCGTAAAAGATTTCCTTGGGCAAGCCGGTGCAGATTTGGCGTACATTTTCCTTAAGAGCTGTAGAATAAGGTGGTCAAATGCCTGAAATTAGGCAAGCCGGTAGGAATCGAGTTCTTCGGGCGCCACGCCACTGGTACCTTACCTACCTATTAAAACTTATGTCTGTCTTATGTAGGTAATCTGCATGCAAAAAATAATGTGTATGCCCTAAAAGGGCACCACATAGAGATACCTGTTCCTTAGAATATAACACCATGCACTTTTATATGTTAATACCTATGTAGGGCAAATAAATATATGATATTTTAAACCGAATTCACGAAAAGGATTGTATATTCGGTTAAAATCGACTAGAACAGCTTTTAAAGGGCGGGCTACGTGACGTGTATCGACCAGTATTTTCCTATATCGGTCAGGTGCAATTTAATATGTCGTGTCGTGAGGGGGCGGACCCGCGACCAAGTTGCCCTGTTAATACTCTCCATCCTGTATAGTGGCTCTAACTCATACTAAAAACTAACACGTTCCATTTATGTACAAGGAAAAGTGGTAATATACTGTAATAAGAACAGTTCGAAGGTATTAAAATCGTATATAAGAGGAAGTCCTAAATTAGCGCCAATTGTAGAAAAGTTACAGGTCGATTCACAAGAGCTGGCACGAATGGATTGAACGAGTGAATGATAATGTCTGTGCGTTCATTACAAAATGATTAAATACAGGTTGATTCAATACGCGAGTATATTTGTAGCGTACCGTCAAAATTACCCTTCTGCCATATCATTGCCAGTTGCGTGCAGATTATATGTATTTTTTTCTTGAATGACGATGAAGTGTTATGTAGGTACCTACTTGTTTACAAAATATTTGTAAGTGACGTTACTTTCGTTCAATCCATTCGTGCCAGCTCTTGTGAATCGACCTATTGAAAATCGACCTGGTGGATATATTCGCCTAGCGTGGTATGTATGGGCATGTGATGCGGAGGGTAGTTAGTCATGTGACAAGATGAGTGTTAAGAAGGTTGTGTAAAGAGGTAGATCAAGGAAGAGATGGATGGTTTGTGAGAGATGATATGGCTAGGAAGGATGTAAATTGTAAACGCTGACATGACGGGTGATAGAGAGGCTTGGAAGAAGACATACTGCACCGACCCCAAATGAATGGGACAAGGGCAAGCGAATGATGATGATGATAACGATATTATTTTTTTTACATATTAGCGTAGTCGGACTCTACACTTAATGCGTTTTTATTTTTACCTGGAGTCAGAATCAGATACGTGTTTTTTTAAAGTAATTACAAAATGTCACATACGTTTATTAAAGTCAATTGCGTTGCAATCGCGCCATTAGTAACGATTACTCTCTAGTAGGTAATATACTCAATCAAATACATATCAGCATAGCCTAAGTGTTCAAAATATAGCATGCCAAATTGGACTTTATTCCATTCAGATAGACTCGAATTGCATTTAGAATAGCCTGGATTTAGTTGGTATTGATACGTACGCAGTGCGCTTTAGCCAGCATGGCGGCACTGCTTATATCAGGGATCTTCAACCTTTTCCAAATCCAGGGCCAAGAATGTGTTTTTGCATAGCAGGCCGCATCATAAGTATTTCTAACGATTTTTTTTTAATTAGGTAGTATTGGCCCACATTCTATCCTTTTGTAGGTACATACAGCGTGATCTTAGTCTTTGGACATACCCGCCGTAGGATTACTTCTTAGGGATGCTCTGATAAGCATATTTTTAAATGAGGAGCGTAAATAAAGGCCGAAATCGCAGAAGTTTGCGGCCCGAGCTGCCAGCAAGGGACGTAAATATGCGATAGAGGGCTTTCTTTATTACCTCCCGTGTTGTGTACATCATTTTATGTCTACACTTGGCCAGAAAGCGGCTTTTTCCGTACGCGCAGCGTGCGGATAAAGTCACTTTATGGCCAGGTGTGGCATAAAATATTTTAATTTTCTAACAAATTTTAACAATTAAAATAATCAAATATAAAAAAATATTCGCTGTATTGTAAAGTATGAGATAAAACTGGCTAAGCTGTTGGGGTGCTGCTATGATGTCTCCGCGGACCGCGGGTTGAAGTCCCCTGACCTATACGTAAGACGCATGTCACGTGCGTTTTGGTTCATTTCACAATATGCCTATACATAATAATGCTGATTATAGCTACTATATTGGGAAATACACGTGAGAATGTAGGGTGACGGCACCAGTATTGAACAAGAGCTAATTATGGACATTTTAAGTGGCAACGGACACTCAATTTTTAAACTGTCAACACTATGGCGGATCTCACACTGCAGCGAAAATCGCGGCGACACGCGACTCAGCGATTTTCAACTTTGTATGTAGAATCATCGATTTTGTATAGAAAAATCGCGGGGTGGCGCACAGTGGCGCGTAAATCGCGGCGAGTCGCAACTACTATGCGCACCACGGAAAAAATCGGGCGACGGGCGATTTCAGTGTGTTCTTCGCCTATGTTCAGATAATCGTCATAACTGGTAAAGTCCATGAATGGTCAGCTATATGCCATTGAATGTTTGCTGTCCATTACGGGTACTGTGCTTATGATTGGTGCCGTCATCTCTGCCTAATTCCAGACTAGCAGTTATCCGTAGCTTCGTCTGTGCTTTTCCCGTTATGATCCCAAGGGATTGACCGGGATATAAAGCAGATAATATTATGAGGTGCTAACAAATTAGGTACCAATATTTTAAGAGATGTTAACTTACATCAACACAGTTAACTTTTTATAGAAATTAAGAAAACGTTTTATATGATATTTTTGGTTTTCATTTCCCGAACAAAATAAATAAATTAAAATTCTACCCAAACCTAACCGTACTGTTAATTTAACTGATAAGAACATTCTGTCAAGTGGACGTCGTTTTCTGTTAAGTGGCCAGTTCATTCATATTGAAAAGTTAGTAACCATAAGATAATCAAAGAGGTCTTAATCACTGATTATGTTTACCTCAATAATTTGTCGGTTGACTGAGTACGCTGGTGGTAACCAGCGGGCGGTGGGGTCGTAGTGTATAAGGGTTCTGTTTTTTTTCCTTTTGGAGCACGGAACCCTAAAAAGGTACTTAAAATTAAATACTCCTAATTAAGTATTACGCGCGGCACTGGAGGTAAAAACGTGACTTTTCGCCGTTTGCGTTGACTCTGCTGACTCCGCGTATCTCGCTGACCCAAGCAACAAACGCCCGTGATAAAAAAGTTGAAAAAACGAAATTCACAGGCATTACATATTCTTACTTAAAAACTGAGAAGTTATACGTGTCGGCGTGAAAGGAAAGTACCACCGGGAACTCCACATCCGACAGTCACTCTCTATTGCAGTGGTTCCGAACCTGGGGGTAATTACCCCTCCAGGGGTAAAACGAAGTTTTCTCAGGGGTAATACGCATGAATGTTAAGCCGTTTTACTTTGAGGAGTTTCTTATAAGCTTATAATACGTATTTTTTGGAGGGGTAATAATACAAATCTCGATGAGAATGTGGGTGATATGATAATAAAGGACGCTGGCTCGGCCATTTCGGGTTGGGGGGGGGGGGGGGGGGATTTTGATACTAGTAGCCGCACGGCGAAATCCCGTGCACGTGCTGTCGCGCGTCTGTGTGAATACGTGTCGCGCGCTCCTAAACGGCGGAAGTTGGACTACTTATCCGTCTTTATATGTACTTTGGTTTAGGAGCGCGCGATACCTATTCAAGGTGGAGGCGTGGACGGTGCGATCCGTACTGCAGCATTCGTTTACCTACGCGTTTTTAAAACTATACGTGCGTAAAATATAAAGACAAACAAGTGCTCCAACTTCCACAGTTTAGGAGCGCGCGACACGTTTTCTTTCACACAGACGCGCGATAGCACGTCTGTCACGTCACGCGTTCTTAAATCTTTGCTTGTAGTGCGTTCGTACACAGTGCGCACACATTCAAGCGCACGAGGGCATTTCTCCAGAAATATGTCTGCGGTCACCTCATTCATCTGGGCCTTTTTCATACTAAATGTATGGAGACAGATGAATGAGTCGCAGACATATTTCTGGAGAAATGCCCACGATGTACCTTTTGTAGGAAGAAACATTACTGCTATTATACTGTAACGGCGCACACATACAAGCCGCGGAATGTACCTTTTGTAGAAGAAAATTTACTGCCACTGTACTGCGGTAGAGCATCAGCTATATTAGTACTGCGGGTGAAACTTTTAATAGGTTTCTGCGACTTTGCACACCTGTGCGTAGATGTTTCACTTGTTTTTAGGCCGGCTACGTATATTCACAAGTTCGGTGAGAGAATAGTAGATTGTGATCACAAGTTGCCAAAATGATACATTTACGAAGAAACATTAAATCCTAATAGGATTATCCTATAGTAGACATGCGCAAAATGTGTCAGTAAAGTGAAAATAGTGATGTGAAATCTCTTAAAGATATGTATCACTCTTTTAGCTCAGAACATCTCATTTAGGGGAGACCGGGTATGGTTGTCTCACGGGTTGGTTGTCACAGCAGCCATTAAATAATACAACGAAGGAATAATTGCATCGCTCGGTGTTAAAAGATCGCAAGAGCTTCCCCTCCTTCGTTTCGTGTTATTTAATGGCTGCTGTGACAACCAACCCGTGAGACAACAATACCCGGTCTCCCCTAGCTCTTATAAGCTCAGTAGCTCCAAATCCGAATATTTCCGAACGAAAGAGAGAAAATACGCTGACAAGACTGGGACGAAAAGTTCGTGTTTATCGTGTCTTTTCCTGCAGCTCACGGCTGAATTATAGCCACTTGATTTGAGAGCGATTGAACGAGTGAGTTGAAAGATATACTGAGTTGTTTGAATCGGAACTGAGCTAGTGAGCTGGACCGATTGATATAGCTCTTTTGAATCACTCACTCGCGAGCTACGAGTACACATGTCTTTCCTAATAGTGAAGTGAAGAATTCTGCGATAAAGGTGAAAATCCTAAGCGTTACGAGGGATTCTAGAACATGATCCTGAGCCGGATTTAAGAGTAAAACGCTTAAGGATATTTGAGTCGGTCCCTTTTCCATACAAATATAAAGAGGGTCATCGTTTGCTTCCACGGCATCAGTCATGTTTAAAATATGTTTTGACATGATTAAATGACATGAGAAGTCTCAAATAGCCAGAATCAATGTGCAATTGGACCTTTAAGGTCAGCGCCATCTATTAGCATCATTTGAAGTTAATGGTTGTTGCTAAAATTATATTTTTTTTTTACTTTTTGAGACTTTTTATGTTATATCTCATGTGTCAAGCTATACATAAAGAAATAATATTTCAAACGTAATCGATGTCATAGAAGCAAGTAATGATCTCTTTATGTTTGTCCCACCACCGGCGAGTAAGCGAGTAAAGTTGGGCGAGTAACAGTTCATGGCGGGCTGACCAGGCATACTATCAATCGACCTGTCCAGATCCGCAATGTAATGCTACTCGCCCAACTTTACTCGCTTACTCGCCGACGGTGGGACCAGTGCCTAAGCGAGTAATTGCCACGGATACCGCTCTTAATTATCCTCCGCCATGAGAATATGCTAAACGACTGCGGAAGGAATAAATTAACATGGCGGACATATTCCATACCGTTTCACGGCTCTGTTTAGTAAGACTATTTTTTCGTTGACACCAAGGACCATTAAAACAAGAGGACTGTCATTCTCCATACTTTGGATTGTAACCCGACCGCTAGGGGATTTCCGGGCAAAAACTAGATGGCGCTAAAAAACTAAACATTTAACGATGTTATAATTGAACAAAGAAACATAGTATAGTAACAATTAGTTCGTAAACAGCTAATAATAAATAAATTCTAACATTTAAATACTAAAGTTGAATAATTGTTGTGAATAATATAATTATTTTACCAAGCTTATACATAGATCGCGTTGTAAATTCGGGGAACAGCTTTTTGTATGGAGAATGACAGT
The DNA here is from genome assembly GCA_947034925.1 of Eudemis profundana. Taxonomy (NCBI): domain Eukaryota; kingdom Metazoa; phylum Arthropoda; class Insecta; order Lepidoptera; family Tortricidae; genus Eudemis; species Eudemis profundana. The sequence goes on along the minus strand of OX344794.1, from coordinate 1,052,254 downwards.
CCTCTTGTTTTAATAGTCCTTGGTTGACATTGATATTTTTTAAGTTTTAGTGTTTTCAACTGTACATGTACTGTACAATTACTGTTCTTTTTTCGTACCGATAGCAGGTTCAACAGTGAATTGCAAGATATACCAAAAAGTTTCTTTAAACTATAGCGTTGTGTTTACTCACTCGTTCATTTCATTCATTCACTTTTTTGCAACGAGTACTTCATGTAGCTGTGTGTGTAATCATTCACCTCAACTCTCGTGAAACTACCTATACCAAGTTATAATATTATAGTAGAGTTTGTGTATTAGCCACATATGCTTTAATTCATATGTGGCGTCAATTCTGACATGCTCTACAGAAGTTTTCTAAGTCGGTTGCATAAATACAACTTCAGACCAACTGTCATTGGACTCGGTCCCCACTTCCCAGGCACAACACCCGCCTGGAGAGAGATCTCTCTATTGTCCTCTCTAACCACACATACATTCAGAAACAATAGGTCTTTTGTCTGATCATGTATTCCTTTACATTGTTTATGTATGACTGTGTGTTTCTTAATAAATAAAAATAAGACATCTGGGGAAATATCATCATCTCTAGCGCTTTTTCCTATTTCTTACGCGGAAGAGTTCAGGGTCACATCATCAGGTTCCGACGTGATGGCAATGGTACTACCACTACCTAAGAAGACCCTTTAAAAATATCAAAACTAACTAGCCGTCATCGAGCAATCGGTGAGGACTTATTTAAAATTATTCCGACTAAGTAACTTTTTTTTGAAGTCGATTAAAAATATGTGATACAAAGCTGAGGACTGGGACTCATAAGGTAATTTGAGTTTTTCTTATTCGCGATAGGTAAGCATTTGATTTTGATCTCACCTGTTGGTAAGTGGGGGGGGGGGGGGGGGGGAAGAAGCACATGAAAAGAAACAAACAGATTTGTTCTCTGCGTGGATTAAAACTTGTGACAAAATAAAAAACACAAAAAGACTATACTTCCTCAGGATACGAACCTGCATCGCGGGTGTGTGACGGTTTTGTGTCAAACCAAACACATGCTACTTGACAGTGTGAAAAATAATGGAAGAATTATGGATTATTAATTATAAGTATTAAAACCAATTTACGTCAATATTACTAGAAATAAATGGATAATTTATTTATAAAACTCGGATGAAAATTGATTATTATTTATCTGGCGCCATTTTATCGAAAACGGTTTGGATTGGCCGATGACGTCACACCATAGTAAACAGCATCGACAGCATCTGTCAATCCTAATTTTAAAGGTAGAACGTTATGCGATCCTCTTTGACATTTGTCGGTTTACTATCATGTGTCGTCATAGACGCCATAATTGTCCGAGAAACCGCTTTGGCGGCTAATTTTAAAAGTGCATTTTTATTTGCTTTTTTCGGAAAAAATACAGAAAAGAATTAAAAATTACCACTTTCTGAGTGCTCAATAGACATCATTAAACAATCGGATTGACTTTTCAGAAACCTGTCAAGTAGCCTATTCTGAGGGGGTATACTTAACTCTGACGCAGACTGTACCTTTTGTTTGTAGGAAGAAAAAATACTGCTATTATAGTGTGATGTCTGTACATCCAATATGGCGGCAATGAGAGTTATAGTGGAGATCTTATTAATTTATATTGGCTGAATAAGGATGCCACCCGACACCGTAGGTAAAGAACCGTACGCACTAGATCATTCCTTTTTTCAGGAGCACCGGAAAACGCACGGGAATTTAGTTTCGCCTTAAGAGGAAACAGGAGGGCAGTTTTTCTATACAAACGTAGTCCCCTGTTTCCTCCCTGGTTAATGCCAGTAAAGCAATAATTTTGTGTCCAAAAATCTATGGCTACTATTGATATGTTCCTATGTTTTCCTTTTTACGATAAATTGATTCTCAAAAGAGATATTAAGCTTCAAAAACCTAAAAAAATGCCAGATTTTCCGCTGTGTTCACACATCCAGAAAACAAATTTGACTAAATTATTAAAAAAAAAATAAACAAAGGAACACGGCCAAAGCCTTTCTTTAATGTTTAAATAGGTTAAGTTTTGCGGAAGAAATCAGGGGACTACGAAACGTTGTTTTCATGAAATTTTAAAAGGTATTTTCGGTCCAAGCTGAGTTGTCTCTATCACGCTCTACGGGGGAGAGGCGGGCAGTGCGGGACAGCGACACATTTTACAAATACCTAATTTTCAATTCTCTCGGCCTTACTATTTCCTCTTAAGGTCTCTGGATACTACAACGTATTAACCATGACCGTACGTATGACGTATCAGACATCAGACACGGTATGACAAATGTCGGTCGGTGACGGAACGTGTTAGTGGGGCATAGTCTCATACTTTTCAATACAAAGCATACTTATTTCACCTGAAACGTTCATGGTATGACGCGGTGTAGTGGGAAGGTTTCTACCTTTATGGTGATTTGAGTCGGTCGATTTTCCACACAAACACAAAAAGGGTCATCATTTGTTTACACGCCATAAATAAAGATTGAAATATGTTTTATTTTATAGCTTTGCTTAACATTTTGCTTGCGCGAAATGACGAGAAGTCTTAAGAAACCAGAATTTACGCTCAATTGGCCTGTTAAGCAAAGTATAAAGAACAAGTAGCAGTGGCGTGGTGTCCAAAGAACTCGATTCCTACCGGCTTGCCTAAAATCAGGCATTTGAGCACCTTATTCTACAGCTCTTAAGAAAAATGTAGGCCAAATCTGCACCGGCTTGCCCAAGGATATCTTTTACGCCACGCCACTGACAAATAGTCCACATCGGCCGTTTAGGAGCGCGCGACACGTATTCACACAGACGCGCGATAGCACGTCTGTATGAGTGCGATTCATACTAGGGCATTGCTACGCATTATTATTATTAGTGCGTTTATACACGGCGCGCACACATTCAAGCGCGCGATGTACCTTTTGTAGTAGGAAAAATTACTGCTATTATACTGTGGTTCAGCGTTAGCATAATTTGAAACGAAATGTTTTTTGTTAAAATTATATATTTTTTAGCATTTTCAGAGTAGGGATGATGACTGGGTTGAAAATATGTAATTCTATTTAGTCCGTCAGTTAGATTATGGAAAAATATGGGACACGTATTTTTTAGTTTATCAAAATATTAAAAATCGACAAAGTTATAGATCATCAAACTTCTGGAGTGGGGGCTTGTGACGTCACTCTTGAGTACAATTTGTACTCAAGAGTGACGTCACTCGAAACTTCTAAGCACTCTATCCTCGTCAGTTTTTGTTTGTCAAACAAAACAAAAAATACGTGTACAATATTTTTTCATAATGTAACAGACGGACTAAACAGTTTTTTTTAGTCATCTAGCCTGTTCTCATGTCATTCCGCGCAAATAAAGTGTATCAAGATATAAAATAAAACACATTTCAAACATAATTGATGCCGTAGAAACACAATTACCCTGTTTTGGTTTGTATCTAGCAGTGGCGTGGCGTAAAAGAATCCTTGGGCAAGCCGGTGCAGATTTGGCCTACATTTTCCTTAAGAGCTGTAGAATAAGGTACTCAAATGCCTGATATTAGGCAAGCCGGTAGGAATCGAGTTATTTGGACGCTACGTTACTGGTATCTAGTGAGCCGTTGACACACCGCGGAGCTACGGAGCTAAAAGAGTTATTGAGCTAAAAGAATGATACATTTCTTTGAGAGCTAAAGATTCATATCATATTTGGTAAGTAATTTGTTATTGAAAATTTAAATTATTGTTAGCTCTTGTTAAGTTAGTATTAAGTATTTAGCTTCTAGTTATAATTTAAATATTTATGGATAGATTTCAATTTCAAACGCAATTTATATTGTGTCTGAATAAATGACTCATTTTTTAGGACACATTTTACGCATATCTACTTACATGAAACGAATAGTGTGCCGTCTCCTTTAGCGTAAGCTGCCATTTTACTTGAGTTTTATATTTCTCGCGACCTCGCTTCAAGTCGTTGCCGGCTAAATGGAATTTAATAAAATCCAGGAAGGGCAAAGATTGATCGAAAATAACGACTTTGTTTAATTTTCTGTAGAAATATTTGGCCGCCTTGAGCGGTGAAAGTGTTTTTGACAAATTATTTTTTTACTGAGGTAACCAATACATGTAATATTATTTCATTTTAATTTTCAACCCTAGCAGTTTACGCCAAAGCGATTATCATCATCGTCAATATAAGAGTAAACCAGAGAGAACTCCTTGACCTCTTTATAAGACATGCGTGACGGCCCTCTTCTTTTTAATTGGTTCATTCGCCAGATCGATAAATTTCTCAATCTTTATTTTACCTTACTGGTCGATTCACAAGAGCTGGCACGAATGGATTGAACGAGTGAATTATAATATGCGCGTGTGCGTGACAAAATGATTCAATAAGCGCTAATCGTTTTTTACAAAATCTCATCTCATATATAACTTCGTAAGTCAGTCTGCATTGTGCATTTTATAAACAAAAAATCCTACCAACACAATCGCAACCTTGTTTGCACACTGATGCCGTGAAGTGTGGAAATTGCAGTGAAATATCAAAATCTCGTATGATTTTCTCATACTTACATTCGCCATAATTTTGTAAATTGCGGTGTCAGTGTGAAAACAGGGTATAAAAATTACACAAAAACTCATCTTTTACCTGCTTAGTCTTAATAATTTGCAGATTATATGTATTTTTTATTTTTTTTACTTGTTTACAAAATATTTGGAGCCTCTCGTATAAGAACGTCACTCAACAATGACAAGTGACATTACTTTCGTTCATTCCATTCGTGCCAGCTCTTGTGTATCGACCTGTACTAGATGGTATCGTCGTCAGTTCTTAGCCTATAAAACCGCGGCCTGAAACTTTTCCTCGTTAAACTAACAGCTTAGACTTTCAGTTGCTCCGGCTACTGACACAACGACTAAACCGCCATTTCGTTCATTCGAATTCAGACCTTAAATCCAAACTTTAAGGTCTATTTTGGAACTGACTGTTAAGGCTCTGAAAGTGGATTTCAAAACTTATCCAGCGACTTAGAACTATGTTTTCTTTGTACAATTATTTTAATTAATGGTGCCACTCGGTTAGCAATCAGATTAGTAGAGTCAGCTAGAAATTCACTATAAAATAAATTAGCCAAATCATCATTAGGCAAAAGGCATTTCATCCATTGTTCGACATAGGCAAAGTATACACACATAAGTAGTCAAACTTCGGCCGCTTAGGAGCACGCGACACGTATTCGAGGTGGAAACTCAGACAGTGTGATCCGTACTAAAGTGTTCTTACTTACGCATTCTTAAAACTTTGCTTATAGTGCGTTCGTTCACGGCGTGCACACATACAAGCGCGCAAGACAAATTACTGCTATTAGGTCTCGGTGGTTCCGGACCGCCGCCCGCGGCGTGCAGCGGCTGAGGGTAGACGCTGGACGGCTTGCGCTTGGTCGGTCTAGTTAGAGCATTTGAATTTTATACGAAATGTAATTATACACTTTAATTTTTATGCCATCTGAATTTATACGAAATGAATCATTATCCGAAATTAATTTCGACGAAGTGATTTTATACGGATTGATTTTATACCAAATAAGGGGATACCGGTTTGAGCATCAGTTACGCTTCCATACTTATTATATGTTTATCAAGGACCTTAAAATAAATAGCCGAACGGAACCTCACCAACAGAGAACTGAAGCCATTTTTATTAAGCCGGCTGCTTGTACTTACGAGCCGCACGCACACATCAACAATTTTTTTCCTACTGCGAGCAACACACATAGGTAGCCGCCTTATTAGACATGATTCAGTTCTGTCCTTGATGTCGATGGTACCTGCATGTCCCCTGTAGGCAAAACGTGTCGGCAGCAAATGAGGAAATACGAGATTTGGAAAATTATAATTCGCTAATGGACCCTTCGAAGATTCTATAAAATAAATTACCTTAAAGGAAATTAAAGGCCGAATTCCGCTTTTCAATGAGTATGGAGGGTTCGTAAATGGCACTTGGATCTACGTAATGAAGGAGCAAAATGAAAAACGTGTATTTTATACGATAATTATCTATACATTTAATACAGCAGTTCTTGTTTTTTTTTTAGATATTACTTTGAAGTGGCGGCTTTCAGTCCCCGCAAGTAGGTACATGCATGACTTTATACAATGGTCTGTAATGTAATGGAGTGATTCTATGTCAATGATATTTTATAAGTAGATAGGTTACAAGCACTCCAAAAGTGAAGCACTGAAACCACGATAAATGTATTGGTGCCCTTTTTGTAGTGGGTAGTCACTCGCGGGTCGGTCAACGAAACGCACGACGATGTCAAGGGTGAATATTTACTCAATTACTCAATTACTCAATTACTCAATCATTTATTGCAATTTCACAAAAGTAGGTACAGATGTTAACTTAAAGCTACAGATCATTGTGAACCCTGTTGGGCACTGCAATTTTAGGGAGAGGAGGACTTACTAAGCCTTTATAATTTATCTTCTAGGTATTCATTTACCGTGTAATAGGATTTAGTTAATAGTAGTTGCTTTATTTGATTAGTGTACTTTTTATCGTCTTCTTCTTCTTTTATACAGTCAGGTAAGTTATTATAAATCTTGATGGACATAATTAATGGTCCTGAGGATAGCAGTTTCAGTTTGGCGGCCGGTCGAACGAGTCTATTTTTATTGCGAATAGGTCGTGAAGAGGGAATGTCGTCAATTTACACGTCAATTTACAAGATTCACAAAAAAAATGCCGTCGTGTGTGATCAGAAAGTGCACCAATCATAGCAAAAAGTGCAACAAAGCGCAAGGGATCACATATCACCTGTAAGTACGCTGAAATAATTTAATTTTATCATTTTTATTATTTTATTTTTCAAATACGACGCCATCTTACTACCATACAGGTCATTTGAATGAAAGAGACAAACTTACGTCTTTGACAATGAGAGTGACAAGGATAACCAACCTTCTGCGTGCTTAATCTGCGAGCGCCGAGCAGGCTCCGAGTCAATCCGAATCTAGCCGATGGGTTCACTCGGTTACGTTTAAAAATTAATCGCGCAAGTAACAAAAAGCTAGCTGTCTCTTTTTTTTGCATTATTGTAACTATGCCATCTCTTTTATGCAATCTGTTAATATGTGTGAGTATGTACACCGTACAGTGAGGTACCAATGTGTGCTGCTGCTTTCTTGGAAGCATATTTCTCAGCTGGCGAGTATGCGTATAACGTATCTTCTTATAAAATATAATTGTTCTATGTATGAATGGAAGATGAAGGTTTGAGCTGAATGAGAGGTGAAGTCTGTTTAGCTTAGTGGGAGTGACACCGCCTACGAAGCTAGAGGTCCCGGGTTCAAATCCTGGTAAGGGCAAATATTTGTGTGATGAGCACGAGTATTTATTCCTGAGTCATGGATGTTTTCTATCTATTTAAGTATGTATTTATCTATATAAGTATGTATGTCGTCGTCTAGTACCCATGGTACAAGCATTGTTTAGTTTGGGACTAGATCGATTTATGTAAAAACTTGTCTCCCCTTTTTTTTATTATTTAAGTTCATGTGACATTTTTCAGGCTATTGACAATAATAGTGGCGAGTTTGCAGAACGAGGTGGTTGTTGATTCTGTTAGTATGATGTCCTGCAGATTCTTGTATAAGTATGTGTTTATTTCAGGGATCTCGAAAAAGGCTCTAACGATTTCTATGGAATTTGCTGTGGGGGTTTTCGGCGGCGTAGAAACCATGTACCTCGGTCTTATCACATTTTCGAGTTTATTATGTCTTATTATTACGGCAGGTTTATGTATACATATTTTGGAACTTAGTAAGGATATTTATCATTGCCTTTGACTGCACATTAAATTTGTTATCCAAAAAGATAACTAGGTATAGCGTTAAGAGTAAGTTATAAAACATAAAAAAATAAGTGTATTTGTTCTTAATTTGTCTATTATTCGTTTTCATGAAATTCGGTAACAGGTAGACTATCTATCTATCTCATGCGATCCGTACTGGAGCATTCTTGCGCATTCTTAAAACTTTGCTTGTACACGGCGCGCACACATTCAAGCGCGCGATGTACATTTTGTAGGAAGAAAGATTACTGTGACTTTAGTACCCTTACGGTCATCCGTTCTAAGATAGAAACAGGAATGACGATACGAGTGACAATGATGGACGAATGATATAAAAATGCGGAAAAATCGTGAAAGTTAAATGAATTTACTAGTTACTATGTCTCCTCTTACTTAACTATACTATCGATTTGACCTTTAGACTCAAAGGGCGTAAACGCCATGAGCACCTACGGCGTTTACGCCCTTTGAGTCTAAAGGTATCGATATTAGGTGGTTCCGGGTCCGGGAGAGTTGAGGTGGATAATTACACGCACAGCTATACGTAGTTTCACGAGAGTTGAGGTCACGCACACAACAACACTGTCATGTAATGACAGCGGGATTTTGAAATTAGGTACTGTTGTTTTTTCGTACCGATAGCAGGTTCAACAGTGAATTGACAACATTTCATATTTACAAAAGATCTTAATTCGAAAACCATTTGGGTAAAACTGTATTTTATGCTCAAAAAAAATATTTTTGGATTTTTTTTCCCATTCATTTTGGAAAAAATCGTCAATTAGTGTGAACCGGAAGTGTGACGTCATTTTCCCTGCATTATCGAGAGAGACCTTAGTGCTGAAACGATTAAAAAGTGTATGGTATCCGGTTGTCATTTTCTGACATACTTGCCGTCTGACGTTTATTTGTTTTGAAAATTGTTACAACTGCTTAGCGGCTTTAGAAGTTTAATTTTCTTACCGTTGGTTCATTTGCACGTTTTCGAAGACCTTAAAAGACTTGGCACTTTCCTACTGGACTCCGATAACGCATTCAAACATTATTAACTTGGCATTCTTTTACCGGACACCGATTTTTTTCATATAATGAAGACATCAGAAGGTTTTTCTCAGGCTGATAGCATGAATCTGCCGCGTGTTGAAATTATGATGATGATGGAGTACACATCGGCAAGTGATGAATATAATCCAGCCCAAATAAGAGGAGCAAAAGCATCGTTGTATTCCCGAACTTCCTATGTTGACAACGCTGTAACGCCTGACAGTTATTTTTTTAATCGTAATTGTCGCTCTGGATTCTAGTTTTTTTAAATCGTAATTGTCGCTCTGGATTCTAGTTGGGAAAGTGACGTCATTTTCTACATACGCCCTTTTAGAATGAGCTACTTTTCAAACTGCTATTTTTAATTGAAAAATTGAGTTAAAACGAAAAAGAAAAAATACGGGTAGCTTAAAATTCCACCTATTTTCTATCCAGCTCATAAAATGAAGGAGTAGAAAATTTGAAATATTGTCAATTGCAAGATAGACCAAAAAGTTTGTTTAAACTATAGCCTTGTGTTTATTTACTCACTCATTCATTTCATTCATTCACTTTTTTGCAATGAGTACTTTATGTAGACAGCTACACACAGAGGTGTGTAATCATTCATCTCAACTCTCGTGAAACTACATATACTTACATGAAGTACTCATTGCAAAAAAAGTGAATGAATGAAATGAATGAGTGAGTGAATAAACACAAGGATTAAAGAAACTTTTTGGTCTATCTTGCAATTCACTGTTGAACTTCCTATTGGTACGAAAAAACAGTCATTTCAAAATCCCGCTGTCATTACCTACATGGCATATTGTTGTGTGCGTGACCTCAACTCTGCTGGAACTATCTATATACATTACCTAACAAACAGTTTTCAATTAACCGCCATCATTTCCATTGTATGTTTGCATTGACAATGGCCGTATCATGTGTTAAAAGAACAAAGCTTACGTAACCACTGATCATCCATACTACTATTCGGTACTATAAAACGTTGAACGTGTTCGTTACGTGTTCCACCCCAGGCGATCCCGGCACCCACCCAGTCTGACCCGTCGGGGTGTTCCGGCTAGCGACCTGGTTCGACCCCAGGGAACGCCACCCGGTCCGACAATCGCTATGCCCATAAGGGTTGCGAGTTTGTCAGATTCTAAAAAAAAAAGTTACGTGTTCCGTTGGCACCCTTTGGGCACGGAACCCTATTACCGCTGTCCGTCTGTCTGTCTGTCCATCAAAGGGGTACAAAGTTATTATTACTTACATAAAAAGTCTCAACCATTCCAATTCAAATTCGAATATCTCACGAACAGCTGAACCGATTGTGATGAAATATATCTAAGAACCATCGTTAAGAGCTACGTGCCATAGACAGACCGGCGCACATACATAGCGGTCAATCTTATAACAACCCTCTTTTGGCGTCGAGGGTTAAAAAATGGAAATTTGGCAATTTCTTAATGAATTCATTTAATTTAATATAAGTGACAGAAGTTGCTTAATTATCTTAGTTAGGCGCGTGTGATACCTGAGTTAACGTGATCAAAATTTTACAAGATACCACCGACCGCAACTTAAATATTTTAAGAAAGCGCACTGCGATCGTCTCGAGTGCAATTTGTAGGTTCTGTACTACTATAAGGTTGCCAAAATATTTGAAACAAATATGAGTAGGTAACTAAAATATGTAAAATTTAACGCAAGTTACCATTTCATCGCGTGTTTATTTACTTATGATGCATATTTAAGTGTTAATTTTACTCTAGATAATTATATATTTAATCCCTAGATATATTGACATTTCAATTTGCACTATTAATAAAAGAACACGAGAAGAATTGGTAACTCACGTTACTCTCTGTCATGGAATTACCTATATGTATACATTGACGTATAACAAACATATACGCACAGTTTCCAAGAAAAATGTCTATGAATCTGGCGCAAAATGACATTTATAATTACACTCAAATAATCTTACACTTTACACGCTAATAATGTTAATTTATATACTGTATCTATATGAAACTGTACTTCAAAAGATAACTTAGTTCCATGACACCTATGTGTCAAATTTGCAAACGAACATTTGAAAACTTTAGTTTATTGGCACCTATCCAAAAGTGACGACACGTTGTTTACGTCAAAAGTGAGCAGCAAGTAAATGGAGTCGCTTTTTACCCGACTACGGCGAAGCAAAAAGGAGGGTTATGATTTTAGCACCGTATGTATATATGTATGTATGTATGTTTGTATGTTTGTATGTTCGTTTGTTCCCTCATAACTCAAAAACTACTAAACCGATTCAAACATGTGGGGTATCGTTAGATTCGTCTTGATTCTGCGCGGGTTATAGGCTAATTAGTTAAAACTAAAATTTAATATACAGACCGTGATCCTCAAAAAACTCAAGGATTAAAAAATAAAAGTCATCGAGTAGCATCGAGTTACATATCAAATTAAAGAGCTTTGAAAACCTATTGCAAAAATGTACCACACATGCTGATACAAGTATATTATGCAGCAATATTTTCATTTTAATAACAACAAGAACGATATTCAACAGCTTGATCTCCGACAATTCGTTTACAGAAGGGCTAGCATAATGTGCAGTTATGGCAGTCGTGGCATGAAACGTCATCACCCTTTACTTTCATAATATATTTGAAAGAAAAAGAAAAAACATATTTTGATATTTTGACACCGGCTAAATATCCAAATGGCCTGCTGTGCTAGACCTTCAGATGTGTCATTCGTATTGAAAGATATCGGGAAACTTCGTATTTGCGAACATTGCCGAATACATGTCATTTTCGTGCCGCCAACTGACGCGTGTGTTGTGTCACATCAAAAATGTAGAAATAAAATCGTTGTAATGCCGTAAATATGCTGCCTCACTGCGAGCAGATTTAAAAATATGTCTCGAGGAGGCATATATTATCACCGGTAAGTATTATTGTATTAATATTGAAATAATTGTACGTGTCGATTTTCGCTATTCGCAATGACAGTTTGCTAAGCTACTCGACTAGAGGTATGGCTAAGATGAAGTCGATGAAGATATTTTGTATCGACATTGGTTAAATATGAATTGAATAAATCAGTGCACCTAAAATACAAAATTAACCCTTTCAGATTTCCGAAAGATCCGCTCGTAGAAGAAGAGAGAATGAATACTACCGGCCGGGATAGTTTGGTTTCCGCAACCCCGTCCCGTAGCAGTAGCACAGTATGCGGTGGCCAAGATATTTTTCATAATTTCATACAAACAAAGAAACATACGTATCTAATTAAAAACTTCTTTTAATGTAGCAACATATTTAAAAAAGTAAGTCTTGGATTCAGGCAACTGCATACATACGTATTAAATGCACTCAAAAATATCTACTCTTTAATTGCAATAAAATCCAAGTAAAGATCTCAGATTTCTAAATTCGGTAACCATGTATCATTTTTTACAGCTGACTGTAAGAGCCTTATCACACTGGCGATTTGCGAGCGAGCCGCGGGCGAGTTTCCATACAAATGTCACTCGCGTCGAACTCGCTGCGAGTTCGCCGCGACTAGTTTTGTATGAAAACTCGCCCGCAAATCGCCAGTGTGATAAGGCCCTAAATCGATATCCTATAAATCACTCTAGTCACACTTAGTCGCACCCCTATAATAATTATTTCTTTCTACTCAATAACAGATGACACTGTTGTAAACTGCTTTAATCCATCTGTTGGCGAGGAGTGGAATCATATATGACAACATTTAGTTAAGTTGAATCACGATATTCAAATAGGTGTTAGTGAAAGATGTTTTTTCTTTGTATTTTGCAGTATAAGTAGAACACGTTAGAATTGATTTTGATAATTCTAAAGTTGTTCCAAGTAAAAGCATTTTATAAAAGTGTGTAAGTATGTTTTGCTACGGTTGTAGGACACCGGTACCATACTTTTTGACTAATTAACAGTATTAACACACCAATTCATGTTGTTTCTCCTCCGCAAGCAGTAATTTCAAAAGAGGCTGAAGGCAGGGGCAAGCGTCAAACAGAGGGGCCATTAAATGCCGGGCTTTGTTTTGGGCCAAAGACCCGAATACTCCTATTCCAATATCATCGCCGCAGTAAAATCGTATATCGGTAGAACTCTTGCGAGCCTGAAGAGCGAGTTTCAGGCCGCGGGGTGGCAAGAGTCTTATTTAGCAATAGTTACAAGCGAGACTGAAAGCCTAAAGTGAAGTGTCCTCAAGTCGTCTCACACAAACTAAATATTGGTCTCATTTTTGCGAGCCCAAAGGCCGAGTACTGCACAAAGCCAATGCCACGAAGCGCTCCTGGTTACTTCACGCAAACTGTTTATAAATGTCTAATTTTACGAGCCCGAAGGGCGAGCTTCAGGCTTCGAGGCCAAAGGCCGAACTCCTCAGCAAACACCCTATCCCGCAATAATTTTAAGCGGGGCAAAGATCGAATAGGTACCGCATTGGATCAAAGGCACCGAGCGCCCCTGGTTACGTACGTATACCTATTAGTCTAATTTATGCAAGTCCGAAGGCCGAGTTTCAGGCTGCGAGGCTGAAAACCGAGCTCTTCCGCAAACACCCTATGTCCATTTTAAGCGGGACAAAAGCAAAGCCTAAATCGTCTTATATCGTTGTAAGCAAACCATGTATCTAACTGTTACTGTTGTAATTCTTGTTATTACTATTAAATGGAGGATGCTTAAGAGACAGCTCGGTCTTTGACCACACACCCTGATATGCTTCTTAGGAAGCGAAAGGCGCTTGAAACCGTAACTGAATAATAACTAAAAAGACGTAAATAAAATAAAGTTAAAAACTAAAACCCGACTACGAAAAAGTCTAAAACAAGTATCTTGGGTTTTAGTTCACCAGGCACAGATAAATTGCTATTATTTTTTCATTTAGGGAACGTTTCCAGTATGCCCTCAGTCGATCGTAGTCGGAGGCCCCTTCTTTGTTTGTCTTCTTGCCGGGGCCTCCGACTACGATCGACTGAGGGCATACTGGAAACGTTCCCTAAATGAAAAAATAATAGCAATTTATCTGTGCCTGGTGAACTAAAACCCAAGATACTTGTTTTAGACTTTTTCGTAGTCGGGTTTTAGTTTTTAACTTTATTTTTGTTAAAAGATTTGCGAAAATAATTAAAAAACCATAAAAGCACGATGAGTTCACTTGCAATTCTGCTCAATATTAATTCGCCCTTAACTAAGAAGTAAGTAGTATTTCTTTCTTGTTTTTTTGCTGCTATTAACGCAACATTTCGTCATTGTTGGCAACCGTCGCCGTCTATGGTTGAAACTAGACTAAGTCAAAATGCGTTCCCCAAGTCGTTCGGGTATTACTTTTGTGGGGCTATTTTTTTCCGGCTGATTGTGTATCTAGGTATATATATCATACATCTATATACTGTACACTAAATAAAACTGTTTAACAAAACAAACTTAACGTAAGTTAAACGTAAGTGTGTAGATATAAATGAACTCGACTGTACACCGGATTCTCTCAGGCCTCAGGTTTATTTTTCCAACCGATAGTACCTAGGCTCGTGGTAGGTAGTAGGCACCTATGCCTAAATTAAAGAATAATGAACTTATTTCGTTATTATGGTAGCTATTTATTCGAATTTTCCTCATAGTTGGTGTAAAAAAAAAGAAAGAACTTTAACTTTGATTACGTGATTTAGGCCCACGTTATTTTGAGAAAGGTAATTTTGTATGAACGGTTACCTGTATTAGTGCACCATCTTGTTTTGATGTTATTTGTATTCACGTAATTATCAACGGGTGTCAAAGTAAGAGGACAATTATAGTATTTTATGCAACAGTTGTATAAGTGGGTTCAAAAAATGCGAATTGCGTGAGTTGCGATACGAGCCGCGAATGCGGCGAGTATCGCAAATAGAGACGCAATGAGCGTTTTTAGGGTTCCGTACCAAAATGGTAAAAAAGGAACCCTTATGGTGCGACTCTGTCTGTCTGTCTGTCTGTCTGTCTGTCCGTCTGTCACAGCCAGATATCTCAGGAACTACTGCTGCTATCGGTTTGAAATTTGGAATAGTGTTAAAAGTAGCTAACCCAAGCTTATGGGACATAAAAAAAATCTTGTACCTTTTTTACTTTTTTTTTAAAGGGCTCCGTAATGGGATTTTGAAAATTGAAAGTAGGGCTAATATATCGAGTGGGGTATCAAATGAAAGGGCTTAATTTGTAAATTAAAATACCGTTTTTATTTTTTTTCTTAAATAAATAGTTTTTGATTTATGGCGAAAAAAGTTTAAAAAAATACCATTCCCCCCCTATTATCTCCGAAGTTACTGATCAGAAAAATGTGTCATAATTACCAATCATTAATGTCATCCTAAATATTACAGGAAAAATATAACGGTTTTCCTCACTTGCACCGTTTTTGAGAAATTTGCAAAAATCATAACACACACTTATTTGCTCCTACTAAACTAATCGCCATACAGTTTTTCTTGAACTATTCGTGTATCTACTTATTAGGATTGTTATTATTATTGGGAAGACCGTTATATTTTCTCTTCCTAACTTGAATACTTTTTAAAAATTTACAAAAATCTTAACATATTAGTTCTACCCTCCCTACGAGAGCCATCTAGCGGAGAGTAGCAAAACTAAGCGATGATTTATTTCAGATTATATAAAAAAAATTCTATTAAATACAATGATCACTCATCAGGAATCGGGAAAAAAACATAAAGTAACAATAATTATTAAAAACTCTATAATAGGAGTATGTTAGGAAATTTGACACTAGTAAATACCATAAAAATGAAATACCACTAGCGCCATCTAGGGACACAAATCTAAAATAAGGTAGCTTGTGGCTAAAAATGATACATGAGAACTAACTTAGTTGACAAACCATTATTTCAATCAGCCAATAACAAAAAGTAACGTTTAAATTTAAATTACAAGTAAAATTTACGCGCTATTTAGTATCAATAGATGTCGCTGTAGCATACGCTGCATCGCGCTGTTAAGATTTTTCCTGATTGAATAGGGCTAAAGCGGGCTTAAGGCAGGGTTGCTGTTAGTCGTAAGGTTGGTCTACTTATTAGTTTATACGGAACCCTCGGTGCGCGAGTCCGACTCGCACTTGACCGGTTTTTTGACTTAATTATACAACGTTGCATACAATACTTTTTCTACGACGAGGTTTTAAATTATAAAATACAAAATTAATCATAACCTGGAAACAAGGCAAATATGACGTTTGACTGACAGTATGTCAACTTTTTTTTTAATTTAAAATATACTTAAATTAAAAATATTTTTTTTTATGTTGGCATCAATGAATTTAGTTCGGAAAGTTTTGTTTTTCTTAAAAACCGAAGGAATTTAATTGTTTGTTTAGTTGGTAGTTGTGCATTTTTACCGTAAAGTTAAAATTAAGCGCTTAATCCTTGACCTAAGTTTAACCTAGATTTAGAAGTCTGTGGCTGCTAGCAATAACGTAAAGTGACTATAACGACACTAGTGATGTTATGGGGAATAGAGTATAGACTTCTCTGAACTCATATTATGTATGTTCTTATATTAGTGTTCGTGACCAAGTAAAAGACAGATAACAGTACAGGAGTAGAAAAAAGGTTTTCTTGCCATAATTGCGTGCTATAAGTTTACGTGTTTATTATTGTAGTTACACATTTTCATATTACGTAATTGTGTCATTATTTGAGCGTTTTACCCGCGTCACTTTCGTGAGCAAGTTTTTGTAGAAGTTCCCTGTGATTTTAGTCTTATATCGAGCTATTTGGTACTAATACCGTTTAATTTGGCAAGTAATACCGTCTTATACTAGTATAGGAAAAAATCTGAAAACTACAAGTTTTAATTAAATAATAAAAATTAGACTTTACTAAAGGAATCAAAATGTATAGGTTTCTTTAATATATGGAGCCCTCGGTGGGCGTGTCCGATTCGCAGTTGTCCGGGCTTATTTTATAAGACAACTCCCGTCCGTGCTGCTTCTAAGGCCATCTGACAGTTCCACCGCCCTAGTCTTAAGCACGACTTTGTACAATAGTAATTCATAGTAAAAAGTCGCGTTTCAGACTAGAACAGGCAGAATTGACCACGTCGCCCCATAAAGAGCGCAGGAACTAAGAAGAAAGAAATCACTGGCCAACAGTTAGTTCTAGTAACACTTCAACTTCT
Organism: Eudemis profundana; assembly: GCA_947034925.1. Lineage (NCBI taxonomy): Eukaryota > Metazoa > Arthropoda > Insecta > Lepidoptera > Tortricidae > Eudemis > Eudemis profundana. Next base: position 1,035,148 of record OX344794.1, on the reverse strand, counting down.
GTCTTCAGCTTGGAAACCAGCTCCGGCAGTCCATTATCTAGTAACGACGCCAAACCGCCATACAGACTCTCCAGACCAGACTTTAAACTACCTCTATCATCGGTTTTCAGCCATCGCTTGAACACGTCCATAAAACTTTCTACAGGTTCATCTGCACTATTCACATAAAGATGATCCATGTCTGCTAAAATTGCTTGCAGTACTAATTCGTCGTCCCCTATTGGGCCAGTTTGGGACAACCGTTTTTGGACTGCATCTGTGATTGACAGTATTACTTTCTTTCCTATTGACTCTAAGATCGTCATTTCGCTCACCACCTCTCTGAAGCTCTTCATTGTGGCGGCGTCTAATTCTTTAAACAATGGAGCGCGCAGATATATGTTTTTGAATTCGTCTAAAAATATTCTCACTTTAGTATCGTTCGTCGCTTTGATTAGGTTCAGTAAATGCTGCAGATGAATACTGATGTCGTATTGGTATGGGCAGATTCCGAACTCCCTGCACAATTTCGTCTGGTATTCCTTTTCAACCTTTGCTATACTCACAACGAGTAGCTGCCTCAATATTGTAGTGGCTTGCTTCTTTCTTTCAACTTTATCTACACCTAATTCGATTAATTCGAGAGATTTTTCTAGAAACGTGGCACTGCTTTTCTTTAGGACTTCAGTCCAGGTATGCACTTCGTCAGGTCCGGTCGTGCTTTTAACGAATTTCTTAACCTGCTTTACACTTTTTAGGATGCTCTTAATAATGCACAGTTCGTCGTTTAGGACGCCATCGAACGCTGATTTAACAACGTGCGTTAAAGCCAAGATGTATTCAATTAAGAAGGTCTCCATTTGATCCGTGCAAAAGCTTAGACCTTTACATAATCTCATTCGTTTGATCGTAGCCTGTATTTCTTGGAAGTCATTGTCCATGGCTCTTCTGCCAGTCTGGTCCATGTCGATCATGTCGTCTTTGAAATACCCCGTAAGGACTTCAGCGACGTCTTTCCCTAAATTGATGGATCCCAACATGTCGATCTTGACTGCTCCTGCGGCTGCAAAGGGAATACGTTTTAGAACACCTTTATGTGACCCTGAATAACTTGTACCTTATTATTTTTCTCATGTATTTTGAGGTCTGAATCGGCGTTGAGTTCAGTGATATTGTGGTTTAAATGAAATGCGGGTGATATTTTATTTAAATTTAGTATTAAGTATGTAAATATTTCATACACGTCATGACAAATAATATTCTAAATTGCCAAAATGGGAGCCGAAATAGGGCTTTTTCCTTGTATTCCACGACACGCAACTAAACAAATTATTAGCTCAGTTACCGTTCAAAAGTTATACAAAACTATCAAATACTTTACTGGCTAATATATTATCATATTGTAATTATCTCGAATGAACACATTTAATTTAAGCTGTTCTAACGCCTTTTAAAACGTATCATGAACAATTGTCAATTATTTATAGCATATCTTGCTGACAAAAAGTATATAAGTAGTGGCTAGATTACGAGTGTTTTATATTATTCTTACCGGCACATATAAATAAACAATGTTTTAACCACATATTGCGAAGTCGGCAGTTGGTCTGACGAAATACCTACTTTAATTCGGAATAGAAAATAACCGCTGAATTGTATAAACCGGCCGCAGATAAATTTCATGTTTTTGACTGAAAACAATACGAGAAGTCATAAAAACATGTAATCGAGCATCTATTACCATCATTCGAAACCAGACTTTTAATTGGAAACGAAATTTTTGCCTTTGTGAGCCTTCATAATAGGCTACTTGACCCCTTTTTAAAGTTTGTCTTTATTAATTATTATCTGATTAACGGAAAAAATATTACCCTATTTTTTACGACCTAGTAAACCGCAAAATTATAATTTAAACTTTCGTAACCGCGCGAAAACGTTGCTAGCTCTGTTAATCTTTAGATTATCTGTGGTGTGACGTCATTCAAGCCAAAAACCAGCATTTGACATTTATCCAGCGTTTATGGGGAATGCTAATAGTAATCAATCAATCAAAACGAAACGATTACGATCACAATCTCAAAAAAACTGGCCAAGAGCATGTCGGACCATGCTCAGTGTAGGGTTCCATAGCCGTAACTATAAGGTAAAAAATACGAGGTAAAAAAAGTACAACAACAAAAGAGCGTATCTTCATAGCAATTACGTCCTTTTGTTGAGAAGCGCAGTTTATCGGCAATAACTCAAAAACGGTTAATCCGATCTTGTTGAAAATAATTTTCGTTGAAAGTATTAATTGAGCGTTATCTTTGTAATTTTTTTTATATTTTTCGGACCCACGGTTTAGAAGATAGAGGGGGGGGGACACAATTTTCACAACTTTCGGAGCGATTATTTCCAAAGGTATTCACTTAATCAAAAACATTACTTAAGAACCTTAAAATGTTTTTAAAAGAGCTGTCGAACTATGTACCACATGTTGACATTTTGTGAAAAAAAAATTTTTTAGCTTCTGTTACATGTATGGAGTGCCCCCCCTAGATTTTTTATTTTTATTATTTAACTATCAAACTTAGTTGCGGCATCTACAAGACATCTATATTCCAAATTTCATCAGTATAGGTCTTGTAGTTTTTGAGTAAAATGCCTGTGACATACGGACGGACGGACGGACGGACGGACGGACGGACGGACGGACGGACGGACGGACGGACGGACGGACGGACGGACGGACGGACATGACGAAACTATAAGGGTTCCTTTTTAGCCATTTTGGCTACGGAACCCTAAAAACCACCAAGCCACTTATGTTAATGTCACAGCGAAGCAAAGCTACATGGCGAATTTCACTCGTATAAGGTTCGACAAGAAGTTAGATTACGGTCCTATTACGTCACATCATGGCAAATAACACAAATTTTCGATTAAAAATATATAGCCATCAAACACTTTTAATAAACCGTAATCGAAACATATTGATTTCTTAAATAAATACTACAGAAAATAATCATTTATTGCACCAAATTTGATATGAGTCTAGTAGCCTATTAAATCTGTCTTGACAAAGCTGATGGGCGACTCGAAACATATTAATGTATTGCAATAATCAATTATTCAACTGACTTAAAAGTTGGAGGAATTATTCAGCTATCTATGTAAACTAATCTGTAAATGTATCTAGGTAGTAGGTACTTAATTTTTCTTATTATATCCAGATCCACTCTACCAAAAAAGGGTAGTTTTTTGGGCTGTCGAATAAAAAAACAAATCTTCCGAAAGTATGACCCATTCGTGTGTGTGCGGCGCCCCTTAAATCTGGTTTGTGATTGAAATATTCATAGAACACATAAACATATAGTTTTTATAGGTACTTAGTAGCCGCCGTACCGTCGGCAAAGTGAAATGAAATTCCTGCTAAAATTCCTTTTGTCTATGGACAAAATTGCTCCAACAGACATTTACTTATTAACCAAGAAAATTGAGGAAATGAGCACTAATATTTCGTGTAATTTTGAAAATTGTTACAGTATCTTAGGACGTGATGATAAAAGTACTAGAAGTCCCTCAGGGTGGGGGTGGGCTAATAGCATTGTCGTTTAAATGTCTCTTTTTGCAGACTTTTGCTTTTATCTCGGAAATGCTGATTTAGCCTTAGCACAAAATGACTAAATTGAATTTGGTATAATTTAAGTTCTAATCAGTTTTACTGTAGCTATAATAGTTAAAAAGAAAATGAGTTTTGGATTAACTTTGCGTTTGCGTTTACTGTGGACGTTTAGACAACTGATTGAAGTATATGTATTATTTATTATACATACATGTGCCAACGAAGCTCATATTTGGCTTTATGAGAGAAAAATAAACTTTTAAAAAATAACTGACTTCAAAGTTGAATCTCCGACACTATCAAATTCACGAAATTCTATAAAATACGGAACCGTAAACCCAGGTCCACACACAACTATGGTCAAAACTATTATACACTCTCGTGTATAATAGACAGTTGCACACTATTGTTAAATACAGTAAGTACCTAATGGGTCATTCTTCTGAAATATGTCTGTGACTTATTCCTCTGTCTCCATACATTTAGTATGAAAAAGGGCCAGAGGAATAAGGTGACCGCAGACAAATTTCTAAAGAATAACCCTAATATGATGCAGTAGATTTGCTCCATGATTGACATGAACATGACTAAAGTGAAAATTAGCGCAGCATGTACACCAGGGGATTCTCCACAGGCCCCCAGTGAGCGCTAGGGATTCCCAGGGGGGCGTCACGGGCCTTGGGAGAAATTGGGGGGCGTTGATGCTATCTGGGGGGGGCTATCGCTTTAGAAGATAAAAACTTAAATCACAATATCAACTACAGTACAAATAGATTTCTACATGATTAATTCGTTTGTTTGTAGCATTCGAGGGCTTTCTTTATTACCTCCCGTGTTGTGTACATCATTTTATGTCTACACTTGGGCATTCCTCCAGAAATATGTCTGCGGTCACCTCATTCATCTGGCCCTTTTTCATACTAAATGTATGGAAACAGATGAATGAGTCGCAGACATATTTCTGGAGAAATGCCCGCTTACGATCGCGCTACACGCGCAGCGTGCGGAAAAAGTCACTTTATGGCCAGGTGTGGCATAAAAAATATATTTTTCTAATCGGTTTTTTTTTTTTTTTTTTTTTTTTTTTTAGAAACTGACAAACTCGCAGCCCCTCCTGGGCGTAGCGATTGTCGGACCGGGTGGTTGGCCGTGGCGTTCCCTGGGGTCGAACCAGGTCGCTGGCCAGACCACCCTGAGTTGGTCGGACTGGGTGGGAGCCGGGAGTGCCTGGGGTCGAACCAGGTCACTTAGTCCGGTCCACCTCGATATGATCGGGCTAGGTGGGGGCTTCACGCCTGGAGTCGAACCAGGTCGTTTGGCCAGGGCCACCTTGACTTTACGCTGATTGCTCAGAGTGAGCAACGGACCAGCGGGAAGGATGACTCGGGTCATCCTGTCCTTATGTGAACTTGTGTATCGAACTAATGGGTTTCTAATCGGTAACCAGAGTTCTGAAATAGGTAACAAACATTAAAAAAATGCGACGAATCCCCTTATTTTTGTAAGGTCTGATAAAAATAAGAAGCCAACTACTTATTTATTAAAAAGGAATTGAAAGATATTAAGTAAAAGAAAATGGTTGGCCTCATATGGCACACGTTCAAGTCATAAATCACAAGAAACGCAAAATGAATTTAAAAACCTAGTACTAGCGGATTTTCTGAATCCTTTATTAGAAGTGCATTCAAATATGTACCTTATTTCAAGGTGTGTAGGTAGGTTTTGGAACAACAACAGATTAACGTAAGATTTTGTCAAAGTGATAAGAAATGTTACGACAAAAAATGCTGACGCACCTGTGCCAACATTTTTGCCTTGTGCGCTAAAGTAAATCTTTAAGTAGCAACACAGAATAAGTATTAGTCCTAAGTACAGAACTCGCACTGTCTAACAAAACCTACGTTCGGGTTAAAAAAAAATGCGCCGAATCGTAGCGCCTCGCTCTAACTCATAAAGCGCGCTCTTTCTGGTCGACACGCCCACCGCTAGGGTTATCAACAAAAATAAAATTCTTATTACAAATTGAGTTTCATAGTAAATTACAGGTAGTTATGTATGGCGTCGTAACGTAAACGCAGTGACGTGCCTCATAGGAAACCTAGGGCGGTAAAACAAAGAATGTCTGAGATCGCAGGTATTTGCCGCCCGACCCAAAGGTAAAGGCGTTAAATATGCGATCTTAGGCTTTCTTCATTACCGCCCGTGGTAAAGCACAACATTTTACGTTTCCCCAGGCCATGAAGTGGGATTTTCCGCACGCGTAACGGGCGGTTATTGCCACTTTATGGCAGTGTCACGTAATTTTTTTTAGTATACAACACTACAAGCGCCGCGTGGTGGAAAGTATTTAACCAGATATATATGTTGTTATAGATGTATATATCACATACATATTTGTCGAACTATAATAATACACACAAAACAACAACTACAAAGTCTACTGTAGGCGTGGTAAGCACAACATTTTACGTTTCCCCAGGCCATGAAGTGGGATTTTCCGCACGCGTAACGGGCGGTTATTGCCACTTTATGGCAGTGTCACGTAATTTTTTTTAGTATACAACACTACAAGCGCCACGTGGTGGAAAGTATTTAACCAGATATATATGTTGTTATAGATGTATATGTTATCACATACATATTTGTCGAACTATAATATAATACACACAAAACAACAACTACGAAGTCTACTGTAGGCGTACAATTTGATACTTTTAGCGCCATCTTGTGTCGAATAGCATAAGTATTTTAGTTTCTAAACACCCCGGTAGATGACACTAGTCTGCAAAACAAAAAGAAAATATCCCAAGAAACGAAATAAATACATTATTCAATAGTAAAAGTATTTGCCCTCTTTATTGGTATGGAAAAGCGGGTGTGGTACTTGTGGTATATCTTATCTACCTCTGTAAACTGTCTATCTTTCTCTTTCGCACAGTGTTGATACTATTCTGTTGTTTCCAAAATGGCGATGTAGATTTGTGTGTCGGAAAATTAAAACCACATCATTAATTAATTAGATGGAGTTTAATTTGTAAGATATAACAGTACTTGGGGTTTTTTTCAAGAGTCCGTGCTTCCACTATGGGGTCACTTCCATTAGGCAGAGTAAGCAACTGCCTAGCGGCCCGGCAGCGGCATCAGCTAGGGGGCCCACGTGCGTGCAAAATAGTTGAAATGTTACATAGGGAGCTGATGATCTTCAAACGGATAAAAAGGGGCCCTGAGAATGGCATTGCCAAGGGGCCCCGACTGGACCCTTTGACCGCCACAGACGGCCATAGCCGTCAACGGAAAATCGTGTCAATCACGCCAGTGACGGCACTGACCGTCAATTTTATTTTAATGAAAAACTATTGAAAAACAGCCCATTTTTATGTTGTTATTATTCCTTTACCCATCTTTATTTTACCCCTGTGGCGTCACCGGCACGGCGTTTTCCTTCGCCCTTGGGCGCTCAAAAGGTTAATCCGGCCCTGGACGAGTGACTATTCGCCGGCGGCGATGAGTACCTAAGATACTACACATATGAAGACTTTCAAAAATCATGAAATTATTACAGCATCAGAAAAAGCATCTGGTTTGGCCTCCCTTATGGGTGTTGCTTTGCTTGTACTAGGAGCAAATAATCAAAACGTAGATTGTACTCCTCTAACTGAACATTTGTTCAGCGACATTTAAAAATAACTTGTTTTAGGGCCGATACAGACGGACTGCAACCCAACTGCAACTCCCTACGATTTATATGGGAACGGCATCACAACTGCACGCCGACTGCGCAGTTGTGATGCAGTTCCCATACAAATCGTAGGGAGTTGCAGTTCGTCTGTATCGGCCCTAAGAAGAGAAAAATTTAAAAATTATATGTTTCGAGCAAGATTTTTAAAAGTTGTTGAAGGAAAGTTTTATTGTTTGATGAGTAAAATCTACGTTTTGATTATTTGCTCCTATTATAGACAACACCCTGTATGATGACCATGCGTCGAACTTTTGGTGCCGATGACGTAATAATGACGTCAAGAAGCAGCATGATTCACTCTAGTTTTACAATGATTTATCTTTACCGGAATCGTAGTTATGAATTAACAAGCATTTACCCGGGGCTTCGCCCGCGCTGTTCCCGTTAGCATCCCAAGGGAACTCTTTACCGGGATGTAAAGTGTCCTGTTTCAATCAAAGACTGTCTACTTGCATGCTAAATTTCTGCTCAATCCATTCAGTTATACCCCGTTATTTAGTAACAGACATCCAAACCTCAAACATCTTCACAATTTGTCATATTTATAATATTAGTGAGATTAATTCTAGTGCGTGTTCTACCATTGACACCAGCCAATGAAGTAGTGGCCTGAATGGTGTAAAGCGTGTCACACACTACGCAGATACGATATTTTATCTGCGTATAATAACTTAATGATCTGAAACTATCACACACTACGCAGATACGATAATATACGAGACGATACATTCAGTCTAAATCCTTCAAACTGAGTAGACTTGTTTTTTGGTGCGGATTGTTTATACAGGATGTTTTCGTGTTTATCTCTTCTAGATCTACTAGACAGCTCGTCAGATGACGATTCTCATTATGAATTCGATGCTCGTTTTGCGTTGCAATGCACTAACAGGCGAAGGATTTGGATAGAATGTCATATAATATAATGCTTAAAAAGGACCGTGGTGAATTTAATATCTTCGAGGATCTATCAGAAGAAAAATTCTCAATCTATTTCCGAAACCCAAGGTTAATTAATATTTATGGCGATTCATGATTTGATTAAAGAAGATATAAAGAAAATGAATACTTAAATCACATCAACCTGTATGTATCTGCAGATAAAATACTATACCATATTTATATCGGCAGATATTATACACAATATAGATAATATCTTTGCCATCTTTCGATATATGTCGGTGCCCACAGATACTTCACGATAAAATATAAGTTATCTGCGCTGTGTGTGTTAGCTCATTGAATTGTATAGGGAGCGATATTGACAGATATGTGTTCAGATACAGATATCGTATCTGCTTAGTGTGTGACATCATAACTTCGCGCTCAGCGCTCATGCCCAAAAAAATACCGCATTCCCAAAATACCAGATTTTTTTAAATACCACATCCTCAATTTATCAGATTCCTGTCTTACCACATTCTCGTTACACTAGATTATAAAATCGTAAGTTACTCAAGGATCTAAATTATTTTGTTGTATGTATTATTTTGGGAATCTCGTATACGGAGAATCTGATATATCGAGAATCTGGTATTTTAGGAATGAGCCCTTTTACGATATATGATAAATGAATGTAAAACCTAAACTGAAACATTCTGTAGCCCTGCCGAGGGAACGTACACGAACTATAGGTGGCACACTAAACGACAACGACGAGACACGGGCGGACAATAAAGGAAACTATCGCCCCTGTCAATGTCAAATATCGCAGCTACGTCCTCCTCCTCCCTCCTATCCTCGTTCATCGTGATAGATAAATTAACGGCGTTTTGGCCAATGTGGCCCCAGCATAAGAGGGTATATGATTTAGATCGCACAGTCCCAAATTACCGCATTCCTAAATACCAGATTCTCGATATAACAGATTCCCAAAATAAGACACCAAAATGATTTAGATCCTTGAGTAACTTACGATTTTATAATGTAGTGTAACGCGAATGTGGTGAAACAGGAATCTGATAAATCGAGAATCTGGTATATATTTTGAAAAATGTGGTATTTTAGGAATGCGGTATTTTGGGAATGAGCGATTTAGATTGGCGGCAGCACCTTCGTCGGGCACGTTCCCTATACACGTCTCCATCGCCCGACGGCTCTCTTATGCTATGGGGTATGCTCTCATGAATAAAACTTCCGAATACATTTTAGCGTTTATTCCCCTCAGCCCTGTTTCTGCGCCAGCTCGCGCGCCTTGGCCTTCTCCAGCTTGGCGATGCGCGCGTTCGACTTGTTGCCAAGCACACCGCCGCCCCAGTGCCTGCGGAGCTCCTCATATCGCTCGTTGAAGTTCGTACGGATCGCTTCCACGGCCTTTGTGAACGCCGCGCGGTCTCCAGCCTCAACCTTGAAGAAAAAACGGTTGTAGATATTGGCAGATGGGGGAGGGGCTAAGGCGAGGATGGGGCAGCCTCAGATAGATCTATTGGTGGTAGATGGGTTGACAGCATGGCGCTCAGATAGCAAATAACATGATCATCATGACATACCAATGGGTATTAGGTGGCAGTGGCGCCGCGTCAAATACTTTCTTAGTAAAACCGGTGCAGATTTGGATTACTTTTTCTTTAGGAGTAGTAGATACTCCGGTCATATGCTTTAAAAAATAGGCAAGCCGGTGGGAATCGTGTTTAATGGCCGCCACGCCGCTGTTAGGTGGCAGTATTGCAGTATTTACCTTCAAATACATGTAGGATCGCGAAAGAACTTCCAATCACGGAGGAATGTTTAAATCCATGTAATTTCACTTCTGATTAACTTGGACAATGTATAACAATACCCATTGGACTCTATTAATATATTAGAAAGGCATTTAACACACTGCGTTACCTAAAATCTCAGAAATCAAGCGTCAAACTTTTGTAAACCCAAATATATCGATACCTTTAGACTCAAGGGGCGTAAACGCCGTAGGTTCTAATGGCGTTTATGCCCTTTGAGTCTAAAGGTATCGATATGTAGTTCGATCACATTGCGGAATATCATCTTACTCGCAAGCAACAATTTAATGTGCCAAACTCACTACAATGTTACTGAGTGATGCCAACTTCAAGCGAACTTTGACTATGCGCGCGACTGCAAAGCCACTTACAGTTCTATAGCTGGCTGCCGATCGTAAAGAAATGTCGAAGTGCTTTTATACGACAATAGGCTACTTTCCGGACGGATCAAATCAGTTACTTTTTATGAAGTGTCAAAACGCTCAGACAGTATGAAGTTTGCATGGAGTAAAAGTGAAATGACGTCATTTTACTCAAACATCAAATCATCTTATTTATAGGTTTTGATCTTTTAAAAATCGTTTAAAACGCTAAATAGGTGATGTTTAGTTCATTTTTTTTTTCAAATTTTCGAAAGCTTATTAAATGGCTAGAGTGTAGTAATTTATATTGATTACAGGCAAATACCCTATTCAGTGCTTAAACATTTTTGCTTGCACTTTAGTGCTGCAATAAAGCAATCTCTACCAGACCTTTTACACAGTATAATAGCAGCAATTTGCCTTCCTACAAGATACATAGCGCGGCTTGTATGTGTGCGCGCCGAGAACGAACGCACTTAAAACGGTATAGCGTAATTCGTCCTATTCGTTTTTCGTTCAATTCGTATTTCGTCTCATTCTATATTCGTCACACATTCTCTATGTATAAAGAATAGTCTTAATAAAGAATGTGTGACGAATATAAAATGAGACGAATTACGCTGATGGCCTAAAAACGAAGTTTCACGAGTGCCTAAGAATGTCCCAGTACGGATCGCACCGTCGGCGCCTCGACCGTATCGCGCGCTCGTAAACGGCCTATGTTTGACTACTTGTCTGTGTTTATACGTTTGCCTTTCAGTAACGCAGTGTGCCGCCACATTGAGAAGCATACCAACCTGTGTCAGAGCCAGGCACGTGCAAGTCTTGCGGTGGACGAGCGCGCCCAGGCGGGACTTGCCCTTCACGATGCAGTATGGCACGCCCATCTTACGGCAGAGGGCGGGCAGGAAGAGGACCAGCTGGAAAACGAGGCATATCATCCACAAATTTTCTTCATGGGTGCAAGAAAATTAAAAAATCAGAGGGTCAGAATTATAGCAAAAATCAATGTTGTAAATCCATAAAATAATCTGTTGACACGTTCGCCGCCACCATACAAAACTATCGGACAATGTCACAAAGCCCCCGTGCAATCAGTATGGGGATGTGGGTGGAAGCACGGACTCCTGAAAAAACCTTCATGAGCCCACATTGGGGGCACCGGGACAGGGAACGTGTTAATAGTACATTACACAACTAGGGTGGTAATACAAAGGCCGAGATCACAGATGTTTGCAGACCGAGCTGCAAGCGAGGGACGTAAATATGCGATCGAGGCCTTTCTTTATTACCTCCTGTATTGTGTACATCATTTTATGTCGATACTTGGTAAAAAAGCGGGTTCCGTACGCGTAGCGATATTATCGCAGCCTATAGGGACTTGTTCCACCGCCGGTGAGTTCGTATCGGTTGACCGGCCTAATTAACATCGCAAGTCTATCCAGTGTTTTTTCTTCTTCTAAATATTAACTAGGCAGATAAATTTTAATATGCCACACCTGGCCAAGTGGTTTTTACCGCACGCTACGCATACGGAAAGAGCCGCTTACTGGCCAAGTGTACACATAAAATGATGTACACAACACAGGAGGTAATAAAGAAAACCCTCGATCGCATTACTTACGTCCCTTGCCTGCAGCTCGGGCCGCAAACATCTGCGATCTCGACTTTGCTTTGTTTTACCACTCTAGTTATGTAATGTACTATTTTAGCCCTCATGCCAATACAGGTTTCTGAATCCGTATTGGAATGAGAGCTAAGACATTTTAAGACACGTATGACATCTTAAGAAACGTCCAAGAAATTCTCTACTCAGTCCAATCCTATAGATTCTTCCATATGACGCATAAAAAAAAGGTAGTATTTTATTAAGTAGCTCAGAGTCAACAGTCTTCATGCAGCTAATGAAACTTTAGTTCAAAAGCCTCAGGTGAAGAAATTCTAACATCACAGCTACTTGGTTTATTATTATATTTGGTTTATTTATGATATTGACACTTCTGCAATAGTCTGCCATCGAAATATAATAAGTATGGAAGCGTAACTGACGCTCAAAATAGGCCCCACGGAATACGTACTAACGGGGCGGAGCTAGTACTTAGTACTGAAGAAAAAACTATAGCGGCAAATGAAACTCTCACGTCAGTCGCTTTGTAACCAATCAGAGTTTTGTCTTTTAAACGATATGCAACCTATCCAAAAATTAAGTCTACTCAAACTTAACTGAGTTAGACTCACACATAGTAAACATTCAGTTGGTTATCAATACCATTTGATACATAAAACGTATTGATTTTAAAAGTGGGCGTTGTGAGGTAAATTTCAAGGTCACTTTTATGTATGTATGTATGTAAACACTTTATTGCACATAAAATTATACAGAATCGGTACAAAGAACAATGGTTATTATGTACAAAGGCGAACTTATCCCTCTAAGGGTTACTCCCAGCTAACCTTTGAGCAAATGTCAAAGATAGTCTGACTGACAAAATTAATTCATCGGCCATTCTAACTGCGTCTAATTACCGCGTCTCCATACATTTAGTATGAAAACAGCGTCGCGGTAATTAGGTGACCGCAGACATACTTCGTGAGAATGGCCGTCATTTACTTACACGAAGAAAATAGTTTTCTTGGACGTTATCGTTCCATACATTATATTTCGAGTGTCTGCAGACTGTTTCTAAAGTAAACGCCATAATTAGGCGAACTAGTTTGACGGATAAAAATGTTGCGTGGCTCACAGAAAATTAGTCAAGTCACAGGTAAATATCGATAAAAAGTTATCGACAATAGTTTGCACGCATCAGGATAAGTCTAAAAAGACAAAATCAATTCATGAAACGTGTAATCCTTAAATCTTTTCAAGAATTTATTGTGTCACCTTACCTTATTTATTAGGTTATAAATTAAGTCACAGTCATAGTCTTTATTTTTTTTACATCGACCAAACATCACTGGCCTAACTCTGGCAACATTTGTGCTAGTAGAACTGTCAAACTAGTTCGCCTAATTATGGCGTTTACTTTAAATGACGGCTAGGTGGTACCACATCAAACCTTACCTCAATAGGGTCGACATCATGAGCGATCACGACCAGTTGCGCCTTCTTCTTCTCCACCAGTTTGGTGACCGTGTTGGTGCCAGAGCGGATGGTGTTGGGCCTCTTGGGCAGGGGCTCATCTTTCTTGGCGACCTGTGGAATGCACACGTCAGTGGAAGGTTCTGGAGGGTTCGGGAACGTTCTGGAAGGTGTGACGTCAGAGATCTTGGTGGTTAGAGGTCGTCATGGCCTTCGGGAAGTTTTGTTATGCATCATTGGTTTTTGAAAGCTTTTCACATAATTATTTGGCTATTATATTTGCTGGCAGATGAAATCAGCTTTTTATGTAGTGTCAAAACGCTCTGATTGTGTGCAGTTTTCAAGAAAAACGGAGTTATGACGTCATTGCTCAACATGGGCAAATAGGTTCCTTAGTTCTATTAGTTTTATACATCTTTACGAGCTGTTTTGGATACATAATTTGATGGTTGGCTTTAGATGAAACTGTTTTGATTACTGTAAAACACATTTTGTATCAACTCATTATAGATGTAGATTACATTACACTAGTCTATTTTTTTTGTAATTTATGATTTTGCGTTTGAGTTTGGTCTCGCCTGATGGAAAGAGACAAGGTCTATGGAGCACGGCCCAGAAGATTCCTGTTCACTAGTGCCTTAAAAAAGTTAAATTTTTCCAGTAATTAACGTAAGGATTCTAACGATACCTAACATGTTTAAATCAGTTCAGAAGTCGTACATAGACCCTGAAAACATAACACTCCTTTCATTGGGCAGTCATGTAAAAATAGATACAAATATTACCTTGGCTTCAGCAGCTTTCTTCAGGCGTTCTTTCCGGACGGCCTGCGTCTCGGGCCTGTATTTCTCGAGGATCTTGAATAGACCCTTAGCTGAAACATGGATACTGGTGAGACGATGCACATGGCATGTAGAAACATTTAGGTCAGCAAGAAACATCAGAGTTAAAAAGCTCGTATATTTTTGTGATAATCATAGATTATTCATAGTTGCATTTGGAAATTCATCATGTAAGGCACGGAATAGTTTTAGTCTAAGTTTCCAATTTTTCATAGAAGCTTGAAGGCTCATCTCTTTCATAGAAATTTACCAAGACAGAAAATAACTAATTTCCATTTAGGAAGAGTTTTCTTTAACGATAAGACAGATAAATAAATAAATATTACGGGACAATCTTACACAAATCAAACTAGCCCCATAGTAAGCTCAATACGGCTTGTGTTATAAACAAGCCAAACAGATAAACGTAAACACGTCTATCTGTTCATAACCTCCCCATTAGGGATGTAACGATACCGATACCGATATATCGGTATCGCCGATATTATACAACCGATATTTGAAGAATTTGCTGTATGAAAAAAAAATCTGCAAAAAGTAATTTCAATTTCTGACTTAATTTATGTATTGGTCTATTACCTTGTGCAATGATGATTACTATGTTAATTAAATCTTTGGTTCTTAATAAAAAAAAATTGAATTTTGAGGTGACAATTTATTTATTTTTACTTTACACTTTCAAGGTTGACTCTCTGGTAAATATAGCCAGTAGTCAATGCCATTACTTATAATAAGGACATACAAATATCTGAAGTTCATACTTTATTATTTAGCTAAGATATCGGTATCGGTATCGTATCGGCACAACTGTGTATCGTTACATCCCTACTCCCCATAATCCCCCCAGACTTTAACATGTTGCAATAAAGTTTACAAATATACAATTAACAGTGTGAAAGAAACATGATGTTTCTTTGTTAGTTTAAAGACGCTGAGCCGGAAATCCAGAGGTACCGGGTTTGATTCCTGGTCCGGACCACAGGTGAGCGCCATTTATTTTTTCAATGTACTTTGCTTTCTTGTATCTAATTAACAGTGTTCGATGGTACTTAGTCATCTAAAACCGTAATAGCCACTTAAACTTCTATGGAGGCTAACGGAGTTTGCATATTACCTGTGGTCTTGTCCAAGGTCTGGGTGAACTGGTTGATGGGCGGGGGCACCTTCAGACGGCGCTGGAGCACCGCCTTTTGCCGCTGGATGCGGATGTACTTGGGCCAGCGCACGAAGCGGGACAGGTCTCGCGTGGGTTGGATGTCCTGGCCTGGACGGAGAGATTGAGGACTAAGGTTAAACATTTAACTTGGAAAAAAATTGTAACTTTATATGCACTATTGCTTTGGCTATTTATTGCTTGAGAACGTTATGGTATAGGTTACTTCGACGTCTAGTGTCTATTTTGTGACGGGTTGATAGCATTACTCTTACAAACCCAAATCAACCAGAAAGCCTTATAGCAGACCCTTGATGTTACAGAGATAAAGATAGTGAACGTGCATAACGAAGCTGCGAACTGGTGCCACCAAATTGAATCTTGTACTATCACGCTGGGGCCACATTAACGGGAAACGCCGTATTATCGCGATGAAGGACGATTAACGTTAGTGTAGCCATGACTTACTATACTGGACATTGATATTTATAACCAGTTTTTTTTTAGATCTGATAAGTTTCCTTTACTGTCCCCAGTGTCTTGTCCACAGAAATATATCGAGAAATGTAACATTTTTCGCCTGGCGTTTGACACCGAAAGTCTAATTTAGTGATGGAAAATGTTCATTTTCCAAGTGGTGGTATTTGAACAATTAATTATACCATTACTATAAGATTTTCTAATCTGATAATAATATTGACGGAAACAAAAGTTAACGGCGTGAACAGTAGGTCGAATCCACTTCTTTTTAGCGCGCGAGGTACGTACACTTTTTCCTTCTACCTCAATATATTTCTGTGGTTTTGTCGATTTAGTGCTGCCATACTATATTATGAATAAGAATCGCAAAAGCCTTAGCAGAATATGTACATATAGGCTTTGAAATCCTACCTTATTATTGTAACATTAAAGGCATGCACAGTAAGAGCATAACTTTCAATGCACCAATGACAAACGCACTTAAAATCTGGGCCAACTGTATATTTTTTAACTGTGCTACAATGAGATTAATGGTCGCTTAGCAAAGTGAGGTTATGTTGCCTCGTGTACACATTCAATGCCAAGAAACCGAATATTGAGTTCATTTTGTAGGTACACTTTGGTGCCGAAAGTGTTAAGACAGTGAAGTGACTCATACATAATTTAGTTTTGAAACTCTTCAATGCAAGATCTAAGGGTGAATCAACTGGATTTGTATGTAGTTGTGTAGAAGTAAATCAAAAATAACTTGTAATTTTTTTTTTGTATCTTTCAAAAACAGAATGAAAGATTTAGAGTTCCGATAAAAGTTATTGCAAAATCTTTTGACAATATTTTTAATTTGACTTATTTTTCAATGCTCTTAGGTTGGTGCGATAGTTTTTAGATTTTATTTATCATTTAAATGAATGTTATTAATATTTATAACCGTAAACTTATAATTATTTTCTCTACAACTGCTAATATTATTTTATTTATGATGATCCAATGAACGTAATTGAAAAATCTAAGCACCCTCCTTTAAAGTTATTTGATGTTGTGAAATACACAAAAATAAATAATTCGCAATAGCGCAATGCTATATAATGCTGTAAAGGTATGCATAGCTTGATACAGTCAAGTGTAAAAATATTGGTGCATACTAATGCTCAAAAAATTACAAATACACGTTCTGCAGTGGCAATAAGAACTTCATACCATATTTATGAAATGTTTATTTAATAGGTACATGTTTTTACACTTGACTGTACTAGAGATTAGAAGGGATAGCAATCAGCCGTGTAGTATCCACTGGACCCCGATTCCCATACCATATTACGTGAAACAAACCAATTTATAGGTAGTTAGTTCCAGGAGAGTTGAGGTGAATAACACACAGCTGAAGTACTCATAGCAAAAAAAGTGAATGAATGAAATGAATGAGTGAGTAAATAAACAAGGCTATAGTTACTTGCTATTGGTACGAAAAAAGAACAGTAATTTCAAAATCCCACTGTCATTACATGACATGTTGAGCGTGATGCGCGAGATGTGCCATTCCCGGGAATATTCCCCATACAAGTGGAGAATATTCCCGGGAACGGCACATCTCTAAGCGTGACCTCAACTCTGCTGGAACTATCTATACACCACATTAATGCATAAGATGCTATAAAAATCCCTTTGTCCACATTCATAACTAAGATTTCATAACTGGTTATGAATATGGATTTTTTTCCGTGTTTCATAACTAGTTATCAAACAAGACTTTCGTTCCATTTTCATAACCAGAACCTCCTATTTACACATCTAAAAATTCGCAAGTGTTTATTTGTTTATTCATTGTTTTCATGTACAATTTTATACTTCGCTAGGTGTTACAGCATATCTTGGGAGGGTACATGATGCCCCGTAGGGGTATTACAATAACTTAACTTAAAATATTGTTAACTTGATGTTCACTAAGTATTACTTTCTTCACATGTCTTAAAGGATGAATTTAAGTAATTTAACAGTACAAAATCATAATTCCGAAAAAACTACCAGGGAACCATACATGAATAGGAGGTTCTGGTTATGAAAATGGAACGGTATTTTTGTTTGAAAACTAGTTATAAAACATGGAAAAAAAACCATATTCATACCCAGTTATGAAATCTGAGTTATGAATCTGGACGAAGGGATAAAAATACCTAAATCGCTATAGTGAATGTGTCGGAACTAAATCAACAAGACACTTTGACGACAGTAAAGGAAACTTGCCAAGATTGAGAAAAAATCGTAATGGTTAAAAATGTCAATGTCTAGCTGTAACATGTTGTCCATAGAACTTGATTCCTACAGGCTTGCCTAATAACAGGCATTGGAGCACCTTATTCTACAGATCTTAAGGAAAAATGTGCACCGGCTTGCCCAAGGATATCCTTTACGCCATGCCACTGATGTTAAGTAAGCCATGGTCACACCAACGTTAATCATTCATCTGCATTTTTTATATGTATGAAGATTTTATGTATGAAGAAATTTAAAATAGTTAAATTTTTCCTTATCTCACTATATTGATCACACACACAATAAGAATCACAACCTTAGCTGTATTTCTTAGAGTGATCACAACTAATTAAGTTGGATGTAGACTCGATTTCAAACTTGAGTTGATGTATGAAAGAATGCCATGAATGGCATCTCAGCAGCGCTGGATTGACCCATAAGCAAATTAAGTAATTGCTTAGGGAATCACGCCTTGGGGCGTACCAGGAACAGCACCAAAAACAATAACTCAAATTAAGAGTAACTAACATCACTTGGCTTAAATTATCAATTTGGTCAAATCTTATTTAAATCAACCGAAGTTTACTCTCAAGGGCAGCGTTATTTGGTAAACATGTGCATTATAACACTAAGCATATAAGTAACTAGCTTCATAAATGAGTATTGTTGTATGTATTGAAACATTTTCAGCACTCACGCAATAAATAGCCACATGGACCTCATCAGTGTTAAAAAGCTCGTAAATTTTGCAACCACATGGTTGTTTCAGATGTTTGTTTTGCATCATTTAGGTCCATTGCAAATAAAATTAAAAGCTTACACTATTGAGATATGAACATGTCCAAAATGTTAAGGCACTTACTGAACTAGTTCATTCTCAATCTCAATTCATCAGTTTTACACTATAAAGACTATATTGTGGTTCAAAACTTACTGTGACCACGTTGCTTCATATAAAACAGTAAAAATCTTACTGCGTCTTATGACGAAAAGTTAGGTTACAAGTGGTCACATTGTTTTGGACGCGATACTATAATGAACACTTACCAATAGCGAAGTTCTTGGCCCTCTTTTCGAAGAGTGGGTTGACAATCTTTTTGGGTTCAACCTTCTTGACTACCAGAGGAGCGGCAGCAATCTTCTTTCCTACCTTCTTTTTAGGCTGAAATGTTAAAGATAACTTTAAGTAAAAGACATAAAAACTTAAAACTTGACTTAATCGTGCTGATCTTCAGCGATCTTGGTGATAAAATAGTGGTAATCACGGCACTCATTGAAAAGTTAACATCATGGTATATATTTTGAGGTTATGTCGCAAAGTGTTTTCAGATACAAACTTAAAGATCAGTGAAGTAAAATATGAAGACAACGTGAAAATTATAATTTACAAGCTCTAAAGATAGTGATGATTTGGTTTACATGTTATTTAAGTGACAAACAATCGTCACGCGAAATCAAGTTAGAGCCTGACAACACTTTGGTAACATCTAAGTTTTTACAAATTCTGGACACAAAATATATTATTTAACTAAACGCACATAGTTTTTACCTTCTTCTGCACCATCTTGTATGGAATTTATAAAAGTGATCAAAGGGCCACGAACGGATCCGTGACTCAATGTGAACACCAAACTTTCGGCGATAATGGCCGAAAGAAAAAGGAGGAGACGTCAAAAGGCGGAATGGAATGCAAACTAAAATGTCTATGGAAAATAGGGTTGCCACACTAAGAGAATCGTAAATGCTGTTAGACTGGGCCTCCACGATCCGATCTGTCATCCGATCACGCGCAGCGATATTTATTTACTTATTTTTAGATATGTGTTTTACTCACGTACCTAGTTATTTAAATTTTTTTTTTATAAATATAGTTTGGTGTGGTTTATAAAATACAAACTTCGGACAAAGACATTCGATAGACCCTAGGTGTATTAAAATGTCCCTTATTTTAAAATAATTTAAACTGTGTAAAATGCTTACCATTAAGTTTGTATTTGATATTATATTTGATACCGAATAACTAAGTGCAAACTTAGTCATAAGTCATTTATTCATTGCAAACCAGTACATTGGGACTTAATCCTAATAATACATGGACCCCGGTAGGGTGTAGCAATATTTGTTTACTTAACATAATTTTTTTGTACATTATTTGGTTACTTACATCTATGCAGAAACTGTTTTTATGCATACATTTGGAGATTGCTAGTTCAACTGGTTAGTATGAAAAAGTTAGAATAATGTTAGCACAACTGATGATTGAGTCTGTACGTCTAGCATAACTGGCCGCGACTTCGTTTCTCGCGCGACAGAGCATCACCTGTCACTGTCACACTATATTGAAAGGAAAGAGATAGGTAGCTTTTGTCGCGCGACAAAGAGTCGCGTGTCACAGTTGTGCTAGAGGTACTGGCCAAGTTTATACATAAAAATTATGTACACAACACGGGAGGTAATAAAGAAAGTTGATAAAGCGCTGAAAACAAATCTATACTGAATACGAATCAATACGAATTGCCTGGCTTGTCGATATTTGGGCCCCGTTTCACGAAGCTACATGTTACAATTTTACAAGTCTTAACTAGCAACATTGGCCAAATCAACCAATGGCGTTGTTGTATTTGACCAATGTTGCAAGTGTAGACTTGTAAAATTGTAATTTGTAGCTTCGTGAAACAGGGCCCTGATAGTGTAATGTAAGATACTTTAATATTTAACAATTGATGATATCCGGTTTCTTGTCTACGATTCTATTTCATTTGCATTGCAAAAGTGTTGCTGGTTAAATACTTAAAAGCTAATTTAAAAAAAAATCAAGTGATTTAGTATAAAAATATTTTTTTATAAAAATAAAATAAAATAAAAATGATTTATTTCAGATAAAAAACCCATACACAAATTAAATTATTACATTTTAAATGAAATGAAATTGCTAAATGATAAAATGCTATGAAATAAATAACTAATTAAATTAAAGGAAAATTACAATAACGACACGACATTACGATGGGATTTACTTTAAAAAGGTGTGCGACACTGTGTAAAGATCATTACTTCTTTGTTACTTTGTACTTCTCCAGTGATGATCTTTACCCAGTGCTTTGTCATGGGGCAGTCCAAGCGATCAGCAAACAGGCTCAGGGCGGTGTTGGAACTGCCGCGCACTCTGTTCAACAGAGACGCAACTCTCTTCCTTATGATGGCGTGAAAGCCGTCAGTGCGCGCCTCTGTGAACATACCCGATGCGCTGCAGCGACGCGGCAGTTTCATCAGCATCCTGAATATGTTATTATATTGGACCCTGAGAGTATTGTATGTGCGCTGCGTATGACTCACCCACAGGCTAAGCTATAAGGTTTGGCAATAAGCCTTAAACAGTGTGAACTTGACCTCCAGCGTGCAGCCAGCAAACTTGCGCGCAATCATGTTGCCTCGCACAGACAAAGCCCTCCTCTCCTTCTCTATGTCCGTGTCATCCCTCAAGTCTGACGTGACCATATGACCCAGGTATTTAAACTGGCTTACTACCACTAGAGCAACGCCGCCCAGCTTTATCGGAGGAACAACTGTCGGGTTATATTTATTCAATTTGAATATAACAACTTCACTCTTTTTAGAGTTGTATTGTACCTCAGACCATGCTTTTTAATTCACTTTTTTAAAGGTCCGTACAAATTTTAGTTTTAACATCAAACTAGTGCTTTGTCCCGTTTGTTTCGGATACCGGTTTTGAATGTAATCCCTGATTAGAATGGTAATGTCTTTTATACTTTCCCATCACACAGGATATAACCACAGTATCAAAGTATAAAGACAACCAAGTAGTTCGTCTTCGCCGTTTAGGAGCGCGCGACACCTGAGCGTGCCTAAGACACAGGGCTGCCGCTCGTCGGTTCTGTAAAATACCTACTTACTACGAACGTAACTTTTATTAGGTTGACCTCGATCGAACAAACAATCGTTCGAGGTCAACCTAGTAAAAGTTACTTATTTCAATATGAAAGTATCTGATCGCAAACATCTGTTGTTAATGTTGTTAAGTATAATAGTTTAAATAAATTAGTATTGGTATGTGTACATGTAAGTAACGCAACGATATTTCGGCTCGTTTCATAAAACCACTCTCGTGTTTAAGGCATTTTATGTATCAATAGAATCAACTACTATTTAATAAGTACACGTTTAAAAAATCTGTTAATTTTACTCATCACTGTCAAACAAAATAATTATCTACTATATTTAATTGGTATAGTTTGATCACAAAACTATCAAACATTCTATAAATGACTTAAAATATAACATTTATATAGGTACTAATAAAATACACATCTTTCGGGATCCTTAGGAATGCAGAAATATGACAATTCTGGATTTTGCGCATTATTCTTCAAACATCCGAACACACTGTCTTCTATACTTTGCTTCGTCCGCAGACATTTTGAACGTTCGACCGCTCGCGACGATAGCTCAGCCCTGACTAAGCACGCGGCGATGCTTGCCTGTGGTGCGTCCGTACACGGCGCGCACACGGCGCGCACACATGCGCGCTACCGATGTACCTTTTATCGGAACTAAAACTACCGTATACCGTGACAGTATAGTAGCAGTAATTTTTCCTCCTACAAAAGGTACATAGCGCGCTTGAATGTGTGCACGCCCTGTACATACGAACACACTTCAAGCAAAGATTTATGAATGCATAAGAATGCTCCAGTATGGATCGCACTCATACAGACGCGCGATGGTGCGTCTGTGTAAATACGTGTCGCGTGCTCCTCAACGGCCAAAGTTGGACTACTTGTTCGTCTTAAATACTTTGGTAGCACCCTACATATAAGGTCCTAATTTATTAGTTGCAGATATTTTTACAGCTGATAGTACTCGGTCTCTGGAGTATATTAAAGCATGAAACATTATAGCTTTTACGATGTTTTTTTTGGAGAAAAAGGAAAAACAAATTTGCTACATAATACCCTGTTAATGTGATTACTAAATGAAAACTCATTGAACAGATTCTAGTAGCTCTTTTACGTACCACTTAACTGTAACTGGCCACTTCACGTAGATAAATTAAATGACATTTGCAGTTTTCCCGCCGAACCGTTACGACATTAACGGCAAAAAATTGTTGATATGACAGATAGTGTTATTGTGACATGTGATAATGCACATGATGATTTTTTTTAGACGAAATTATTATATTTTTTTTTGTTAGGTAAATGAAATCAGAAAAGTTATATGAAAAGATTTCTTAATTTCTATTTAAAGTTAATTATTTTAATGTAAAGTATAATGTGTTAAAATATCTGCAACTAATAAATTAGGACCTTATATATAAAAAAATATATATATATTTCTGCAAGTAGGCCCTCAAGAGCTCTTTTACCTGTCTGATTCTATTATTTTCTCTTCTTTTCTTATGAAATTGTATTCCGATGTTAAACCGCACTCTCCTTTAAAATGTCCTCCCTCAAGGACACCAAACGAATGATATTCTCGCTCCTCAAAGTTCAGGATTTCTAATATTTAAATTAAGATTTGCAAGTCACTTTACTCTCAAAAATTGGTTGATTGACTAGTGTCAATGATACTTGGAATTTGAAGCCTGTTTCTTTCCACTGCCAAATAAATACAGCTTGCCAGTTTTTATTCTTAGACTCTGCAATATCCTTTTAGCTCTAAGGAAACTCTGCAGCTGGCAACACTGAATTTAAGAGTGACATCAATATAATAACAACATCAACACATTGATTGATATAAACATCTTTACTTCTTAAATATCCTGTAAATCCTGTTTGAATTATTGATCGTCGTCCAGACATCGGGTTCAGCTGTGTCGCAGCCCATAATTTAACAGAAGAAACAAGCCGGTAAGTGGGAAGGATAAATACTTATTTATTGTTAAGACAAGATGTATTGAAATCTAGACATAAATGTAGGTACCTATTTAACTAGTTTTAAATACAAAAAATACTGAAGGATTTGTAGCGTGTTTTTAAGTGAACTGTGTTATTTCTATTTTACTCGGGAAAATTTTAGTGTTTAATTAAATCTATCTTTTTACTGACTAACATAGTGCGTAACGATTTCGATTTGTTTATTTGGATACCTACATTAACCCTAAATATACCGCATATACATATATTGAAGTAGATGTTGCAAGGCCTAGCTTGCGTGTAATTTTTGCGTAGGTGGCTGGATTTCCGAGCGTTTCAACTGTCGTCATCACCAATCTCGAAATTAATTAAGCTCTTCTTAATATTGTCTTCGGTTTCCGCGATTATCACTCATAAACGGGTTATATACCCGTGACCACAAACGCTGAAAAGGGTTACGAAACGTTGGGACTTAAAATCTAGTAATATTCGTGATTTAACCTGTTTAAGTTGTTTTATTACTATGAGACTCTTCTTAAGTCTGTTATTTAATATTTTGCGTGTGATTATTTGTCTGTTATATTTCTCTTGTTAAGTGAATGAATATAATTCTTATGAGAAAAAAATTGTTCTTATTAGAATAACGAAGTTCACTGGGACAGCTAGTCTTTTAATATATTAACATTGGTTTTTCATACATTCATTATTATCACAAAGTTATTATCTACTAGTAGCGTGGCGTGAAAAATATCATTGGGCAAGTTGGTGCAGATTTGGCATACATTTTCCTTAAGGGCCGATACAGACGGACTGCATGCCAGCTGCGATTTGGATGGGAACTGCATCACAACTGCGAAGTCGGCGTGCAGTTGTGATGCAGTCCCCATACAAATCGCAGCTGACATGCAGTCCGTCTGTATCGGCCCTAAGAGCTGTAGAATAAGGTACTCAAATGCCTGATATTAGGTAAGCCGGTAGGAATCGAGTTTTTTGGACTCCACACTACTGTTATCTACATACTTGGTAGGTATTTTGTGATAAATATTTTTGCACTTGTTTGCTGTTCGCCATGCAATTGATTTTCTATTGTCTTCACATTTTATGTAAAAAAAATACTAATTCTATCATTTCAATGCATAGATATCAACAATCTGAATCTGCAAATTACTTCATCATCATAATAGGGAATATGCATGATTTTTTTTATCCCGTTGCTTAGCAAAATATGAAAATATTTATAACATACAAATAAAGTGATATAATTAAATTAAAATCGGCTGAGAAATACGGAAGATATGAACATTTTAAAGCACTAATTAGACAGCGATTAGGCAGAGAGATCCGATACAGACTATGACAAGGCCGCCATACAAACTCCATACTATATTCTGTTTTGCTAGAAAGAGATATAGGTAAGAAATAAATAAGCTCATATCTTGGTTATTTTTATAATTATTCGGAAAATATTTTTTTCCTACTGTTTCTTATATAAATGAGTACTTAGTAAAGTAAAGAATAACCACATTTTTATTCAAAAAAAACCCGACCGCGGTGCACTTGGAAACTGCATAAAATCCGCCATTATGTTTATTTTAATGAACTTCATACTCAGTGACACACGCGCCATCAAGACGAATCTAATGAGGTATCATTTATCAAAATCGGATGTGCCGCTGAGTAGTTACGAGCGGACATAAGAACGGACATACATACATACTTACATACATACATACATACAGTTCAAACACATAACCCTCCTTTGGGCTTCGCCGCAGTCGGGTAAAAATATGCATATTCCCTATTGAGGTTCTCAATTCTGAATTCATGGCATTGCGTACTATTTCACTATTCTCTACGACAACATTTTAAATATTATGCATATCTTACAAAGGCGATAAAAATATCTGTACATTCTTAGGCCCCAGACATAACTGTCATTTTAGAAAACTTTATCACTTCATCGGTATAGATATTTTTGATGTGGTCTATACTCCACTCCTCCAAAACTCAATGATGAAAAAAAACTTCATTGGCAGTTTGCAATAATAAAAAATAGTAAAACAATAGTACATAGTAGAGGCCGGAAAGTAAGGGGTTGCCGGGCGAGTACATTATAGATGGCCGAGCGAAAGCGAGGTGAATTTTAAAAGCTCATTTCCATAATATATCACACATGTATATTTCCATTTCAATTCAATAACAACAAGAAACACGTTCAACAGCCCGCGCTCTTCGCCAATACGTTTACCTACTATGTTCTAGCACACCTACCTCCTGGTGCACCAATGTTGGTACTAAAAAAAAGTGATAAACCAGTAACGCAGCCCAGCGGTAAATAGCTTAACAAATTATGGAAATTTTGGACTGCTAGCGCCATACTACGATGAAAAGAACAAGTTTATTAGATGGACGTTGATAAAATAGCCATTTATTTATTTATTTATTTATTTTATTAATAGGGAAACATACAGCAGATAATAACACAAAAAATTGATACAAATAATGTTGATACATAAGCCATGGCAGCTTCCACTGAAAGTTTATACAATTTTGCTCAAAGTGTACTTAAGTCATTAGCTCATTGGTATAATATTTCACATACTTAATCTATAAAGAGTTAACATGACTAACACAGAGTAGTACCTAAGTAGATACTGAAGTAACTGAGTTACATACTTAACAATAATCATAATTATATATATATATATATATATATTACATGTTCGGTGTGAAGTTTTTATTTATCTTTTTAGTAGGTATTTAACATTATTTATTTTTCACTTTTTTAATTGCTGAAACAAATTGAGGATATTTAAGATGAAATAAATCTAGATTATGATATTTTTTATTATAAGTATTGCATGCTCTCGTTATGTAACCGTTTTTAACATAAGATTTGCGACTAAACGAGGTTGAGAATAATGTATTTAAAGATAGTTCTCAGTAAGGGTGGTGCTTCCGGTATCACTCCTCGGGTCACAATGACTTGAGACTGATCTTGTGAAGGAACTTTCAGGCTGGAAGGTAGAAGGTCCGTCTCCCAAGTGCCCTTTATGCCCCACTAGTTCAAAGTGAAGCTGAAGGCTCGAAGCGTTCCAGGTCGTCTTATGCAAACCATACTTATATCAATCTCATTTTTTTGAGGCTGAATGCCGAGCTCCTCTGCAAGCGCACGATATCCGTAGTAAGTCCAACGGAGGCCGAAGGCCAAGTACCGCTTTGGGTAAAAGGCACATGTTTAACTCACCCAAACCGTATATGAGTCTCATTTTCGGGGGCCCAAAGCTGCAAAGCCGAAGGCAAGCTAGAATCTTGTTTAAGTCTTTTTCGTAGTCAGGTTTTAATTTTTAGCAATTTTTTCATTTGTAGCGCATTTCTTTTTAGAGACGGTTACGGAACCCTACACTGAGCATGGTCCGACATCCTCTTGGCCAGTTATGTTCATTAAGAATGTATTTTGACAATCATGGCGTAAATACTTACCTATCTATCTGTCTATCTATTGCCCAGTTAAATAAAAAATTGCTAGCCCCGATTAAAATAACACAAGCACTCTGTTAATTCTCATAATTTTTACGTTCCAGGTAAATAACGGCATCCACAATGGCCGACTCCTTGGTAGACTTAATGAAGCAAATGACAATAAACCAGTACTCAGTGGGTTCGCATCACTGGGTGCATGTCACACATGTGAACGATCCTGGAGACTTCTACGCTCGACCCACGTCTTACAAGGACTACCTGCCTATCTTGAAACAATATGATGGACCAGCAGACCCCTCTATACTTCACCTCGGGGCCACCACTGTGTACAGGTCCAACATTAAAAAGCGACATCTACGTGGCACAATCAAAAACATCAGAGAAGAGGATGGTAAGACAGTATATGACTTGTTCGCTATAGATTATGGATTTTTTGAACCGTCCGTGCCTGTGGAAAGTATTAAGAAGCCGCTTGACTCTGGCCCTTGGCCGGGGACGGTGCTGCATTGCCAGCTGGCGGACTGCGCACCGAAAAAGAACGAAGGGTTTGATGCGGACGCAACTGAAGCGATGGTGTACTACCTGGGCACGGAAAGAGCCAAAATGATAGTGCGGGGAAACACCTCCGATGGAAAATATATTGTTCAGTTGTACAACACTTGCCCGGAGGACATTGCCACCATGTTGGCCCTGACAAACTACACCTGCATCGTCGGATGCGCCAGCAACGCCATTGCCAGAATATCCACCATTACTCCCCCAAAGCTGTACTACACGTACAAACAACTTAAAGCCGGTGACACACTCCGAGTTAGAGTGCAGTCCGGAGACTCTTTAAAAAGTTTCTATGTCTGCGACGTTGATGACCACAAGCAGTATTACAAAGAGTACAGAAGCCTGAAGGACTTCATTTGCCGTGAGGATGATTTTCATGCGGAAAACCTGAAGCCGGGCAACGCCCTGGCCGTGTTCTCCGACTGGCAATCAAGGTATGAACGGGCTATTATAAGAGAAGTTGTTATACCTCAGAAGAAAGCGATAGTCCAACTGGTAGATTGGGGTAGTATGTCAGAGATTGACATTGATAGGAATCGGTTGAAAGTGCTGTCTCGGGAATGTTATTTCCACAGACCAGCTTTTGCTATTTATTGCCAAGCGGAAGAGAGTCAGGTCTGGGACAACAGGCTCCACCGTTTACTGCGGCAAGGCTACGAATTTGATATAGCTATTAAAGAAGTGGGATGCGAGCTTAAAACTCCAAGCATAGTGAGTATTTTGATGTCACCGCCGAAGTCCGATTTTGATAAAGCATTTTCTACAAAGTAGTTTGTTAGTTAGTATAACAAAAATCTTATGAATATTGTAAGGCCAAAAGATCATCTTATGAATTTAAATATGTAACTCCCCCGGGAGTTATCGTGTCCCGGTACAAAAAATCCCGGGAATGGAAACCCTAGTAGATAATCTGATTTGTATGACAGTAGGTATTTACTCAGTATTTCTACAGGTAGTTCTAAAGCGACCCGCCCACTTACAATATATTGTGCACAATGAATTGTAGCGCAATGTATTGAATACTACCTTGCACTTACACCGCGCAATATTATTATTATGGAACAAAAAACTTAAATATAAAGGTTAAAAATTGCGCAATATGTAATGCATTACATTACAGACGACACAGTAATGTGAGGGTTTGCAAGTGAATTAAATACTCACACACTCTTTCGTTCAATGATTGCGTAATCGACAATTATATCTACATATGGTCAATAATTGTGCACAATATTGCGCAGTTATATTGTAGGTGAATGGTCCGCCTAATACGGATTTACTCTTCTCTCTCTCTTACCTTCCCGCCCAGTGGCATGTTTCATGAAGCTACAAGTTACATTTTACAAGGTGTAAACTAGCCACATTGGTCGAACCATTCAATGTTGTTGACCAATATTACGATTTAAGATACTGACACATTTGCTCAAAAATAAGCATGCTCAAAAGCAGCATGCTCGGCAGCTGATTGATGAGATTTGCCAGTAATAGAAATTTGACTTTTAAACGGAGGTGTTGTCATGTTCCATGTCGCTTTAAGCTCTATGCAAAAATCAAATGTAGTCAAATTGCGTTCTAGACGTAGACAGTCCAAGACCAACCCATATTGAACCTTCTTGTTTCAAAAAAGTTATAAGTGCTTTTTGAAATAAAGTTTATCCAATCGCAGCGCGGAACTCAAGTTCAGTTTCGGTTTCCGCTGTAGTTTCGGCTGAATGGCAGCCAAAACTGAAACTAAGCCGAAACCGAACCAAAGTTTGGTCGGACTCTAAACAGCGGTTCATTTTTGACCATGCTCATTAGTAGCAATGGCTGTGCGACGACTAGACACACAACATGCCACTAAGTATCATGTGCTCACTAGTGGCACGCTTTCGTGCTACTAATATTTAAGCACATATGGGTGAATCAACTTTTCTTTGTCAACAAAATTTCACCTTCTCCGACTAAAATTGAAAGGAAATCTTTCTTCGGATATTTTTTGAATAAAGTGTATGCTCATTTAAAAGACAGATAATAAAGCTACGTAAAGCAAATATTTTTTATTATAATTTGTTTATTATAACTTGTTTATAATCAGTGACCCAACGGACATAGCTGTCCCCCACTTTTGTATGAAAATAAGGGTCATCCGCTGGGTCACGCTATTTATTTGTTAAAAACTAGTTTTTTTTACCTAATCTATCTCTAGATGCCAGATCTTGTTTCATTTAAATCATGTTAGAAAATGCAAAAGGTGAATAAATAAGGAGAATCTTTGCATAAAGCAAAAAAAAAGTTGATTCACCCATAATGTCATGTCAGTACCTTTACACTTGTATTATTCACAAGCAACATGTAGCTTCGTGATACGGGCCTGAAAAGGTGAAGGTTGAAAAAGCAGTATTGTTTTGTATTTACGACATAACTACATGACTGAAAAATATTTTGGATGATTTTTTTGGAATCCGAAAGAACATTTGTTATTTTTTTTGTAGTGTCATTTATTAGTAGTGTTATTGAGAGACAATGGTTTAATTTTAGTGTCAATTACTAGTTTAATAGGCAAAGTATCCATTCAGGTAATGAACTTTGTACACATCAATATCTGATACGATACGACCTTATAACTGTTGGTACACCGCCCTGCAGAGGGCATTTACCTACCGGATATTATCCAACGCGATTAGAATACGATTCCGAAGTACCGTTAGCACAAAAGTACATACAATGAATAAATGTTTCTTACCGTTTGACGTATCAACAAACCGCGATTAGAATACGATTGAGCACATATGTCATTTTTTAATGAATACATGAAGTCAATGGTAGAGTGTGCAGATAAATGAAAATAGTTATGTGAGTAGGTACGAAAAAGTTCTAAAGCTTGGAAACGTACATTATATTAGCTCCTTAAATAATGTAGAAATAATGTAATAATTATATGGAAAATAATGACGACTTTATAGTACATTACACAACACGGGAGGTAATAAAGAAAGCCTCGCTTGCAGCTCGGGCCGCAAACTTCTGCGATCTCGGCCTTTCTTTGTATTACCACCCTAGTTGTGTAATGTGCTATAAAGTCGTCATTATTTTCCATATAATTATTACATTATTTCTACATTATTTAAGGAGCTAATATAATGTACGTTTCCAAGCTTTAGAACTTTTTCGTACCTACTCACATAACTATTTTCATTTATCTGCACACTCTACCATTGACTTCATGTATTCATTAAAAAATGACATATGTGCTCAATCGTATTCTAATCGCGGTTTGTTGATACGTCAAACGGTAAGATTTACAAATTAATCAATCAGTTTTACAGCTGTTAGTATAAGGTATTTTAACTAAGTATGTATACTTTTTTTTTTCTTAGTATGTATACTTAGTATTCGTAACTACAGTTAAGAGGCCAACCATTCTATTTATTATGCCACATACCAAAGGAGGAGGCGGCCCAAACGTAAAAAAAAAAAACTAATGATTAATCCGTTTACAGCGCACAAAAGTGCCATTAAATGATTTTTTAAGTTGTTGATTTAAGCGTGTTTAAAATCCTACGTTTAAGATACATTCACCAAACGAGTTAGTTGAGCCACTTTCCACTGTTCTTAATTTAGCTGTATAACGCAAATGTTATCTGTCGTGTGCCCGAAGTACGCCCGATACACGGCTAAATTAACAACTGTGACAAGTGGCTCAACATTACCGTGTGGTACCTTACATTATATTTTAATTATATAAAACAAACTCTACTATTTAAGTTTAAGTTATGATTAGAATTAAGTTGATTTAATTATTCGCTTCTTCGCAATCGCAGTAAGATCCGACCGAGATCTCTGTCTCGATTTCGCTCTCGGCTAACAAGCGCCGAGATTCTCGACTCGGCCCGGCCAAAATGCGCCTAGATTCTCGTTCTCAGCTATAAAACGCTGCGCGGATTCGACAAGAAAAGGTTTTGAATGATTGAGAAATTACTTAGATTAGATATACGGATCTCTTATTACATCACTCGTATAAGTGAGTAACTAATACATACATTCTTCAGTTTCATAGAAAAGTTATGAAAGGACTGTGACGAGAAATTTTGACCTATAAGGTGCTGCCAGCACGTCAATCGTCAATTTTTCATTTCCGTCACATGCTTAAAAACTTTTTTCTCGGGCTAGGTCGAATTATTTTAATCTCGGTCTGGGCCGAGACTTAAAAAGTTCTGGGACCTTTTAGATATAATCACTGCCATACATAAGGCACACACTCACGGACTTTCACTGTTGAGGCATTTAGGGTTCACCTTACAATAGTCGTGTCATAGATTGTGTATTACATGACAAAATTAGGCTGAACCCTAAATGGCTTAACAATTTAAGTCCATGGCCGTAGCTTTCTCTTTGTCTAACTGATGATATCGATACCTTTAGACTCAAAGGGCGTAAACGCCGCAGGTTTTAATGGCGTTTACGCCCTTTGAGTCTAAAGGTATATCGATATATATACCACAGAACGGGATTTTATCGCGGTACAGTCAAATATACAATGACTTTGTATGTATTTCTAAACTTTTGTCTGTGGAATTAGATTAAAAATCGTATACATACATATTCATAGACTCGACTGAAGTACTTTATACCAAAGATGAAGTATGCCTTAAGGCCGCTAATGGTACGACATTTAAGTTAGGTAATATATACCAAAATGTTATATTAGTTTACATTTCAAAATTAAATTTTGAGAGATAAAGAGATAACTTATTCGGGGTAAAGTCGCGGTCTTTAATATGTGACCCATCTAAGGTTGAAATGTTATGGTTATGTGTCAACTGTGAATTGAACTGAGCTACCTCATTGCATATGAGTTTTTAAATAAGATTACTGGGGAATGGGTCACAAATTAAAGATCGTGACTGTACCTACCGTTTTGCTGACAAACTTTGCATCGAATTTTCGTTTCGTCAACATTTTTTTTCTTCAGAAACCGTAATATTGTCGTATTTATGTAGATACAAGAAATGTATTACTACCATTAATTAGCACTTTTATTTATGTTTTTAAATTTAATGAAAGTCGAGCTTATTGGAAACGTGACAGAGCATACATGGTGATTTGAGAGACGTGAGCAGGACCAACAACTGTTAAAAATAAACTTGTAGTATTTATGTTGGGTTGTGCCCTCCCTAAATCCGCGTTTGTATGCGCGTTGTGCGCACCCATTAGCTGTAACCAAGGACCTTAAAATAAATAGCCGGACAGAGCATCGCTAACAAATAACTGAAGCAAGTCTAATCCGCCGGCTACCTATGTGTGCATGCTGCTCGCAATAGGAAAAAACTATTTGATGTGTGCGTGCGGCTCGTATGTACAAGCAGCCGGCGTATTAGAAATGGCTTCAGTTCTCTGTTGGCGAGCCTCCGTCCGGCTATTTATTTTAAGGTCCTTGGCTTTAACATGTCGAGTCGTGTGCTCCCAGTAGCTCGATCACACATGAGGAATCCGCGAGAAGTCAAGTCAAGGTGGTCGCGGCTAGCCAACCTGCTGGTAGGTTTGTAGGCTCCACCTGGTCCGATTCCTACCCAAGAGTCGTAGGTCAAGTCAGCTGTTAAATAAAAGAGATGCCTTGTACATGGGTCGATTTCAGAGCGTTTCGACATCGGCGATTTTTTCATTCGTATTCCAGCAAATACAGAGTGAATTTTAAATCGTGAATCGTAACTACTTTTACCGGTAACGCTACTTAAGACTAATACAGAGCACTAGTGTTAATTACAATTAAAGACCCGCTTAATTAATTATGAACAAAATGGTGGATGCGCTTATACCATTAATCGTAACAAAACTGAATTATTTTATGAGTAAATACGATTTAAATAGGTACTTATGTTGACAATGTCGACGATGTTGACATTATTGACAATACGTGTCAATTCTATCCAGCCAACTTCAATATTAGGAGGTTGGATATCTAATGTTGAAATTTTCATGACAAGTACAAAACATGAATGTGGGGTGACCACGAGATTTTAAAAATTAGGATAAATCAAATTAAAAGTGGACAAAATAAAAACATACTTAATTTAGGTTTAAAAGCATTGTAAGTTAACTATGTATAGACTACAAAAAAATTATTACGATTCACGATTTAAAATTCATCCTGTATAGCAGCAAGCGGTGGTGATCACAGTTAACTTTTACTATAAACGATAGCCGGTATCGAGGCTACACATGATTTAATCAAAAGTTGTAGCCCTTCGCGGTAAAAGTCGAGTGACACTAATGAAATAAAAAAAACGCCTGAAATCGACCCACATTCGAGTTCATGTACATCTACAGTCTACCTACACACTTGAGTATAAAGGCGTTTTCAGATATTTTTGTTCCCTTATATGTATAGATATGTAAATGAACTCGACTGTACTAGCTTTGCTGTTTCGACTTTATTTTGTAACAACAGCTCAATGCTTATTGGACGATGGCAGCTGTCATCACTAACTGAAGAAAGACTTATAATGTAAAACTAACAACGATATTATGTATTCTATAGTTAATAATATAGGATATCCATGGATTGGATATGTGACTGGTATACGTCGTACACTGATTAACATGATTTTGTGCAAATTTATCAATTGTTACCAGACTGTTGTATGTCGGTTTAAAATAAACGATTCAGACAAAAGCGTTGTGATACTTTTATTAGTAGGATAAACCGGCAATAACTGACCACATAAGACAATGCCATTCAGTCATTTTCCATATTGACACTAAACTATGAAGAAACCACAGAAATATATCGGGATATAAGAAAATAGTTCGTCGTCATACAGTCGCCATCAGATATATCTGAGCTGTCAGTGTGCTCATAAATATCTGAACACGGCTCTAATACTATGAAAATAGAGCCGTGTTCAGATATGAGTACACTGACAGCTCAATATCTGATGGCGACTGTACAAATGTATGGGAACCACGCGTGTAACGCTTTTCGCTTAGCGTTTGACGCCAAAAGTATAATTTAGTGATGGAAAACATAAATTTTCCATTTCATTTGGTAGTATTTGAACAATTATTTATACCATTATTATCAGATTAAAATATCTGATAACAATATTGACGGCGACCGGAGTTAAGAGGAAACAGTAAGGTGGAGAGAATTGAAAATTAGGTATTTGTAAAATGTGTCGCTGTCCCGCACTGCCCGCCTCTCCCGAGCAGAGCGCGATATAGAGACAACTGCAGCTTGGACCGAAAATACCTTATAAAATTTCATGAAAACAACGTTTCGTAGTCCCCTGATTTCTTCCCCAAAACGTAACCTATTTAACTAATTTTTTCATTAAACATTAAAGAAAGGCTTTGGCCGTGTTCCTATGTTTTCCTTTTTTTTAATAATCTAGTCAAATTTGTTTTCTGGATGTGTGAACACAGCGGAAAATCTGTCATTTTTTTTGGTTTTTGAAGGTTAATATCTCTTTTGAGAATCAATTTATCATAAAAAGGAAAACATATTATAGGAACATATCAATAGTAGCCATAGATTTTTGGACAAAAAATGATTGCTCTACTGGCATTATCCAGGGAGGAAACAGGGGACTACGTTTGTATGGAAAAACTGCCCTCCTGTTTCCTCTTAACGTTCTCCAAAGTAGGTAGGTCGTCGCCACTTCTTTTTATCACGCGAGCTACATACACTTTTTCCTTCTACCTTCATATATTTATGTGGAAGATATCCACAATGCTTCAGATGCAGTGTGTAACGTATGCCAGCGCCCGCCTGTCATAAAAGCCGCCTCGCTTGCCTTCCTGCCGGACTGCCGTCCCGCCGGGCTCAGCCAATGCCCAGCCGAGCTCTGCCGAAGCTCAGCCGAATGCCGCCGCATTCGCCGGGCATGCCAGCCCCGCCAATCAGCCAGACATTAGTCCCCAAAACCTCTATGGTGTTTTCCCACATATTGTTATTGTGGCAACACAAGAGTGAAAATGACAACTGCCAACGAGACGCGATGCGATGGCGCGAAACGAATTACCTATAAAGTTTGGATTGTCGAAATAATTGCTGTCTAGAAGAATAAATCCCTCCATCATTGAAAACTAGAAAAGAATTGGTTTCTCTTTCGCTCCTCGTTTTAAGTGCAATTTCTTAAATCGAAATTTAGTATAAGTTTATGCAACTATGATGCAACAGATACATTATGAGAGGCTTTATAAAACGACGGTCCGAAATTTTCTTGGCAAAACAAAAGACTGTCACAATCACACTAGTTTTAGAAACATTTTTTTATCGATATCGATAGTTGTGTAATAGTATAAAAAACCGCCCAACAAATAAAAAAATATATTTAAAACAAAATTTTACGTGAGGTTTGTAAAAAATCTATATAGAGACTGACGCAATTTCTACTTCTAAATCCACGTCGGTACATTCAGCAGCACATGACATTTTATTTGTTTTGTGATAGTGATAGGAGTAGATAATCAATAATTTCTCAACATTATCTGGGTTATTCTTCAGAAATATGTCTCCTCTGGCTCTTTTTCATACTAAATCTATGGAGACAGAGGAATAAGTCGCAGACATACTTCCGAAGAATAACCCATCTCTGTTTCGTTTATCACTATAAGCCATTGATGTATACTAAATGAACGTTCAACTTCCCTCGACGTCAAGGGAACAAATAAATAAAACTCATTGTAATTGTAGTGATGTTCAGGTTTGGTAAGCTTTGGACGCGTACAATTTTGTATATAATATTTTTTTTTAATTTGGAGGATCATTTTTTTCTTCTGTTACACAAGTATCGATATCGTGAAAAAAATGTTTCTAAAACTAGTTCGATCGCGACAGCTGTGCCTTACGTGTCGCGCGCTCCTAAACAGCGAAGACGAACCACTTGTACTTTGATGCATTTGTATGTACGATGTTAAATAAAAAACCGGTCAAGTGCGAGTCGGACTCGCGCACCGAGGGTACCGTACATACTCATAAGTAGATACATGAATAGTTCAAGAAAAACTGTATGGCGATTAGTTTAGTGGGAGCAAATAAGTATGTGTTAAGATTTTTGCAAATTTCTCAAAAACGGTGCAAGTTAAAAACCGAAATATTTTTCCTGTAATATTTAGGATGACATTATCAATTGGTAGGTACATAATTATTACAGATTTTTCTGTTCAGTAACTTCGAAGATAATAGGGGGACTGGTATTTTTTTAACGTTTTTCGCCATAAATCAAAAAATACTTATTTAAAAAAAAAAACAAAAAGGGCGTTTTAATCTGCAAGACAAGCCCTTTCATTTGATACCCCATTCGATATACTAGCCCTACTTTCAATTTTCAAAGTCCCATTACGGACCCCTTTAAAAAAAAAGTCAAGAAGTTACAAGATTTTTTTTTACATCCAATAGGCTCGTGTTAGCGGTTCTTAACACTATTCCAAATTTCAAGTCGATAGCATCAGTAGATCCTGTGACAGACGGACAGACAGAGTCGCACCATAACGGTTCCTTTTTTACCATTTTGGTACGGAACCCTAAAAACCAACAAAACTACATATGCCATAGTCTAACATAGTTACACAGTAATACCCCGCTTTACGTGAAGAAAATCGCGTTATGCGAAATTCGCGTATAACGGGGTCAAAGCAAAACGAAGAGAATATTGAATTGTTGTGATTTGCCTAAATACCTCAAGCCACCCCGCCATGCTGTTTTTAAATTAGACCAATCCGGACGAGCGCGTAAAGCGGGGCACTATAGCGCGAAAATTTGAAATGCGCGTATAGCGAAATCGTGTAAAGCGAGGTCGCGTAAACCGGGCATTGCATCCGAGTGCTTGACGCTGTCCCAGTAGCTGCCAGTGTGAATAGAGATACGCCGTTCCCGGGAATATTTCAACCCAGGAATAGGGTCCGGTTAATGCCCGGTCCCGTATTGTACAGCCTGATAATTGGCGACCCCAAAAATGGTCGCGGATTATCGGGCCGGGCTTTATCGGGTCGAGCTTTCTCGCCCTGTACAGATAATGCTCAGCCCGATATTTCGAAGCCACGTTTGGCACAGGGTGATAATGTACAGGCCGATAATTGGTGACCAGTGATTCGAGCCCAATGGCTTCGAATTATCGGGCCGAGCATTATCTGTACAAGGTGATAAAGTTCGACCCGATAATGCCCGGCCCAATAATTGGAAGCCTCCTTGTTTTAGGTTAGGTTCGTAAGTCAGCAGGTGTCCTTTAGAGCAGAAATAGAAGCCTGTCGACCTGCGGACTTTATTTTGGCTGTGCATTATCGTCTCCCAGTGACATCGCAGAAGAAAACTCATTAAGTGTTCCCCGCCTCGTCCAAGATTTGTTGTCTAACACTGTATGCTTTATAATTTTTCTTTTGAGGATTATTGTTTTGTTTGTGTTAACTGTGAAGAAAATGTTAGATTTAATTTTACGTAATATCGCTGTAACGAAAATATTGTGTATCGCTTTTTTGAAATTGTAACTCAAATCTATTATTCCGACTGAAGGAGTCAGTATCCATGGTCAAGAATTAAATAAAAAAAAATCTCAATCAATAGAGTCTGGCTAATGAAAGATGAGACTAAAAAATAGCGGCAAATTTAAAAAAACAACGGGTTGCAACACTGTTTATAGGGTGACAAAAACGGTAATGATACTTGAGCCGATTTTTGAGTTGTTGTCACCTTTTTAATTCTTCCGATTTTAGTGAAAATTGGTAAGTACATAGCTTTTATTAGAGTGTTAGTGTTTATTTATGATATATATTTACTCCCCACATTAGCCACGGAAAGAAAAGCAAAAACAATTCAGTAAGTATTTTCGGAAACTGTTACTTTCTTATGTTGCATATTGAGTATCAAAATCACCACAGCATACTATCCTCAGAAATCTAATGACGTTTGACACATTTGACGTTTGTATAATGTCGCCATTTAAAAAGTTTGGAATAAATGTCAGTCTCATCTTTCATTAGCCAGACTCTAACAACTTTTCTACACCGGCAAATTTAATGTTGACACACAATAACGGACGGCAACGTGACGAGCGCCACCACATCACAGGAATGATCTCGTGATAGAACAGGTACACAAAGCCTTCAACATGGATAAGTACAATCCTAACCATTTTCGAATGAGCGACTACATAGACCTCTTCGAAGCGAAGTGCACAATCGTCGGCGTGGAGGAATCTGACGATATGAAGAAAGATCTTCTGTTTAACAACATTACGCCTGACGTATTCAGTGAATTGAAGACAGCACTTATTCCCAACTTCGAAATAAGCACGTACCCAGACATAAATAAATCATGATAACGTCAGAGAAAACTTGATTTTATTCCTCCTCTTATGTTTTTACCCTGGGCAGATTTTGTTCAGTCAATGCTTGGGAATGCCAATTAACCGAAATTAAATTTTGTGTTGGAAATTCCATACCAAATAATTTTGATTTCGGTTACATTGCATTCCCTAGCATTGACTGAAGAAAATCTCAAAGAATGGATACGTATGTGGGGGCGTGTGGAGGGGGGGGGGGGGGGGGGGGGCGGCGAAATGTTTACTGCCTAAAACCACTGGGAGCACTTGTGTCGCCTTGGTACCAGTCATTCCCGCAAGATGGCTCTCTTAACCCTATATATTACTTTACTCTTTGATGTTGACAAATAAATAACACAAGTGACAAGACAGTATTTTACTACCTACTTGAATAATAACACTCCTTCTTTTGGGCAGTCGTGTAATAAATAAAATACACTTTAACGAGATCTAAACCAGTTCAAAGTTGTGCCAAAGCAGACCAGCGAAATGACTGCCTTGCCGAATGAGATACTCTCGTTAATATTCTCGAATTTATCTGCTAAAGATCTGACGATATGCCGCGAAGTGTGCACAAGATGGAAGCTTCTAGTCGACCTGATCGCTAGGAGCGACGCAGTGTGGAGGGATCATTGCGAACGTGACTTCAGGCAGCTGTACAAGGAGGCTTGGCAGAAAGCACAACCACGTCTGTTGTGGTTCCATCTTTACCGGTCCCTGTCGCTATGGCAGAAGCTACCCCAAGCCACACTACGCGTCGACGAGTTCGCCGCACCTTCGGGAGTCAGTGAAGAGATCCAAGACTTCAAAATCCTCGGAGACGGCATCATAGCAGTTCACAAAAATGAAGCAGTTGTGTACTACGATATCGAAACGTTGGAAAAATCGAATCGCCCCATCGTAACCGGCGAGTATTCGAAGTATACAGAAAATGATGATTTCATCGTTATCCACGGACATCAGCATCACTTGTTTGTAATACGTAAAGCGATCCAAAATCCAAACTTAGAAACGCACATGACGTTCGACAATGTGAAATCCTTCATGTTGGTGGAAGATAAAGTATACTTTGTCAACTTACAGGACGAGATTTATGTGTGCCCTTTAGAAGGGGATCTTAGACTCCGGTTTCTAGTCCGTTTGGATGAAGGAGTTATGGCACTGGGCTACACTAATAATCTACATGTATTGACATTGAAATACAAAATGTACTCTCTCATTGACAACGACCTTAACAACATTGGTACTCTCAGCCCCGGAGCAAATGTGCTCCACAATTTATGGCTATACAACTTCCTGGAACGTATGGACTGGCAAATCTTCGTCCAATGGATGTTTATCCTGAATCACCGCATGATTGAGGACCCGCTGCATGATATATTAGTAGTACGGAGATACGGAGATGTTACTTTTGTTGGAACAAAATCAGGAGTGCTGTATATTTACTATAAACCGTATTACAATGGTGAATATGATTTTTTGAGCGTGGAGCCTGTGAAGAAGTATAACTTCAGGGAAAAACACGACTGTCCTGTTTTATCTGATTGTCCAATCTTGCAGATAGATGTAATGGAGACGGAGGTCGGTCACACGGTGATTGTAGCCATGCCGAGGAAAATAGCCTTGCTGGACTTCATAC
Source organism: Eudemis profundana (assembly GCA_947034925.1). Classification (NCBI taxonomy): domain Eukaryota; kingdom Metazoa; phylum Arthropoda; class Insecta; order Lepidoptera; family Tortricidae; genus Eudemis; species Eudemis profundana. The sequence continues at coordinate 994,087 of OX344794.1, read as the reverse complement.
ACACTGTCAAAGTAACTGCTTCAGAGGCTATGCTGCCTTAAAATATGTGGAGTATCTATGTATTGAAAATTTGTTGGCGTTGACCTGGGGTGGAAATGGCTACTTTTAGATTTTTCGCCCGGGAAGGGTGCATTCAGCAGGCACCTCCAGACATATGAAATGCGGTCTGCTGTGTCACCCCCCAGTGCTTGGCACACGCCCCTCAATCCAAATTCAAAAGGGCAATTAACTAAGCTTACAGACTGTTCCTTCTCTATTGTTTCTCTATACTATAGGAGAATATAATACTCTTTCGAAGATGGATACCATGGATACCATTTAGTTCCTAACTACACTTAGAGTAAAAATGGGCACCTCCACATCTCTTAAATTCTGAAAATGTAAATAGAATGGATGTATGCATAGCCCTTATTATGTGGCGTTTTCTATCATAGATATTTTAGCCAGTGTAAACTCAAATCATCAGAAATATGTTCTGCCCAAAGTTAAGAAAAAACACAAATGATTTCAACAAAATACAAATGTATTTTAAGGACCTTATTACATATTTATATACTTTTCTTTAAAGATCCATAAAAGACCGGCAACGCATTGGCAATGCATCTAGTGTTGCAAATGTCTATAGGCGGCGGTGACCGCTTTCCATCAGGTGGGCCGTCTGCCTGTTTGCCAGTCTATTGCAATAAAAAAAAAAAAAAGTGAAAGTTTGTGAAGACGTTTAGAGTTTTAGACGTTTACTAAATACCTACCATGGTAATCATATGGTAATAAATGGATTGAGATGAAACTTTACATATAGGTAGAACAAGTCCTGGTCTAAAACATAGGATACCTTATATTCTGGTAGGGACTCGGTGAAATGACGGGAATAACGGAGATGAAGTCACGGGAAAGTACCTACTAGTTATAATAATCTGTAATCTAATAGGGTCAAAGAGAAATTCCATATCTTTCGTACCATTGTTTTCGGGATGCTAGGCATCTGAAAAGTGATGAATTTTATTCCTGAGGCAGGATGTGCGGTGATAGAAATGTGATGGAGGTAGGTACGAGCTCGAGAAGTTAGTCAGAAAACTTCCAATGTACTTCTGGAACAAAAGCATTAAGAGGTTAAGCCTTAAGGGGTCATCCATAAAGTACGTCATACTAATTTCGTAATTTTTTTTATCCCTCCCCGTCCTTGTCACAGTTGGTCACATTTGTGAGACCCCCTCCTCCCTAGTGTGACGTCACATATTTTGCAAGTTTACATCTAGAATAGTACATTACACTAGGGTGGTAATACAAAGAAAGACCGAAATCGCAAAAGTTTGCGGCCCGAGCTGCAAGCGAGGGACGTAAATATGCGATCGAGGGCTTTCTTTATTACCTCCCGTGTTGTGTACATCATTTTATGTCTACACTTGGCCAGAAAGCGGCTTTTTTCGTACGCGCAGCGTGCGGAAAAAGCCACTTTATGGCCAGGTGTGGCATAAATTATATATTAAAGCAGCAGTTCCGAAATTAGTTTGATTTCCATTTAACTATAATATTATCAACTTGCAAAACATATAATTTTAATAAACTCGCCAACAAGACAAGTTAAATTTTATGCCCATACAAATAGTGTTAAAAATATTCTCGTTAATAGTTCAATTTTCGCATTTTAACACTTAGATGTATTAGATCTTAAAATGTGACGTTACGAAGTTTAGGACCCCTTCCGCCCCATGTCACATAATGTCACATTTTGCCGACCCGCTCTCCCCCTGTTAACGTGTGACGTACTTTAACCCTAACTATGAATTGAAGACAGATGCTTAGTAGGTTAAGAATATCGTATTATTAAATCAGATTAATGTATTTGTTAGTTTTAAGCGATTCCAATACATTTTGGTCCTATGAGGGCCTATTACAGATTTGTGTTCGACTTTGTAAAAAGTGGAGTTCTCTACGTGATTATGTGTTTATATAAGTTATCTCATACCTGTAATGTTTATAAATCATTTTTTTTCAGGCAAAACTAAAATTTGAGATAGTACCTAGTTAGACAATCCTTAGGCAACCTGATCTCATTGTTATTAAGTAGATTAATTTTTATTGCTTATATAGACACTATAAATGTTTTTATATTGTATGTTAATGTCAACATTTAACTATATATTTTTTTATAATAAAATATATATGTTTTTAAAAGTCACATTTTTACTTACTCCCGTCTCCTATAATATTCCTTCAGTGTAATCACAGTATAAGAAAGAGTACTAGGTACAGAAGTTCGTAAGTTCGGCTCCGACCACCAAACGGAACGCACCGGATCCGACCGTCTCTCTCTGTAGAGAACGAGCACGACGAAGGTGCTGCCAACTGGTGCCGCCAATCTAAATCAAGTACCCTATCATGCTGGGGCCACTCAGCTAGGTACACAGACCTTGGTTCGAGTGCCCTAGCACGCCAACGTTTTACTCCCATGGAGCTGAGGTTCAGCTGCGGCCACTTACCACCATGCAGTCCGACTATTGTTACAGCCTTAATATAGCATTCGGCAAGACGCTGCTGCGGCCCGGCAGCCGCGACCGACCGCCGCCGCCGAACGTGACTGCTGGGCAGCGCCGCCGTAAGCATTCCGATGGCGCGACCGGGCGGCGACTGCCGACTGCCACGTCCAGTAGTCACATAGGAGTCAGTGCTAGCAGTTGTGCGATTCGGTTGGGTAGTAAGTATTAAAAATAACGATGTCTGACAATTTTTGTCTGAAAATTACGAAAGCGAAAACTTGTGGAGCAATTGCTTCAGGACGAAGAAGAAGATGATGAAATAATGATGATGATTTTACTTTCATCACAGAGGAGTAGAATCGATTCATTGTATACGTCCAGAGTTGATGAAGGCAGTTATCAGATCCTGATAACTGCCTGATCCCGAGAGGGCAGCGCTGCCATACTGCTACGGGAGCGGCTCGGCGGCGCGGCCGAGGTCGCGCGCATGCCATGCCCCCCGGCCGCGCCGCTCAGCCGCCTGCTTCGGACGGTGTGTCATACAAATCCCCATAAAGCAGTGCGGCGACTGCCGGGCAGCGACTGCCGGGTCGCGGCAGCCTCTTGCCGACGGTTACCTTTAAAGGCTAGCAGTGTACAAGCATAAAAAAGAGGCCACATTGACTGAAACGCCGTTAATTTATCGCAGGGGGTCACGATTTTTCAGACTTTTAAACCCCCCCCCCCCCATGTCACACTTTTTCCTAATATATTTGACCTTGTTAGTATAGGCTGTCACATTTGGCTAGGCCTCCCCCCCCCATGGGTGTGACGTATTATATGGATGACCCCAATGAAGGACGATTAACGTCAGTGTAGCTACGACAGAAATATTTCGAGATAGGAGGAAACAGTTCGTCGATTTGTATGGCAAATAAGCGTGTAACGTTTTTCGCTTGGTGTTTAATGCCAAAAGTGTAATTTAGTGATGGAAAACATGGATGTATAAAATAGAAGGATACCGCGCGGTCTAAGACGCGGGTGAAGCCAAGCAATGGCCGCCGAAGTGAGCATGTGTGCGTTGACGGCCCAATGGCACCCGACCGGCCCATTATGCTGGTTGATGTGTGCGTGCGTGCGTACAAAGCGCCGGCACATTGCCGGCGCATCATGAGTGCTTCACTTATCTGTTCGAGACGCTACGTCCATTTATTTTTAAGGTTCTTGATGGAAAACATAAAATTTCCATTTCATTTGGTGGTATTTGAACAATTTATTACCTATACCATTATTATCAAATCTTCAAATTTGCTAATAATATTCACGGAGACTAAAGTTAACGGCATTCAAAGTAGGCGGCCGCGACTTCTTTTTAGCAGGCGAGGTAGGTACATACACTTTTTCCTTCTACCTTCTATCTATCGATATATTTCTGTGGTATCTACGACTTACTATATTTGACATTGACACTTAGATATTATCATTGACAGCTTGATTTGACAGGGGTAATAGTTTCCTTTATTGTCCACCCGTGTCTCTTTTGTCGTTTAGTGCTGCCTGCCACCTATAGTTCGAGCACGTTCCCTGAGGCATGCCTACCGCCACGAAGACCGATAGTTGCAACAGCTCAAAGAGCTAGCATTTGTTCAAGCACAAAAAAAAAATCGCGTAACGCGTTCTCTTTCTGGTCGCTGGTTAAGCCCTTCCGGAGAAATAACATTTTGGTACCTATGTACTAAACTATGTAGTAACCGCGCGGCAAAATCGCGGAGTGGGCCGCTCCTGGTGTAATGTGACTAAACAATACAATAAAAACCAGGGAATATTTTAATGTGTGACAAGTGCGAGTCGGACTCGCCCACCGAGGGTTCCGTACAAGTACTTTAAATAAAGGGTAATATTTTTTATGATTTAATTGCAAATGTATAGTTTTCAGATTTTTCCCTACACTTGTAGTATAAGACGGTATTAATTGTCAAATTTCATAGTTCTAGGTCAAAGTAGGTAGGTACCCTATATGGTTTCCTTGAGAGAGTCGAAGTGTACGTTTTTTGCGGCATAAACGGCCATAACGTTTTTTTACGTTAACTTAAAAGTTTGATTTTTTTACAGCTTCAAGGGATCATAGACCTGAGATAATGGTTTTAATTTCAACTCGATGCCTCCACGCGTCCGCGAGATAAAGGGTCTTGACAGACGGACAGACGGACAACAAAGTGATCTTATAAGGGTTCTTTTTGAGGTACGGAACCCCAAAAACCGGCCAAAAGCGAGTCGGATTGGCACACGAAGGGTTCCGTAATACTGTCAAGCAAATTGCCAAAAACAGGTATGGGGATCCTCTTTTATTATGCATTTTATTTGTTGTTATAGCGGCAATAGAATAGGTACACATTTTGAAATCGCTCCAATTGGCTTTGAATAGTCGCGGTATGGAAGCTTTTCCTTTTCTTAAGTCGGTTAAAATATTATATTGCAATCTTTAGACACGTTTTTATACGTATAGCAATAATAATCAGGTTACAAACATAATTAGCGAATATTTTAATGTGTGACGAATAAGATATAATCAATTCTTCATGTCTACGGTACTTAAACATATTATTATATTATTAACGGCCTTGTTCATAATTTTATGCGACACTTGGCCATAAAGTAGCGTTTACCGCACGCTACGCTGCTTTCTGGCCAAGTGTAGACATAAAATGATGTACACAACACGGGAGGTAATAAAGAAAGCCCTCGATCGCATACTTACGTCCCTCACACATATGCAACGCATGTATGGAAAAAAATTACTGTCATTTCAGTACGTTATAATTTGGGTACAATCGAAGACACTACTAACTGACCACTTGTCACCCTTATTACAATGTATTAAGGTCTACTGATGGTCACTCAACTGTGTCTTCGTTTGCATTTGCACCACCGGCGAACGTGTTAAGGGGGTGAAAAGGGGATTGAAAGTTTATATGGGAGGGGGGGGGGGATCAATCACGTCTCATGGGATATGTGGGTTGTCTTTATACTTTGCCTAATCGGCCGAAGTTGGACTACATGTTCGTTTTTAAAGTTTGCTCCTACGCAGGGCAAGTCACCGGCAAAAGCAAATACATAAACGGCCGTATCTTTGACCATATAATATGTTGGCATTCGATTCACCCGATAATTAAAGCATGTCTGCCAATTTAACTTTGCGTTTGGTAAAAACTTTAATTTGCGTTATTATATTAATTAATTACTTAATCGCATTACGATGCGGGTAAATACAAGTTTGCTGTTGAATTTAGTTCTACAAATATTTGAGGCCTTAAATAGTGAATTTATTGGTTACTATATATTGTAGTGATCGCTGAGCGCTGGTCAACATTCACTACAGGTAAGTAATATACCGGAATCCTAAGTCGTTAACAGAAATATGTGTTTCTTACTTTGTGCCTTTAGTGCAGTGGTTCTTAACCGGTGTTCCGCGGACCACTGATGGTCTCTGGAAGCACCTAAAGTGGTCCGCGAAGCTATCCGAAACAATATTATATTACTTACTCCAGACCTATCTTCTTTATATTACCTCCAAACAGTTGGTGGTCCGTGGGTAGACGATTTTTGTTAATTAATTAATTAAAAAAAATGTTTTAAATTTACTGAGTTAAAGTATTTTTAGAGGACAGTAAATGTTTACGGTCATTTCTAACTTAAGTAGCATCGTTCCGAAGGAAGGTAGGGGTAGGTAACTACTATTCTTTTTTAGGGTTCCGTAGCCAAAATGGCAAAAACGGAACCGTTATAGTTTCGTCATGTCCGTCCGTCCGTCTGTCCGTCTGTCCGTCTGTCCGTATGTCACAGGCATTTTACTCAATAACTACATGATGGATATTGATGAAATTTGGAATATAGGTGTCTTGTATGAGCCGCTACTTAGTTAGGCAGTTAAATAACTAAAATATTTTAAGGGGGGCACCCCATACAAGTTACAGAAGCTAAATAATTTTTTTTCAACAAATATCAACATGTGGTATATAGTTCGACAGCTCTTTTAAAAACACTATAAGGTTCCTAAGTAATGTTTTTGATTAAGTGAATATGTTTGAAAATTAAGTTACGGTCCACGATCCCCAAAAAGTAAAGGACTAAAAATCATCAAATAAAAGTCATCAAGTCGTATTGAATTAAATGGCAATTTAAATATATTAGAACAATGTTTAATTATCAATAGCAACAAACCACACGTTCAAAAGGCTGCTCTTCACCGATACGTGTACAATAGCTCTATCATAACTATGTATGTATGTAAACACTTTATTGCACAAAATAAGACAAAGTACAGGGTTACAAAGTAAAGGTATATGCAAAGGTGAACTTATCCGTTTAAGGGATCTCTTCCAGTTAACCTATGTACAGTCACCATCAGATATATCGTAACGGGTGAGGTAGGTAGTTAAATAGTTCAGAGCGATGTTTTATTTCAATAAAATCCTTATCCTACCTACACAAAGTAATCTGTTCTAAAAAGTGATACCAGAAATAGGTCCTCTGCACGTGCCCTGTAGTAATTTCAAGTGAGGCCGAAGGCCCGACGCGTCCTAGGTAGTCTTTCGCAAAAATATCAGTGTCATTTCGCGAGCCCGAAGGGCGAGCTTCAGGCTGCGAGGCGGAAGGCCGAGCTCTTCTGGAAGTGTTATATATAAAGGGAAGAAGCGCTCCAGGTCATTTTATACAAACCGTATAGCAAATTAGACAATTTAAACGAGCCCGAAGACTGGCAAGCTTCTCTCTAAGCGTTTTGTATCCCCAGCAAGTCCAACGAAGGCCGAAGGCCGAGAACCGCTTAAGGCAAAAGGCATATTTGAGTCTCATTTTTGGAAGCCCGAAGGACGAGCTTCAGGCTTTAAGCCGAAGACCGAGCTCCTATAGCAAGAACCTGTGTTCTCACGCAAGCAGAAATCTTGTCATGGTCTTATTTAGCTTTATTTTTATCTGTAGCACATTTCCTTATAGTTACGGCTATGGAACCCTACACTGAGCATGGTCCGACATGCTCTTGGCCAGTTATTTCATGTTATCTAAAAGGCAAACGAGCACACAGGTCACCTGATGGTAAGTGACTTCTGAAGCCCATGGACATTTGGAATCTATTACCAAGGACTATTAAAACATGAGGACAAATTATTTATTCTAATTCAAGTAAACCTTAGTACAAATAGACGCATTCAGGAGATAACCAAAAATAACTTTTGGGTATAGCAAAAACACTTGTTCATTATTTCCGGTTAAAGTTGTTGCCGTACTGCCGTCATTTTTTGAGGGTAAACTATCCATATGAGCGGCTGTCATACATACGAATATGAACGTATCAGCATGTTGGATAATCAAGATAAGGCCCTGAATGCTCCCTGTGTACGAATCCTATCCGCTGTCCCCTATCCTATTAAAGAAGATCGTGTAAATTCTAATAAGTATAATGGGCCAATATTCAGCATTTTTACGGCGTTTTATTTTCGTCATTATTGTCTCAGTAAATATTGTTCAAAAAAACGATGCCTAGAGTTAACTTTTTATGAAACCGAAAAACAGTCCCGAGTTTAAGTCTAGTTTTATCAAAATTGTCACGATTTGTCCTTTCGTTATAGTAAATAATCGGCGGACAATAATGATTGTCAAACCGCGCGGTCAAAACGCTCGGAGAATCGCCCATATCTTTGTTTGATTTTACATGTTTGTCAATGCAGCTATAATCATAGTTAAAAGCGGTCATTATTCGCTCTTATCAAATTCGAAGCAAGTACATTTGTAGCACACATCGGTCCATTTTAATGCCATCTGCAAAAAAATCCTCTCTACAAAGCAGTTGGAATTAGGGATAGGTACTAGAAATAATGATGAAATACGGGACAGAGTCTGTCCCAGCGCGACGTTTAAAATTATGTCTGAAATACGGGGCGTCCCGGGAAATACGGGACGTCTCGCAACGCTACACCCGCCGGACATACGAAAGCATTTATTTGCCTAGAAACGGAGGCGCTTCGCTTTCGTCCAATAAAACATTTGTATAATTTTTACAGAAATGGCGGGCTTTAGCGTTAAAATGCTGGTTCTCCTCGCGGCTTTGGCCTCGGGGAACTGCTTCGTGACCTCCCTGGTAGGCCAACCGGTCAGACTGGCTTTGTCCATGCTACCAAGCCCTGCGCCGACCACATCTTCGCCCGCGTCTGATCGAACTGACACCGTTGTGACTGTCGTTGCACCCACAGTTAAACCTCTCAGCACAGACGGTACTACAGAGGACGTCGATATAACTGGAGAGGACGTTGATCTAACTGCAGAGGACGATAGTTCGGCTGAACATGATGATGATCTAACTACGGAGGATGCTCAAACTCTGGAGATAAATGAGGACTCTAGTACGGCAGTGATAACTGTAGTACCTGTTACAGTCAACTCGCAGGTTTCAGCCTCAGTTAGAGTATCGCCGTTGTCTCGAAGGCGGAGACTAGTACAATCTGCATCAGCAACGTGAGTTACACAATATATAATGGTTAAGGTCACCGAAAGTCGATAGGATAGAGGCGAACAGGGTGTGATCTCAGAAATATATCGATATAGAAGGAAGGTCGTCGATTTGCATGGGAACCAAGCGTGTACCGTTTTTCGCTTGGCGTTTGACGCCAAAAGTGTAATTTAGTGATGGAAAACTTAAATTTTTGATATATTTCTGTGGATGTGACCGTTTGCTGTTACTGTGTGTTGAACTTTATGTTTTTTTTTTATTTTTATGTGTGATAGACAAGCATTTGAGGCCTGATGTTAAGTGACGATGAAGTGATGATGTTCAGCAATGGAACGATGCATTCATCGTTCCATACCACAACCATACATCATTATGTATGGTATTTTTATAGCACTAACTGCCTACGAATTCTAATAGTAGATTACATAACTAGGGTGGTAATACAAAGAAAGGCCGAGATCGCAGAAGTTTGCGGCCCGGTTAGTGCTATAAAAAAACCATACATAATGATGTATGGTTGTGGTATGGTTGTGCTATGTTATGGGTTATGGATTCCCTAGCAAAATGTAAAATTTACTGTTGAAAAACTATGTAATTTTACAAGCAATCAATTTTGAAAAAGTGGTTCTTAACTCTTTGACGTTAGGTAATAACTAAGTGGCTTTTAATTAACGTTTCAGATACCGAAGCGGCCAGCAGGCGCGCGTCCGCGTGGTTCAACTCCCCCCAAGTCAGTCCCAGAGCCACCAGCAAGCGCAGGTGATTCAGCTCCCTACAAGTCAGTCCCGCTCCGGGCCGCTCCCCCTGAGTCAGTCCGGCCCCAGGCCATCCCCCTCGAGTTGTTCCTGCTCCTGGCCGCTCCCCCCGAGTCATTCCGACTCCAGGCCATCCCCCTCGGGTAATTTCCGTTCCCAGAGCTACCAGCAAGCGCGGGCTCACGTGGTTCAGCTCCCTACAAGTCAGTCCCGCTCCGGGCCGCTCCCCCTGAGTCAGTCCGGCCCCAGGCCATCCCTCTCGAGTTATTCCCGCTCCTGGCCGCTCCCCCCGAGTCATTCCGACTCCAGGCCATCCTCCTCAGATCATTTCCATTCCCAGAGCTACCAGCAAGCGCGGGTTCGCGTGGATCAGCTTCCTACAAGTCAGTCCCGCTCCAGGCCGCTCCTCCTGAGTCAGTCCGGCCCCAGACCACCCCCCTCGAGTTATTCCCGCTCCTGGCCGCTCCCCGCGAGTCATTCCGACTCCAGGCTATCGCCCTCGGGTCATTTCCGTTCCCAGAGCTACCAGCAAGCGCGGGTTCGCGTGGTTCAGCTCCCTACAAGTCAGTCCCACTCCAGGCCGCTCCTCCTGAGTCAGTCCGGCCCCAGGCCATCCTCCTCGAGTTATTCCCGCTCCTGGCCGCTCCCCCCGAGTCATTCCGACTCCAGGCCATCGCCCTCGGGTAATTTCCGTTCCCAGAGCTACCAGCATGCGCGGGCTCACGTGGTTCAGCTCCCTACAAGTCAGTCCCGCTCCGGGCCACTCCCCCGGAGTCAGTCCGGCCCCAGGCCATCCCTCTCGAGTTATTCCCGCTCCTGGCCGCTCCCCCCGAGCCATTCCGACTCCAGGCCATCCCCCTCAGATCATTTCCGTTCCCAGAGCTACCAGCAAGCGCGGTTTCTCGTGGTTCAGCTCCCTACAAATCAGTCCCGCTCCAGGCCGCTCCTCCTGAGTCAGTCCAGCCCCAGGCCATCCCCCTTGAATTATTCCCGCTCTTGGCCGCTCCCCCCGAGTCATTCCGACTCCAGGCCATCGCCCTCGGGTCATTTCCGTTCCCAGAGCTACCAGCAAGCGCAGATTCGCGTGGTTCAGCTCCCTACAAGTCAGTCCCGCTCCAGGCCGCTCCTCCTGAGTCAGTCCGGCCCCAGACCATCCCCCTCGAGTTATTCCCGCTCCTGGCCGCTCCCCCCGAGTCATTCCGACTCCAGGCCATCGCCCTCGGGTCATTTCCGTTCCCAGACCTACCAGCAAGCGCAGGTTCGCGTGGTTCAGCTCCCTACAAGTCAGTCCCACTCCGGGCCGCTCCCCCTGATTCAGTCCGCCCCCAGACCATCCCCCTCGAGTTATTCCCGCTCCTGGCCGCTCCCCACGAGTCATTCCGACTCTAGGCCATCGCCCTCGGGTCATTTCCGTTCCCAGAGCTACCAGCAAGCGCAAGTTCACGTGGTTCAGCTCCCTACAAGTCAGTCCCACTCCGGGCCGCTCCCCCTGATTCAGTCCGGCCGCAGACCATCCCCCTCGAGTTATTCCCGCTCCTGGCCGCTCCCCCTGAGTCATTCCGCCTCCAGGCCATCGCCCTCGGGTCATTTCCGTTCCCAGAGCTACCAGCAAGCGCGGTTTCTCGTGGTTCAGCTCCCTACAAATCAGTCCCGCTCCAGGCCGCTCCTCCTAAGTCAGACCGGCCCCAGGCCATCCTCCTCGAGTTATTCCCGCTCCTGGCCGCTCCCCCCGAGTCATTCCGACTCCAGGCCATCCCCCTCGGGTCATTTCCGTTCCCAAAGCTACCAGCAAGCGCGGGTTCGCGTGGATCAGCTTCCTACAAGTCAGTCCCACTCCGGGCCGCTCCCCCTGAGTCGGTCCGGCTCCAGGCCATCCCTCTCGAGTTATTCCCGCTCCTGGCCGCTCCCCCCGAGTCATTCCGACTCCAGGCCATCCCCCTCGGGTCATTTCCGTTCCCAGAGCTACCAGCAAGCGCGGGTTCGCGTGGATCAGCTTCCTACAAGTCAGTCCCACTCCGGGCCGCTCCCCCTGAGTCAGTCCAGCTCCAGGCCATCCCTCTCGAGTTATTCCCGCTCCTGGCCGCTCCCCCCGAGTCATTCCGACTCTAGGCCATCCCCCTCGGGTCATTTCCGTTCCCAGAGCTACCAGCAAGCGCGGGTTCGCGTGGTTCACCTCCCTCAAAGTCAGTCCCACTCCAGGCCGCTTCCCGCGAGTCAGTCCGGCCCCAGGCCATCCCCCCCTAGTCATTCCCACCCCAGGCGGTACCCTCCGACCCAATTCCCCCCTCACCATCACACCAAGCGTCACCCTCACACGACCGACCTTCCAAGGCACCATGGTCATCACGCGAACCACTGCCCTCACAAGCTCCACCTACCGAGGCACCATCGCCATCACGCGAACCACCACCCTCACACAACCGAGCTCCCGGGGCACCATCACACAACCGAGCTCCCGGGGCACCATCACCATCACACAACCGAGCTCCCGGGGCACCATCACCATAACACAACCTAGCTCCCAAGGCACCATCACCATCACACGACAGATCTCCCGAGTCAGTCCCCCACCGTCCTCCCGAGTCAGTCCCCCACCGTCCTCCATGTTCGGGTGGTCGGGCTAACCAGGGCGCCGATTGATTCCGCCATCAGGCTCGCAAACCATTGGTTATGACTACGAGTAACATGTAAAATAACCACATACTAAATAAAATAGCTATGATGCTCCAATTTAACTAAATCTCTATTATTTTTTACAAACATGACATGCAAACTTCCATTCCACATATATTTTCCTGGATTATTATATCACCCACACCTTTCTAGCCACAGGCCTGTGTCCACTGCTGGACATAGGTCTTGGGTCAAAAATATTTTTAGTATGAGTTAAGGTTATACGTCTTTCCTGTGGACATTATAAAGTTGTTAGGCTTTAAAGCCTAATTTTCTTACTGAATGCTCCGCTCATAGACTTATACAAACCGTCTTTTTCTTAAAACCTGTCTGATAAAAGGATAAGTAAAATGTACCCAAGTCGTTAACTTTTGTATTGTCCACAGAAAATACGCCCGTTTTCCTGAACGTGTATGACCCTCTTGCCATATCTGCTGTCCTATGACTAAAACTAGACTTACCTCTACGGAGTTGTATAGTGGTTAGTCTAGTTTTAGATATCGGATCGGACGGCAGATATCCGGTTCTCAGCTCTTCGCATCCAACCGCCTGTCACTCTCTTGAAGTCGTCGTCCCATCAGGTCTCCGAAAAATATTCCTTGCTTTTTTCCAAGTAACTAAATATCATATATGTAAACGTGATGATGTGTTGTCCGAATAAAATAAATACTTTTCTATACTATTTATTCTATAAATATCAAACTGAGAAACTCATTAGTTTCACTCAGTCTGTTAAAAATTGTGTTACTTACTCATGAAATATATATTTTTCAATATATTGCAATTTGCTTATTGGTTTTTATTTTCGAACTATATTGAGAATAATAATTTTGAATAAAATAAAAAATAATTTATTTCTGCAAGTAGGCCCTCGAGGGCTCTTTTACCTGTCTCATTATATTGTTTACTCTTCTTTTACCTGTCTCATTATATTGTTTACTCTTCTTTTACCTGTCTCATTATATTGTTTACTCTTCTTTTCTTTTCTTTTGGCGCGATTATAATACCTAATTCAAAATTATAAATAATTATTTTTTATGCCACACCTAGCAATAAAGTGGCTTTTTCCGCTCGCTGCGCGTACGGAAAAGCCGCTTTCTGGCCAAGTGTAGACATAAAATGATGTACACAACACGGGAGGTAATAAAGAAAGCCCTCGATCGCATATTTACGTCCCTCGCTTGCAGCTCGGGCCGCAAACTTCTGCGATCTCGGCCTTTCTTTGTATTACCACCCTAGTCGTGTAATGTACTAGAATATATTACCCAATATTACCTAACATATTCAAAGTTATTATTCTCAATATGTTCCCTCTCCTTGGCGTAACTTTATTAGTCCAAATCATAAATTCGCATAATTTTCTTTATGCCACACCTGGCCATAAAGTGGCTTTTTCCGCACGCTGCGCGTACGGAAAAAACCGCTTTCTGGCCAAGTGTAGACATAAAATGATGTACACAACACGGGAGGTAATAAAGAAAGCCCCCGATCGCATATTTACGTCCCTCGCTTGCAGCTCGGGCCGCAAACATCTGCGATCTCGGCCTTTCTTTGTGTTACCACCTAGTTGTGTAATGTACTATTATAGTTTGAACGGAAAACGAAAAACGTTTAACATAAGTTAGAAAAGCTATGTTTGATTTGTGATGGTATCTCTAAACCAGGGCTCACCAATTAGTTTCTTCAGGGGTTCGGTTTTAAAAATAAAATAACCATCGCGGTCCGTTCCTTAGTAAAGTAGTAGTACTTAAGGTCCGCGCAAAATAGGTCAGCGGTCCGCCATTTGGTGACACCTGCTCTAAACTATAATGCGCAAAAAGTATTTGGACGAACATGCCGCATTTACTTTCAGCCGAAGTAAGCAGGGAAGTGAGCAGAGAAGTGGGCAGGGCGAGTATGTAAACACGATGCTTCTCATGCCACTGCCATCGGCGCTCCCCCAAAAGAGCGGTTTTTGGTGCGGCAGTCAAACGACCAGTGCGTGTTTACATTCTGCTTACACAGTTCTATTACTTACGATATCATCATATCATCCATCATCTTCTACGACGATTTTCTTGTATTTGATATTTTTTTAAATATCGAACATACTTATTACCTATGTATCGCAAAAGGACACAACGCGCATGCTGCGATTAAAGTGCTGTCTGTTTTAAAAGAGCTGTCGTATGTACCTGTATTTTTTACTATGTACCACATGTTGATGTTAAAGGAAAAAAAATGTTTCGCTATCTGTTACATGTATGGAGTACCCCCCTAGAAATATTATTTTTGATATTTAACTACCGAACTAAGTAGCGGCTCATACAATACACCTACAATCCAAATTGCATCAATATTCGTCATGTAGTTTCTGAGCAAAGTGCCTGTGACATATGGGCGGACGGACGGACATGAGGAAACTATAAGGGTTCCGTTTTTGCCATTTTGGCTACTGAACGGAACCCTAAAAAGTCTGGACTAGACTTAATGTATTTATTTTTTGCAATGTAAATCAAACGGTTATATGGATTTTTAAGTATGTGAGTTTACGATCAAGGTTACGAGTATGCCACGTTCTGTATTTATATAATTTTGTCGACTGTAGAAAAGTGAAAAATTATAATTACGCCGTGCCATCTATAGCAACTTAATGAAGTTATTATTTTCGCCGCAACATGGCGCTAGTAAGCCGAGTTAACTCATTTTTAGTTCAACTACTCGCCACGGTGTGCCGCTAGTAGTATCTTATTGTACTAAAGTAAAATTAACATAGTCCTAAATCTTTATGCAAGGAAAAGAGGAAATCCTATAGTCACAACAATATATTAGAGAAATAAATAGACGTATTACTACAATTAATGGATCTTCATTTAAGGAATCTGCGTGGTCGACACGATATGTTTTGGAGGCATATAGGATCTGTGAACAGGTACGACTGGGGTAGGTGAGGTTTTAGACTGAATAATTATCATAGCGCTTGAATTTTCTGGCTAATGATTTCAAAGCTCCTGAAAATATGGAAAAGAAAACGTATGGCATTTGTATCGTTATGGCACCTGAAAATTATGGCATATGAAAGTTATGGATCATCAATCATTATGGAAAATTAAATTATGGCAGATGACCGAATTTCATAAGAAATAAAATTATTTCTTATGAAATTCGGTCAAACGATGTAGAACCGACAGACTCTATTCGTTCTATAAAGTGGAAATAAAAGCTATCGGCTATATAAATATTTGCGGGCGGATTGGCAGGGGCCGAGGCTCGCCGCTGTACCAATCACAGTTCTAGAATTAGAATCTCGAGAGGTCGGATGACAGAATGAATAAAAGACATTATTTTTTCAACACAAAAGTGGCTCGTTTTTCACTGTTCTTACGCGCAGCTAACATTACAGCACAAAGTTATACTCGTCGTCGTTTATTTATTTCCATTAAACTCGACACGGTGCTTCGTACGCCAGAAATGGATAGCTGCCTTTCGACACGGTTTGTGGCTGACACAAATCTGGTCTTCAGAATGATACTCATTTAGATCCGAAAACAATTTAATTTATAACTAGCGATACAAGGACAATTCTATACGTTTACTATTATTTAAGGAAACCGTTAAAGTAGCTTTATCTTCTTGTTTTACAGTAAAAGAACAACTAAACATGAAGTACACTCACCCTGAGCCTGACACATCCAAAACGCACTTTTGGAATAAAATTTACTTACCTCATTTAATTTCAATGACTAAAAATGATTTCTCTACGTTTTGTTCACCCAAAACACGGTATCACAGGAATTTTGAATATAAAATACCTACTATGTAGTTTTTATTAATTTTTGTTACAATGTTGGGATGAAATTTCAAAACGTCAGAGCCTCAGAGTCACTAAAGTTGCGGACGCTAGGCGGCGCTGAAGTCGTGCACGGAGCCAATATCGGTTTTTGTTAAATTCGAAAACTAATTAGTTTTCATACAAAATATATTAATATTGAGTTGAAAACCATTTTAAAAGACAATTTTAAGTTAGTCTAATGTTAATGTCAACTACGACAGTGTTGGAATTATGACGGCTCATTTATACTGGTTGGTGATTAAATTAAGATCATGAATATTTTAAAACAGTATGAGTTACACCATCAGTTTCTTGGAAAAATCAACTTAATTAGATCTGAAGAATGTGCCCTCTAAGTTAACGGAAATCAATAAAAACACGGTGTATATTGCACATTGACCAATGAGAGCACACCGTATGTATTGGCGACATTATCGACCAATCAGATCACTCCACTCGCTCCACGAGATAGCATTCGTCAGCGCGCGTAGGTACCGCGCTAGCCGCTCTAAAACGCTGTTGTTCATTTTTAAACAGTTTCATAGATTACACTGTCTACGGAAAAATCACCCGATCTTTCCTTTCGAAATTAAGCCTTTTCGGAATAATGGTGCTACCAAACTTACGATGTTCGCGTAATTTCAGGGTTTCGTTCCGTACCCAAAGGGTGCCAACGGAACCCTACTACTAAGCCTCCGCTGTCCGTCTGTCCGCCTGTCACAGGGCTCTAGTTTGAACTGTAATAGTTAGAGACTTGAAATTTTCAC
Organism: Eudemis profundana; assembly: GCA_947034925.1. Taxonomy (NCBI): domain Eukaryota; kingdom Metazoa; phylum Arthropoda; class Insecta; order Lepidoptera; family Tortricidae; genus Eudemis; species Eudemis profundana. Next base: position 977,120 of record OX344794.1, on the reverse strand, counting down.
AAAATGTAAATTTTGACAACGGAGACTCTTTACATTTCCATTATTGTTACTAGTCTATTCATTTTCTATTATCTGGGGGCACGGCAATGCCCCCGCCAAGTGGAGCAAAACAAAGGCACGGCCGTACCATCCTTTTCTCGAAGCCATTCAGGCCATTTTAAGCCTCCCGTAATTTTGTACTGGCTAAAGCTAGAGCCCTGCATTTTCAGGGATATATAGGGCACAGTAAGATTAAATATATTCTCAATAACATTCAATTTGAACATGTAGTTTAAGAACTATGCACGTCAAAGTTCCTTAGTTTTGTCACTGACTGTGTATGGAAAATAAGCGTGTAAAGTTTTTCGCTAGGCGGTTGACGCCAAAAGTGTAGTTAAGTCTTGAAAAACATATGTTTTCTATTTCATTTGGTGGTATTTCAACAATGAATTGACAACATTTCATTTTTTCAAGTGGGCTGTTTTATGTTATGTATTGAAAAAAAATCAAATTCTAAGGTATACGTGTTTTTTTATTTTCCCAGAAAAGCAATTTTTCATTCAAAAATATTAAGTGAAAAAATAGCGAATGTTTGAAAGGTCGTAAACGACATATGACGTCACGAGTACGGATTTACCTTTGCCCCTTGCTTTAAAAAAAAATGGGTCGTGACGGTTGATTGATTTGAGGTTTACGTCATTGTCATATAATTGTCAACACAAATTTTCTTCAAGAAAATTACAAGTAAAAACGAAAACATGGCATCAAAAGAAACTAAAAACTGTTTTATAAGAACGGGTAGTAATAACACAAGACTGACACCACAAAAAAAGTTTTTTTGTGTCCCTGCTGGGCAAAATGAGGCATGGTGTCGAGCGGCGGGGCTAGATCGTGTTCCTAAAAGGAAGTTATTCATCTGTGAAGATCATCTCGATGTAAGTACAACCGAATAATATACTTAACCTAGCCCACCTTTGTATTAGATTGGTAGTGGACTATTTACTGATAAAGTTTACTGTACGTACTCATGTGTTGTGATATTTAACTTAACTAGCTAATATAACCTTGTTTATATAGGACTTTCTTAAATAGTTATTGGCACTTGCACTTACAAATTCTTGCAGTGTGCATTGAAATCACCCTCACGGTGTTCAGGCTTATGCTTATTATACCTATTTGTCATTTCACAGTTGGAGAAAGACATGGAAAACTATAGATATTGGAAAATCATGAATGTCAATGCAAAACTGAAACCTCGTCTTCCAGCATCACAAGAAGACCGTTAAAAGAAGCAAACCAGGCAGCACCGTCAACCTCTCATGATGAACCTACACCATCTTCTGCATCCTGAGGTGTAATGTGCTGCCCTATTATGACAACCCAAAACATACTAGTTAAGGTAGCGACAAAAGACAAAACAACACATTGTAATTTGGAACCACAAACTTATATATTTGGAAAATAAATATACTCGCACTAAGCCTTACAGTTTTATTTCTTAGGATAATGTTATTAGTTTCATATACAGGTACAGGTATATATAAAGCAAAAACAGGGCTCAATGTAGGGCACACAATATGGGGTAGAAACTATCTATACGGTACGGAGCGGCACTATTCGAAGTTCGAGACGATAAGGCAGCTTTTGCACCTCGTATCCCAGCCAAATTATATTTATCGTCCGTTTGTATAAACTCTAACATCATGGCAGTATCAACCCATGGCAAGTTGGTACTAAATGCTTGCACAAATCCATCTGAGGTCTTCATTTTTATGAGGTTCAATAAGTCCAAATACAAGTGCCAAATTTTCGTTTAAAGAAGCAGCGATATCCGTTTTTATTGCGATGTAAGCGTGAAAAGAAGCAGCAGTGTCCGTTATAAAAGCCAAGTCGTCAAGTATTTCAAGTGGAGCGAGAGTAATATCGTAAAATAAAATAAAGTTAAAAACTAAAACCCGACTACGAAAAAGTCTAAAACAAGAATCTTAGGTTTTAGTTCGCCAGGTACAGATAAATTGCAATTTTTTTAATTTAGAGAACGTTTCGAGTATGCCGTCAATCGTTCGTAGTCGGAGGCCCCGGCAAGAAGACAAACAAAAAAGGGGCCTCCGACTACGAACGATTGACGGCATACTCGAAACGTTCTCTAAATTAAAAAAATTGCAATTTATCTGTACCTGGCGAACTAAAACCTAAGATTCTTGTTTTAGACTTTTTCGTAGTCGGGTTTTAGTTTTTAACTTTATTTTATTTACGTATTTTTAGTTATTATTCAGTTACGGTTTTAAGCGCCTTTTCCTTCCTAAGAACCATATCAGGGTGTGAGGCCAACGATCGAGCTCTTTCATGAGCACCCTCCATTTAATAGTATTTAATGACAAGAATTACAACAGTAACACTTAGATACATGGTTTGCTTACAACGATATAAGACGCTTTATGCTTTGCTTTTGTCCCGCTTAAAATTACTACGGGACGGGGTGTTTGCGGAAGAGCTCGGTTTTCGGCCTCGCAGCCCGAAACTCGGCCTTCGGACTTGCAAAAATTAGACTAATACTCGTAGGTATACGTAAGTAACCAGGGGCGCTCGGTGCCTTTGGTCCAACGCGGTATTCGGTCTTTGCCCGCTTAAAATTATTGCGGGATACTGGATTATTGGGTGTTTGCTGAGTTCGGCCTTTGGCCTCGAAGCCTGAAGCTCGCCCGTCGGGCTCGCAGAAATCAGACTAATAGGTATACGTAAGTAACCAGGGGCGCTCGGTCGGTACCTTTGGTCCGACGAGGGGGTATTCGGTCTTTGTCCCGCTTAAAATTATTGCGGAATGCTGGGTTATTCGGTGTTTGCTGAGTAGTTCGGCCTTTGGCCTCAAAACCTGAAGCTCGCCCTTCGGGCTCGCAAAATTTAGACATTTATATATAGTTTGCGCGAAGAAACCAGGAGCGCTTTATGCCTTTGGCTCTGTGCAGTACTGCTTGCGAAGGAGAAACAACATGAATTGATATGTTAATTAGTCAAAAAGTATGAAAACCGGTGACATACAACCGTAGCAAAACATATGTATATGCCACACTTTTATAAAATGCTTTTAATTGGAACAACTTTAGAATTATCAAAATCAATTCTAACGTGTTTTACTTATACTGCAAAATAGGTACAAAGAAAAAATATCTTTCACTAACACCTATTTGAATATCGTGATTCAACGTAACTAAATGTTGTCATATATGATTCCACTCCTCGCCAAAAGATGGATTAAAGCAGTTTACAACACAGTGTCATCTGTTATTGAGTAGAAAGAAATAATTATTATAGGGGTGCGACTAAGTGTGACTAAAGTGATTTATAGATATCGATTTAGGGCCTTATCACACTGGCGATTTGCGGGCGAGTTTTCATACGTGTCCGTCAAGATAGCGTACACCGTAAAGATATTCAGAATCTGATGCAGCCAATAAATAGTACCCAAATAGTACCGACGAAATACCTTGGTGAAAAAAATAGTACCCTTAAACTTTTCGAAATATAAGGCCTGTTCACGGTGTACGCTACTGGGCGTCAAGCTGGCGTACACCGTTTGTATCTCTGGAACGGCTTTGTTTTTGGAAACGCTTTATATCTCAAAAAATAGTACCTAAATATTACCCTAGGGCCCTAAAATTTCATTTCTGTAGCTATCGTAGAAGCCGAGATATTCCATGACTTAACGGTGTACAAAATTTCACACCGTCAAGCTGGCGTACCCGGGAATTTCTTATAGAAAGAGCTCACTATATCTCGGCTTCTACGATAGCTAGAGAAATGAAATTGTAGGGCCCTAGGGTACTATTTGGGTACTATTTTTTGAGTTCGCCGCGAGTGACATTTGTATGGAAACTCGCCCGCGGCTCGGTCGCAAATCGCCAGAGTGATAAGGCTCTTACAGTCAGCTGTAAAAAGATAATACATGGTTACCGTATTTAGAAACATCTTTACTTGAAGTTTATTGCAATTAAAGAGTAGATATTTTTGAGTATAAATATGTTGCTACATTAAAAGAAGTTTTTAATTAGATAAGTATGTTTCTTTGCTTGTATGAAATTATGAAAAATATCTTGGCCACCGCATACTGTGCTACTGCTACGGGGCTGCGGAAACCAAACTATCCCGGCCGGTAGTAATCATTCACTCTTTTTCTAGAAGCGGATCTTTCGGAAATCTGAAAGGGTTAATTTTGTATTTTAGGTGCACTGAGTTATTCACGATACAAAATATCGACTTCATCTTAGCCACACCTCTAGTTGAGTAGCTTAGCAAACTGTCATTGCGGATAGGGAAAATCGACATGTACAATTATTTCAATATTAATACAATAATACGTACCGGTGATAATATATGCCTCCTCAGACATATTTTTAAATCTGCTCGCAGTGAGGCAGCATATTTACGGCATTACAACGATTTTATTTCAACATTTTTGATGTGACACAACACACGCGTCAGTTGGCGGCATGAAAATGACATGTATTCGGCAATGTTCGCAAATACGAAGTTACCCGATATCTCTCAATACGAATGACACATGTAAAGGTCTAGCATAGCAGGCCATTAGGATATTTAGCAGGTGTCAAAATATCAATATATGTTTTTTCTTTTTCCTTCAAGTATATTATGAAAGTAACAGGTGATGACGATTCGTGCCACGACTGCCATAACTGCACATTATGCTAGCCCTTCTGTAACGAATCGTCGGAGATCAAGCTGTTGAATATCGTTCTTGTTGTTATTAAAATGAAAATATTGTTGCATAATATACTTGTATCAGCATGTGTGATACATTTTTGCAATAGGTTTTTAAAGCTCTTTAATTTGATATGTAACTCGATGCTACTCGATGACTTTTATTTTTTAATCCTTGAGTTTTTTGAGAATCACGGCCTTTATATTAAATTTCAGTTTCAACTAACTAGCCTATAACCTGCGCAGAATCAAGACGAATCTAACGATACCCCACATGTCTGAATCGGTTTAGTAGTTTTTGAGTTATGAGGGAACAAACGAACATACAAACATACAAACATACAAACATACAAACATACAAACATACAAACATACATACATATATACATACGGTGCTAAAATCATAACCCTCCTTTTTGCTTCGCCGTAGTCGGGTAAAAAATGATAGATTTAGTTTTGTCTTTGGTCTATTGTCTATGTACGTACTATCTACGTCACATTTCCGGTTTACAGTTTTTCGCGATTATCTTGGAAATTAACGGGTAAAAAAATAAAATAACTGCCTCGTTACATACGGGAAGCATATTTGCCGAAATGGTTTTTGATTTAGCCCACTTCATATAATTTGAAATGTTGTCAATTATACCATTATTATCAGATTTTCAAATATGATAGTAATATTGACGGCAACTGAAGCTGACGGCGTGCAAAGTAGGTCGCCGCCACTTCTTTTAAGCACGCGAGGTACAGTCGAGTTCATCATTATCTGAGCAAAAAACGGATCAAAAATATCTGATCTAATTCTTATGCTTCTGACAATAAGGTCCTGTTCAGATATTTTTGGTCCAATCTTTGCTCAGATAATGATGAACTCCACTGTACATACACTTTTCCCTTGAATGTACCTCGATACCTCTGTGTATAGTATTTATAAACCTACTTGGTGTCAAACGCCAAGCGAAAAATGTGGGTGTGTGTATGGGTTTATACATAATAGTTCATTACTGCAGAGGCCGGGAAGTGAAGGGTTGCCGGTCGAGTACATATAGCTGGCCGAGCGAAGCGAGGCCAGATAGTTACGAGGCCGGCAATCCCATTTCCCGCCGAGGTATGTATAGTGCTTTTCTCAAATATGCAATGAAATAAATTTTCTGTTCGACGGAGCCAGAAAGCGGCATCTTGAAATCGGCAAGGTGACGCTTGCCGGCCGGAGGGCAGAAAATAAATAAACTTACTAATATCCTTACCCTAAATATTATTTTATAACAGAAACCGACAGAAACTTTCAATCAGAAAGTGACGTTAGTGACATTATATCCATAGATAATCAAATATGAAGTCACGTTCGGAAACCATATACAAAAGCTGTTTCAGTTTACATTTTTACCACGAATATTTAGATGAAATATTTTAAATGTGTATTCTTGTGGTTTAGTTTGCAATTTATAATAATTGGAAATTGTTTATAATGTGTTATTTGTTATGTTCATGTCAATTTGAAATAAATAAAACTGCAAAATATAGCTAAAATCATTTTTTGTTTTTTTAATGGCTGAATGCCGTGATGTTGTGGCCCAAATAAATGAGGATGGAAATTTAAAAAAAAATACATTGCCGGCCTAGGCCGGCAATGTAAGTATGAAATTCCATTCCGTGCCAAGTGTCAAGCCGCACCGGAAACGAGGTACTTTGCGGCATATTTTTAGGCACGTAATGTCAACATTTCATGCCATTTTTGAGAAAAGCTCATTATTAACATTGTGTAATGTCAATCCGTTTCGTATATATCTGTATAGTAATGCCACAGTATAATAGGAGTAATTTTTCTTCATACAAAAAGTACATTACGCGCTTGAATGTGTGCGCGCCGTGTGCGAACGCACTACAAGCTTAGTTTTAAGAATGCGTAAGAATGCTCCAATCCGTAGATCGCACTCACACACACGCTCGATACGATACGTATCACGCTCCTAAATGCCTACAATGGACTACTTGACTGTCTAATGTGAATCAATTGGCTAGCTGTGAATAAATAAACAAGGCCGAGCTTGTCGTTCTTTGTAAAGTAACGTTTTACACCAACGCAGTCAAGTTACACTGTTTGCGCACATCTGGTTCAAGTTAAAAGTAAAGTTTCCTTCTGTTCCTGACAGTTGAGGTCGCGTATTTAGAAAATGGTTGTTTGTATTTAATATTATTTTGCGATATTTTGCCACATAGGCACAGTATGATAGCAGTCATTCTTCTTTCTACAAAAGGTACATCGCGCGCTTGTATGTGTGCTAGGGTTGCCAGATGACCCTATTATCGTGAGAAAAAATCAATACGTCGGGATTTTGAGATTTTGTTCGGGAGACGCCCCGCGCGCTCGACGCGACCTTTTTTAGGGTTCCGTACCAAAATGGTAAAAAAGGAACCCTTATGGTGCGACTCTGTCTGTCTGTTTGTCTGTCTGTCCGTCTGTCACAGCAAGATATCTCAGGATCTACTGATGCTATCGACTTGAAACTTGGAATAGTGTTAAAAATCGCTGACTCGAGCCTATTGGATAGAAAAAAAATCTTATACCTTTTTTCCTTTTTTTTTAAAGGGGTCCGAAATGGGATGTGGAAAAACAAAAGTAGAGCTATTATATCGAGTGGGATATCAAATGAAAGGGCTTAATTTGTAAATTCCAAAACCATTTTTGTTTTTATTCTTAATTTTGTACTTTTTGATTTATGACCAAAAACGTTCAAAAAAATACCATTCCCCCCCTATTATCTTCGAAGTTACTGAACAGAAAAATCTGTAATAATTACCAATTATTAATATCATCCTTAATATTACAGGAAAAATAAAACGGTTTTCCTAATTTGCATCGTTTTTTAGAAATTTTCAAAAATAGTACACATACTTATTTGCTCCTACTAAGCTAACGGCCATACAGTTTTTGTTGAACTATTCACGTGTCTACTTACGAGTTTGTACGGATTACGGAACCCTCGGTGAGCGAGTCCGACTCGCACTTGACCGGTATTTATTTTAGTCTGAAAGAGCAGCAATTTCTTTGTCGGGAGTCGGGAGGACATACAAAAAATCGGGAGGATCCCGCCAAATCCCGACCATTTGGCAACCCTACATATAGCTCAAAGAACCGATGGCCGATGGGGCGTGAAGGTACTCGAGTGGAGAATGTGAACCGGAAGACGCTGTGGTGTAGTCCCAGCTGATACATACAGCTGAAGATTGGAATGCATTACAATGTATCACAATGTAATAATTAATTTCATATTAGAGGCAGCGCTCCTTATATGTAGCGTAGCCTTGATATTAATGTAAATCCTTTGTTCTTTCTTATTTAATTATTGTGTAATAGATCATATGTAAGCCAGTATAAAAAGGCATGTAATATTATAATAAAGGTTTATTATTCCTACGAATCTCGTGTTGTTACTATCTACTAACATCAAACACTTCAACGCAGCGTAGTAGAGGATAGTCCGACGACCTGGTTAGTGTCGCCGGCACTCGATGGAGGCAGGAGATGTGCGACCGTTCGTTGTGGATGTCTTTGCGGGGACCTATGTTCAGCTGTGGACGTATCAAGGTTGAGATGATGATGAGGAACTTCGCTTCCAACTCGCCCGCAGCTCGCTCGCAAATCGCTAGTGCAGAGCAGGGCTCGAAAACCGGTATTTGCTCCATACAAAAATACCGGTATTCTTTCCGTTCTTCTCGTTCTTTGGTTTATTATTTCGTTTTTTAACCGGACAATCTAATAATACGAAATCATGACTTAAATAGATATGTGAGCTCTACATAAAAAATAGTTCAGTTTCAAATTCGGGTTATTTCCGGGTTTTTGCAAAATACCGGTTACAAGCCCTGGCGATGAGGCTCTTAGCGTCATTTGAAACTGAACGTTTTCTGCTAAAATGACATATTTTTAAGATTCCGTATCCAAAGGGCGTTTACGAAACCCTATTAATTAGTAAGCATCCGCTGTCCGTCTGTCCGTCAACAAATAATAAATACAAAATAAATACAAGAATAGTACATTACACAACTAGAGTGGTAATACAAAGAAAGGCCGAGATCGCAGAAGTTTGCGGCCCGAGCTCAAAGCGAGGGACGTAAATGTGCGATCGAGGGCTTTCTTTATTACCTCCCGTGTTGTGTACATCATTTTATGTCTACACTTGGCCAGAAAGCGGTTTTTTCCGTACGCGCAGCGTGCGGAAAAAGTCACTTTAGGTGTGGCAAAAACTTTTCTTTGGCGTCTTTTTCTCGATGGTAACGGTACGGACGGAACGTTTCGTGTGCGAATCCAACTCGCACTTGGCCGGTTTTATTTGACGTTTTGAGAGTACTTATGTCTTCTGGGTCTTTGGTTTTATTCATTAACTACTTGGAAAGGAAATTTTAGCGAGGCGGATCTTCCGAGCATTCGCCGTAATGTGTGAAAAGGGAAAAGCAAAGCAACCAAAGCACTGCCAGTATAATACTATTAACACACTCACACATCAATCCATTCATACCAATTCTCACGAAATGTGCATAAGGTGCATTGGGGTGATTCCGAACGCGAGGTAATTTTGAAAATTGGGAATTTCTACTAAAGCATGGTTTTTTTTGAAGTCTGACAAACTTGCTGTGTTACTGACTGTTGCAAACATCGGCCCCCGCGAATGAACTTCGCCTCTAGAGGCGCTAGTGTAGCGTGAGGTCTCCAAAATATCAAATTTCACCGTTTGTGGGGGCTACACGGCTTTATTTGTTATTAAAATAATGTTATCAATATTTTGCAATATCTGAGATTATTTATGGCAAATATGAGTAACGGGTCAACGAATGTCAGTGCTTTGAGACAGTTTCATCATTCGGAAACTAATTAATGTCCTCTTTTTTCCAAACTAAACGCAATACTGCGGCATGCTCGATATTTCTATCGTACGGTTTTAAGGCATTTAATATGATTGAAATGTAAACTTCGTTTTCACAACCGTAATAAACTGACAGCAATACTTCAGGACCCTACTGGACAGTGGCGCCAACTGGTGCGCACAAAAATGGCAGCCCTCATTGAAGCACTATTGATGTGTCTAGCAGTAGCGTAGCGTCCAAAGAACTCGATTCCTACCGGCTTGCCTAATATCAGGCATTTGAGCACCTTATTCTACAGCGCCTTAAGGAAAATGTACGCCAAATCTGCACCGGCTTGGCCAAGGATATCTTTTACGCCACGCCACTGGGGTCTAGTATATGTAGTGTTTGCATGTTACAGTAAATATTTTTTCATCACACTTGCTCGAAAATGGTGATATTACACGTAGGTTCTGCGGGCCGTAAATGGCCTATTACGTCCTAGGGCGTAATGGTTTTCTTTTTTTGAAACGCTGGTTCTGTTTTACTCTTATTTGTCATGTTCAAAGGATACGCCAACTTACTTTTTTAACTTTTATCACTGAAATATTCATTTAAAGATAACTGTAATTGCAAATACATATGAAAACATATTTCGGTAACATTAATTAAATGTTTAAATAATGTATTTCTTCATTTTGCAAATATAAAATCAACTAAAATGGCCGTTACCGCTATGGTTTCCGAACGTGACTTGACGTTCGCATTGTCTATGGACGTCTGTGACAAATGTCACTGTCTGTTTTAATATTTTCTTGTCATACTGGGTCGAAAAGTAAGGTTATTTTATTAAGATTTCCTCACAAGTGTGATGAAAAACATTGTGTGTGCCACGGGCGGTAAAGGAATTACAAACTCGTGTTATTAAAGCCCTCGGTCTCACCTCGGGCTTATAACAAACGCTCGTTTGTAATTCCCTACTTACCGCCCTTGATACACAATGTACTAAAGTTGCATGGATTACGAGGAATTCTTAAGCCCCATGTTCAAATTTACCCCAATGCACCTTACACGACTTTACTGTTCACGTACACGCAGCGCGTTCAAATGCAGAGCTGTTCCTTTCATGTTCTACAGTCCTTTGATCTCCACCTGAAAATACATACATGTAATACCTTTAAAACATAGAAAGACGTATCTACATGGACCTATATATGTCATAAACGTCGTTTTGCTATGCCAAACTAGTATAATAAATGTGAAAGTAACTGTGTGTTTTTCTGTTTACTGGGTAACATATAACAGGTTAGGTTAGATTTGTTTTGCAAAAAACAAATCTAACCTAACCTGTTATATACAACTGAGAAGTTAATGGTTTCAAGGTGGCATTATGACTTTCGAAAAATATAGCAAACAATACATTATGACTACATTATTAAAAATTATGACAGTATATATACCGTAGAACACTGGTTCCGAACCTGGGGGTGATTACCCCTTTAGGTGTAAAATTAAGTTTTCTCAGGGGTAATACTCATATAAAGTCGTTTTTCTTTGAGTACTTTCATATACTTGCCTGTATTACCAATTTTTTGGAGAGGTAGATAATGATAGAAATCTAGAGGGGGCCTGTGGGTGATGTGGCAATAAAGGTTAGGAACCACTGCCGTAGAAGCTATGCCACGGATACTTCGACAGGACGGCTAGTCGCTGCCAGAGCTGCGAAATAGTACCTATAATAGCAGTAATATTTCTTCCTGCAAAAGGTACATCGCGCGCCTGAATGTGTGCGCGCCGTGTACGAACGTACTACAAGCAAAGTTTTAAGTATGCGTAAGAATGCTCCAGTATGGCTATCGCGCGTCGGTGTGAATACGTGTCGCGGGCTCATATACGGCTGAAGTTGGACTACCTGTACGTCTAGCATAACTGGCCGCGACTTCGTTTCTCGCGCGACAGAGCATCACCTGTCACTGTCACACGATATTGAGTGGAAAGAGATAGGTAGCATTTGTCGCTCGACAAAGAGTCGCGTGTCACAGTTGTGCTAGAGGTACTGTTCGTCTTTGAAGCATTCCATGAAAACATCAACTTTCGTCCCTTACGAAACGCTATGGCAGCTACCCTAATAAAACGTATTAGCTGCTAAGAAACGCTACCAATCTTAAAGCCGAGTTATGATATTACAATGCTGATAATTAGATTCCTGAATTTCTTTCTCGGAAGTATTAAAACGGTGGTGTCCCTTACGAAATATTTTCATGGAATGCTCCCTTTACACTTTGGCTGCGAGATTCGTGACATGAACCTAGTCCTGTCACAAGACATTGCCAAGGTATAAAGGCAGATAAGTAATGTATGTAAACATTTGATTGCACAAAATAAGACAAAGTACAGTACAGGGTTGCAAATATAAAGGTATACAAAGGCGAACTTATCCCTTAAGGGATCACTTCCAGTTAACCTTTGAGCAGTCGAGTAATGCGTAAGTAAGCCTATGAAAATTCCATTCAATAGAAACAACAAAAAACCAGGCGTTCTTATAAAACATATTTTTGGCGTAGGTATAATGAGTTGGATAATAAATATAAGCTGAGCTCGCTGTAACACATTTATTCTATGGTAAAAGTAACAGTTCAAACAAAAAAATCGGTTGTCTGTAAAGTCGGTTTACTGACGATAGTCGAACGTGATAACGTTGACCTTGACCCTGACTTTGACTTTGACTTTGACTTTGACTTTGCCTTTGACTTTGACTTTGACTTTGACTTTGCTTTGACTTCGACTTTTTTCCCAATAAGCTGCTACAATGACATTGACACGCTAAAATGATGGCTAAGTGGCCAGTGTAAATATCTGCCGTTCCACGAATATAATGTCAAAGATTTGTTTTAATAATTTTTAAACTACGATTAAAGCAGGCGTAAAACGGAACTGCCAAAGCAGCATCCACTATTAAAATTTCAAGATTTTTGCCAAACTCAGCAGTGTCTCTTGTCATTCAATAGAGATTTTGACAGTCGTATCTTAGGGAATAAGGGCTAATTTATTAACAATTTGTAAGAAACTATCGTCTTAACGACTTTAGTGCTGGAATAATATAAAGTACCTATTTGACAGGTAACGGCCCTGCAAGGTAACGGCCCCGCAAGGTAACGGCAAATGACGTCACACTTTTTCGTGCGTGCAGCCGGCTCCATCGAATTATAAGACGTTATCACGTCAAAAAAATGTTCTAATAATTTGATGTTTAGACACGTTTTATTTATTGCGGAATATAGTTTAGTCACGTTTTTGAAAATTAGATTTTAACCTCAAAATATAAGGCCACATATGTCTCTTACATATATTCATATTCATGTATTCCTTGCTAGTACAGTTTTCCTTAATTCTACTTAGGAGTAAAATTTAAAGTAAAAAGTAGTATATATCTATCTTACAATAAAATATATATTTTTACTTTTAAAGAATTGGTTACGATAGTATTTGTCTACGTTTACTAACTTTTAAACTGCCATAACTCAAGAAGTTAGATATAACATGCTTTTTCCGTTTACCCTTCAAGTCAAACTATCAATTCGAACAAACTGGTAGCTGTGAACACGCTAGCGCGCATAATATATTCGCTAATCAAGTAAAAGCCATGCACAATGCACAAAGTAATTGAAAAGCCACGTAAAGAATGCGGTACACAATCCCATTCCCAACAGTTTGCTTTAGTGTTCGACCGAAACTAGTATTCACGGCCGGAACCGAAACCGAATTACAGCCTTGATCTCAGTGTCGGCCGGAACCAAAACTTTCATATAAGGTCATGTTGTCGTGTGTGTGTCTGTCTTCATTTTTATAGTATTTTATGCAACAGTTGTATAAGTAAGTAGGCTCAAAAAATGCGAATGGCGCGGGTTGCGATACGAGCCGCCGCGGCGGAGAGTATCGTAAATAGAGACGCCATGAGAGTTTTTTGATTTAATTATACAACGTTGCATACAATACTTTTTCTACGACTAGGTTATAAATATAAAATACAAAATTAAATATAGCGCGCAAATAAGGCAAATATGACATATGACTGACAGTACCTATGTGTCTAGAGTAAACTTTTAATTTGACATATACTCGCTAGTGACACGCAGTGACGATATAAAAAATACTTTTTTTATGTTAGCATCAATGCATTTAGTTCGGAAAGTTTTGTTTTTCTTAAAAACCGTAGGAATTTAATTGTTTGTTAAGTTGGTAGTTGTGCATTTTTATCGTAAAGTTAGAATTGAGCGATTAGCCTTGACCTAAGTTTAACCTAGATTTAGAAGTCTGTGGTTGCTAGCAAGCAGTATCGTTTTGCGACTATAACGACACTAGTGCTGTTATGGGGAATAGAGTATATACTTCTCTGAACTCATATTATGTATGTTCTTATATTAGTGTTCGTGACCAAGTAAAAAACAGATAAAAGTACAGGAGTAGAAAAAATAACATATAAGAGCCTTATCACACTTGCGATTTACGAGCGGATTGCGGGCGAGCTGCGGGCGAGTTTCCATACAAACTTCGCTTGCTGCGAACTCGCCGCGAGTTCGCCGCGACTGGTTTTACAGGGCCTTATCACACTTGCGATTTGCGAAATCGCAAGTGTGATAAGGCCCTTAATCATTTAGTCTCTGATAGTTGAAGTTATTAAAAACATTTTATTTCAAATAAATTATAAGTGCTTTTTTGAAACGCGATACTCCTCAAGTTATTTTTAGTATGCTTTGTTTTTTATTTAATTTAATTAAAGAAATTAAAAGAGCTTGCTATCTTTTGGTTGGTATTCGTAGATTCACTAAAAAAATTAACTCTAGGATAAAGATATTATGTTTATGGAAGGAAAATATTAGGTACAAGCCCAATATTACACAAACCAACACTTTTTATCTGTCAAACGTCTGACCTTTTAATTAATTATGTGATTAATGTATTATGTAGTATGTAAAACTATAGTTCAGTTTCGGTTTCGGCTGAATGGCAGCCAAAATCGAAACCCGTTTTTTAGTCGAAACTAGGCTGAAACCGAAAGTTCGGTCGGACTCTAATTTGCTTGCTAACACATTCTTGCCTTGGCTTGCTGGATTGTGTTTGTCAAGTAATTAGAATTTACCCGCGAGGTATACCGCGCGGGGAGTGCTAGCAGGGAATGCAATACCCGGTCTTTGAAACCCGGGTATTACCCGACTCTACATCAAGTCGATTACCCGGTTAACCGAGTTGCATTACCCACAATGAACATGCTGGTATTATCGGCCGTGTTAAGTAAGATAAGCAAGCATGTGGTGTTTTTTCGGGTTTGTTTTAACAGCAGCCGTCGTTAGATTGTATATCTTTGAAATACTTTAAAATAAAACTATACATGCATATTTTTTATTAATTTGTAGGGTTTTTAATCCCAGGTAAACCCGGGTTCTGTGTCAAAATACCCGGGTTGCATTCCCTAAGTGCTATAGCTTGGCAACTTCGTTGGTGACACTCACAGGTAGCTTGTGTAAGTAGTTACGGCTGCACATAACAAAAAGCACACATGTGAGTGTCACTAACGAAGTTGCCAAGCTATGGTCTCACATTGACGTTTGGGGCATAGATTCCAGAAAATGAGCGTGTTCCCTGTGGACATCTGTTCTTTAAAATATATTGTTACAACGTCATTGTTCTCAGTGGCCAATCCTGTCCTCATTTCTAGTTTTTACCCGACTGCGGCGAAGCCCAAAGGAGGGTTATGTGTTTGACCTGTATGTATGTATGTATGTCCGGTTGTCGTGATGGTGCGAGTGTCACTGGGTATGAAGTTTGTTAAAATAAACAAAATGGCGCATTTTATGCAGTTTCAAAGTGCACCGCGGTCGGGTTTTTTTTAGTAAAAATGTGGTTTAGGGTTACGAACTTATTATGCTAAATTAACGTGAAAAGAAGATATGGCCGTTTACGCCGCAAAAAGCGTACATGGGTCAATTGCAGAAAAAAATTACCTTTTACTTTTTTTGTCTGATCATGGTGTGTATTATACCATTTTACTCAAAGTCACGAGCACTTTTCATTTATGATATAAAAAAAAGTAGTGCAAAATGTCCCAACTTTTACGTACAAATTTTGAGAAAAAATAAAATCTCAGTTTCGTTACGATTTAACCCTATATTTAATTTGTTTTTTTTCTGCAACCCACATTTCGACTAGTGAAAAAATCGGGACTTCAGTGTTCAAATCGCGACGCATAAATGAAATGCAATTTTCCTTTCGCGTATATTATATATTTATGGGGCAAAAGTCCACGTCATTTTTGTTCGGCGTATTCTTTATTTTTATTATTGTTTTGAGTGTAGAATGTCGTACGAAATGAAAGCGTACCAACGGTCGTACCTACTTATTAATTTGTTCATAAAACCTGTTGAGAAGGGCGCCGCCATCTGATAACTAAGCGATAAGAACTCCAATTACGATAGATAATTGTTTTTGCGTTTTGTTTGGGAATTAAGAGAGACTTGGCTTGTTGGCATTGGCG
Organism: Eudemis profundana; assembly: GCA_947034925.1. Classification (NCBI taxonomy): domain Eukaryota; kingdom Metazoa; phylum Arthropoda; class Insecta; order Lepidoptera; family Tortricidae; genus Eudemis; species Eudemis profundana. Next base: position 961,048 of record OX344794.1, on the reverse strand, counting down.
TATCTAGGGTTCAGCCAAATTATAAAGACGAACCCGAAGCGTGTATGTTCATAAGTTTTGAGACGAACAAAATCATGTTTTTCTCGAATACGCTTTACCGTATTTGAACGAAGTAAAATTTAGACAGAAGAAAAATCATTATATTACGGTAAAAATAAAATATAAATTATTCAAAATGGTCGCCATTGTGCTGAACACAGGCCTTCAATCGTGTGGGCCATTCGTCAATAGAGGCACGAACCGCTTTAGTTGATTAAACTTTTCTTCGACGGTGAAGATTTTTTCGTTGGTAAACAAAGTCTTTTTGGGATCGTGTCTTCATCCATAGCAACTGTTGACATCATGCGAGCCTTAATTTTCTTAAACGTTCGTTTAAGTAGTAGACTTTTCTTCGACTGTAGGCCCTTTAGATCATACCTAAATAATTACCTTTAGATTATATTTCAATATCCGGTTAACCGAAAAATAACACCCGTAACCATTTTTTTTTCTAATAACTAATTTAAATTTTAAAATTAAACGTTGTCACGTTTAATTTTAAAATTTAAATTAGTTTTTATCAAGCCACCAGTTCATAGTTAATTTTTTTGGGCCTTTCAAAAAATCGTCTCAAAACTTATGAACACACGAGGTATTCACACAGACGCGCGATAGCACGTATTATGGATATACTGGAGCATTCTTACTCAATTTTTTATTATACTGTGGTTCAGCCCCGGATCTACGGCCTTTCTGAACGGGTAGAAAGTTGACGTGGCGTCCGCCCTTCCCCGGCTCTGGGATAAGTTATTCCAAAAATCTCTCAAAAATATATGAATTTAGCGTCCCCTGAATACCGGCGCCCGGCAGGCACCCCGGTTTGCCCACTAGATCTAGGTCTGTTAGGGTTATTTTTAGGGTTTCGTACCTCAAAAGGCAAAACGGAACCCTTGTAGGATCACTTTGTTGTCCTACTGTCCGTCCGTCCTTCCGTCTGTCTCGAGCACGCGTTGAGGTGTTGAGTTGAAAATAAAACCATATACTCAGATCCTCGGTCCTTTGAAGCTGTGTAAAAATCAAACTTCCAAGTTAACGTGAAAAAATATGGCCGTTTATTACACATATTTCGACAAAAGTTATCATTCAGGGTGAGCTGAATTACAAAATAATATGTTTTTTGGATAAAATAATATGTTTATGGACGTTTTATTAGGCATCACAAACATTTTTGGCCCGAATATTGGTGTACTTCCTTTGGCACAAATTAAGAAGCCTAAGTCACTGTGCGGTGCAAAAGTTTTAATAACCATTTTACTTGGCACCGTCAATGTAGTAAAATCGAGACGTTGCAATATTTAGGGATCCCTATAATCGTGTTACAGCGTTCCTCAGCAGAACACGATTAAGGTGTGCGGCGGAATGCGATTACCTGGGAACCTAGTTAATATAGTGCCTAGAGAGCCTAGCCTTCAGAAGGGGCGTGGCTTCTAAAAACTCTACGGCACATGCCAGCCTAACACTTGTGACGCGTCGGCGTCGTCAAAGGTACTCATCCCTATCTTTTGTTAGGCATTTGTGTCACTTACTATGCTTAAATTGAAGAACTTTGAATATAAAGACGAACTAGTAGTCCAATTTTGGCCCTCTAGGAGCGCGCGATACGTATTCACACGCGCAATAGCACGTCTGTGTGAGTGCAATCCATACTGAAGCATCTTACGCATACTTAAAGCGTTGCTTGAAGTGCGTTCGTACACGGCGCGCACACATTCAAGCGCGCGATTTACCTTCTGTAGCAAGAAAAATTACTGCTGTTATACTGTGCCTTTGACTTTGTATTGACATTGATTATTTCTAGTCTAGCGAATGATTACAGACACACTGATGAGATAGCTTGACAAATAAGGCATGACGTCATGTCCCATCGCTTACCGCGTAACAGAGCAGTTTGCATCCACTTTTTATTTTATTTTATTTATGCACTTTGAATGAAGATCTATGTATTACAATGAACATGATCACAATAAATAAATATGAATATGAAGCTGGTATAATATGCCTATTTGCATTTAGTTCGCTCATTGTTCAAGTTTTCTTTTGTTACTTCATCAGCTATACTTTCTAAGTTTTTATTTTTAAGCTTACCGATTTACGTATATGATATCGCTACTATGGTGGCGCCCAACGTGGGACTCGAAAGTATACTTTTAACTGAAGGGATGTTTACAAAAACAACATAACTGACTAGACTGGTTGATACTTATAGAGGAACATTTTTAATGCTTTATTTCGGACAAAAGTTATCCATAGAGTGTTAGTACTTAATAATAAGAAATTGCTTACTCTAGTGTTAGTATTGATAACCTCGTTTTTTTGAACTCTGTTAAAAACTAAATTAAAATTAGCATTCATCGCTACACCCACACTTCTTTAATCACAGACCTCTGTTGTAATGCGGAACAGTGAAAATGCATGCTCGGAATAAATCAGTGTCTCCAGTGAATAAGGGAATAAGTCACATAAAAACTAGGTACAAAAGAGCGTAAGTCTCATGGCAACTTACGTCTGTTTGCATTTAGTAATAGTAGTTTGCTCCGTTTTAATGGAGGCACTGAATTCATGTCCAGCTTTGACATTTGCGCATGTGGGTTTGTTACGAGGTGGCGAGCAGTGTAATTCACAAATGCACCGCTAACCTCGTCGTTAATTAAAGGACATTGCTGAAGTGACTATGGAGCCCCGTACCATATCAAAAGAAATAAAGATAATAATAATTATTATTAAGCAGATAGCTTGTGGGCGGTGCAACTATAGCGACTATTTTCTTGCGAATTAATGCATAACACTCGATGCATAGCTAGCTGCAGGGGATGACCTGAAACAATAATATGTAGGTAACGTGCATTTCAAAACTATGACAATGATACAGTACATTACACATATAGAGTGGTAATACAAAGAAAGGCCGAGATTGCAGATTTTTGCGGCCCGAGCCGCAGGCGAGGGACGTAAATATGCGATCGAGGGCTTTCTTCATTACCTCCCGTGTTGTGTACAGCATTGTATGTCTACACTTGGCCAGAAAGCGGCTTTTTCCGCCGGGCCTGTCCGAGACCGGACCTTAGACCTATCCCAGCCTTAACTTAGCTCACGGCTCGAATAATACGAATTGATGGCGCATTTCTGAATACAGTACAATTGAATTCAGTCCGGCTATTTCCAGTCTGTTCGCGGTACTGATTACATATTCCATGGAGGAACCTCCGCTATCGAAAACAAAGTTTCAATGGCGAGAGAATACACGGGTAGGGTTACCATATTTCTAGATCAATCCAGACATGTCCAGATTTTCTTCTGGCATTTTTTATATTTTTTTGGGAAAACAATTTTTTTTTTCATGCTAGCGTGTACCCGTGGCTTCTCCCGCGTTATTCCCGTTCATGTCCCAAGGGAACTAGTTACGGGGATATAATGTTGTTTCTAAAACTATCTAGGTAGCCTCACCAACTCCTTATAAAATACCGAAAGAGCCAGAGATAAGCAACATTCAAGATAAGAGACAGTTGTGCTCAATGATCAGAGCTGTCATTATCAAATAGTTATGTTTAATTCGTATGTTGTTTTAATGGTATGTTTCAGGTATAGTTTGCTATTCTTAAGTACCTAATTGGTGAATAGTTATTTGTAACGTTCAATTCAATATGAGTGATTCTGCTGGGCAGTGGAAGCGGCGTTTGCTCTAGCGTGCGTTGTCATTCGACCATCGCGAAGAAGAAGTGAATGTTTATTTTATGGTTTACAATTTTACATTAAATAAATATTGTTACTTGTAGGTATTACAACTTTACAGATAATGTTTGGAATCCCAGCTTCTGAGTCCTTCTAGAGTCTATTGTTATCCAGTACATACTATAAATACAAATATAATAGATTTTTAAAGGTACGAGTACATAGGCTTGCAAAGAAAAAAAAAGTAATCATCAAGGAATCAAATAAAAATAATGTATTTTAGTCTATTTAATATCATTTATTACAAGTCGGTTAAAAACCGGTTCCTGCACTCGATAACCGGTTTTAACCGTTACCAAAAGCCGGGGGTATGCAGTTAATCGGATTTTCGGTTAACCGCTTTGCAATCTCTATTCTCTAGTCACAAATGACTTTAGACTTCCACAAAGTAAACATTAAGTTAGTTGACAAGACCACTTAATACATAAGAAGTACCTATTGATGTGGGCGTTATGGGGCATATCTCAACTTCAGCTTTGTTAAGCATTATCATTCCATACATTACAACAGGACAGGACTTTTCGACAAATGTCCGGACTTTTCCCGTGTATTATGGCAACCCTGCGCGGGTCAGGCTTGATTGGCTGTGAACAGGAAACGCGTGTGGGCGGCGCATCAGGGATATATCCGGGTACTGGGGTTATGCTGAATGCTTAATTAACGCCTGGGACCTGAATACGGACCTAGTTTGACATTGGCCTTGAACTGACCTTAAAGCGACTCGGAGTCGTAATGGCATATTATTCCGATACAAATTAGGTCACCAACGCTTCTATTGTCTACCCAACCTAAGATAATAGATTGTAGGTTAACGCTGGCTAATTGGGTACGCTTGACTGGCTTTCGGCGGTGTACGTCAGATTCCGATTTCGTCAGATGACATGTGGGTCAGATTCCGTTTTCGGCAGATTCCATGGAGGTCAGATTCCGATTTCGTCTGGTGCCTGATATGTATGTCTGATTCCGATGTCGGCAGATTCCTAATAGGTCAGATTGCATTTTCGTCAGATTCCTAGTAGGTCAGATCAGATTCCATTTTCGCCAGATTTCTAGTAAGTCAAATTCCGAGGTGGTCAGATTTCGAATACTGAGACTGGTACCCATTACCAAACATACTTAAGATTTTTTTTTATATACGGATACCTATTAAATGTTAAATTATTAAATAAGTTACTACCGTTTTGTTAAGTACTTTTAATATGTTAGTGTTAATAAATGTTTTTGAATTTGAATGCTCCAGTATGGATTGCACTCACACAGACGTGCTATCGCGCGTCTTTGTGAATACGTGTCGCGACCTCCTAAACGGCTGAAGTTGGACTACATGTTTGTCTTTATACTTTGTCCCTACACAGGGCAAGTCACCGGCAAAAGCAAATACATAAACGGCCGTATCTTTGACCATATAATATGTTGGCATTCGATTCACCCGATAATTAAAGCATGTCTGCCAATTTAACTTTGCGTTTAGTAAAAACTTTAATTTGCGTTATTATACTCACTAATTACTTAATCGCATTACGATGCTGGTAAATACAAGTTTGCTGTTGAATTTAGTTCTACAAATTTTTGAGGCCTTAAATAGTGAATTGATTGGTTATTATGTATTGTAGTGATCGCTGAGCGCTGGTCAACATTCACTGCAGGTAAGTAATATACCGGAATCCTAAGTCGTTAACAGAAATATGTGTTTCATACTTCGTACCTTTAGTGCAGTGGTTCTTAACTGGTGTCCCGCGGACCACTGGTGGTCCCTGGAAGCACCTGAAGTGGTCCGCGAAGCTATCCGTAACAATATTATATTAACTACCTCCAAACTTCTTTATATTACCTCCAAACAGTTGGTGGTCCGTGAGAAGACGATTTTAGTTAATTAATTATTTAAAAAAAATGTTTTTACTGAGTTAAAGTGTTTTTAGAGGACAGTAAATGTTTACGGTCATTTCTAACTTAGCATCGTTCCGAAGGAAGGCAGGGCTACCTTCTATTCTTTTTTTCATGTTATCTAAAAGGCAAACGAGTACACAGGTGTCCAAGTGACTTCTGAAGCCCATGGACATTTGGAATCTATTACCAAGGACCATTAAAACATGAGGACTGTCAGTCTCCATACAAAAAGCTGTTCCTCGATATTTACCTACAACGCCATCTATGTATAAGAATAGGCTAGATGACTAAAAAAAACTGTTTAGTCCGTCTGTTACATTATGAAAAAATATTGTACACGTATTTTTTGTTTTGTTTGACAAACACAAACTGACGAGGATAGAGTGCTTAGAAGTTGCGAGTGACGTCACAAGCCCCCACTCCAGAAGTTTGATGATCTATAACTTTGTCGATTTTTAATATTTTGATAAACCAAAAAATACGTGTCCCATATTTTTCCATAATCTAACTGACGGACTAAATAGAATTACATATTTTTAACCCAGTCATCATCCCTATTATATTATTTACAATTATTCAACTTTTCAAGCGTGACACAGTATTTAAATGTTAGAATTTATTTATTATTAGCTGTTTACGAACTAATTGTTACTGCACTATGTTTCTTTATTCAATTATAACATCGTTAAATGTTTAGTTTTTTAGTGCCATCTGGTTTTTGCCTGGATATCCCCTTGCGGTCGGGGCACGATCCAAAGTATGGAGAACGACAGTCCTCTTGTTTTAATTTTTAATGGTCCTCGGTATTACTATTCGTTTCTTTTGAAATCAATTTAATTAATTTTTTATTCATTTAGCTACGGTATCTACTTTGATATTACTTGTATTAATTTTGCATTATAGTGCAGTCAGCTGCAGCTTAAAGGCCCCCCTGTCATATGCCCTTTGTTTGCCCCCTATTGCATCCCAGGAAAGTGGGTAGGGTTCGTAGACTTTTAACTTTAAGCCTTGTAAACACAAAACTAACTGCAATTTCAAAATCAGATGGATGATCATAAATCGTCTAGCTATAATACTTAATAGCATACTTCAGTTTTGATATAACGCAAGGTTACCAAGTTATAATGGTTTTCCCAAAAACTGGAATGCACCCCCGCGTGGGGTGGATTCGTACACTATCCGTGTTTCCCCAAAATTCATTGGATTTTCGCTGTTTTGCCTGTTTTAGTTACCTTTTAGACATATATTGACCTGGTTCTGTAATTCGTATATTCTTAATATCCCATTTTTAGGGTTCCGTACCAAAATGGTAAAAAAGGAACCCTTATGGTGCGACTCTGTCTGTCTGTCTGTCTGTCTGTCTGTCTGTCTGTCTGTCTGTCTGTCTGTCTGTCTGTCCGTCTGTCACAGCAAGATATCTCAGGATCTACTGATGCTATCGACTTGAAATTTGGAATAATGTTAAGAACCGCTAACCCGAGCTTATAGGATGTAAAAAAATTCTTGTAACTTTTTTACTTTTTTTTTAAAGGGATCCGTAATGAGACTTTGCAAATCGAAAGTAGGGCTATTATATCGAGTGAGGTATCAAATGAAAGGGCTTAAGTTTTAGATTAAAACAGAATTTTTGTATTTTTTTTTAAATAAGTAGTTTTTGATTTATGGCGAAAAACGTTAAAAAAAATACCGTTCCCCCCCTATTATCTTCGAAGTTACTGAACAGAAAAATCTGTAATAATTACCAATTATTAATGTCATCCTATATATTACAGGAAAAATATAACGGTTTTCCTAACTTGCACTGTTTTTGAGAAATTTGCAAAAATCTTAACACATACTTATTTGCTCCTACTAAACTAATCGCCATATAGTTTTTCTTGAACAATTCATGTATCTACTTATGAGTTTGTACGGAACCCTCGGTGCGCGAGTCCGACTCGCACTTGGCCGGTTTTTTTTAAGTAACATGGGGTGCATTCGTACGTATGAAATAACATACATTTTGGTTGTATAAAGGTACCCCTAAACGACTAAAGAGATAGGAAAAAATAAATAAATATTAACCATTAAGGTAATTGTAAAACGATTGTTTTCATATTAATCTTAAGGGTCTAGACCCTTAAGATTAATATGAAAACAATTGAAATACAAAATCTATTAAATTATTTATTCTAATTCAAGTAAATAGACGCATTCAGGAGATAACCAAAAATAACTTTTGGGTAGCAAAAACACTTGTTCATTATTTCCGGTTAAAGTTGTTGCCGTACTGCCGTCATTTTTGAGGGTAAACTATCCATATGAGCGGCTGGCATACATACAAATATGAACGTATCAGCATGTTAGATAATCGAGATAAGGCCACTGTACGAATGCTCCCGGTGTACGAATCTTACCCACCCTTCCCATATCCTCGTAAGGCCCGTGCCCTAAATTTAGGACATAGGCAGACACCCGCCGGACATACGAAAGCATTTATTTGCCTAGAAATGGAGGCGCTTGGCTTTCGTCCACTAAAACATTCGTATATTTTTTACAGAAATGGCGGGCTTTAGTGTTAAAATGCTGGTTCTCCTCGCGGCTCTGGCCTCGGGGAACTGCTTCGTGACCTCCCTGGTAGGCCAACCGGTCAGACTGGCTTTGTCCCTGCTGCCAAGCTCTGCGCCGACCACATCTTCCTCCGCGTCTGATCGAACTGACACCGTTGCGACTGTCGTTGTACCGACAGTTACACCTGTCAACACAGACGTTACTACAGAGGACGGTGATCTTACTGGAGAGGACGGTGATCTAACTGCAGAGGACGATAGTTGGGCCGCAGATGATGATCTAACTACGGAGGATGCTCTAACTCTGGAGACAAATGAGGACTCTAGTACGGCAGTGATAACTTTAGTACCTGTGACAGTCAACTCGCAGGATTCAGCCTCAGTTAGAGTATCGCCGTTGTCTCGAAGGCGGAGACTAGTACAATCTGCATCTGCAACGTGAGTTACACAATATATAATGGTTAAGGTCACCGAAAGTCGATAGGATGGAGGCGAACATGTGATCTCAGAAATATATCGATATAGAAGGAAGTTTGTCGATTTGCATGGGAACCAAGCGTGTACCGTTTTTCGCTTGGCGTTTGACGCCAAAAGTGTATTTTAGTGAAGGAAAACATAAATTTTCCATTTTACTAGGTGGGATTTGATCAATTATACCATTATTATCAGATTTGAAAATCTGATAATAATATTGACGGCAACTGAGGTTAACGGCGTGCAAAGTAGGTCGCCGCCACTTCTTTTTAGCACGCGAGGTACACACACTCTTTCCCTCTGCCTCGTTAAATTTCTGTGGTTGCGACCGTTTGCTGTTGAAGTTTATGTTCAACAATGGAACGATGCATTCATCGTTCCATACCACAACCATACATCATTATGTATGGTTGTGGTATGGAACGATGCATTCATCGTTCCATACCACAACCATACATCTAATGATGTTTTATGTATGGTTTTTTATACCACTAACTGTCTACGAATTCTAATAGTAGATTACATGGTAATCATATCATGATAATGGTGATAATGGGTGGTAATACAAAGAAAGGCCGAGATCGCAGAAGTTTGCGGCCCGAGCTGCAAGCGAGGGACGTAAATATGCGATCGAGGGCTTTCTTTATTACCTCCCGTGTTGTGTACATCATTTTATGTCTACACTTGGCCAGAACTTTATGGCCAGGTGTGGCATAAATATTGTATTAGAATCGTTACTGTGGATTTCTCAATACGAGTTGGGACAGTGCCGTATATACTAGTATAAGTTGTTAAGGAGTTGACTGTAGATGGTGCTACATACTCGTACGTCGTCCAGGATGACGTCACAGATAGGAGCCTGGTTAAAAAAATGGATGGCTTGGGCAAAGTATAAAGACAACCAAGTAGTACGACTTCGACCGTTTAGGAGCGCGCGACACGTATTTACACAGACGCACGACGCGCGTCTGTGTGAGTGAACGCCATACAGTGGCAGCCTCGCGCAGTCGGCAATGTTTGCCTGTGGTGCGTCCGTACACGGCGCGCACACATGCGCGCTCCCGATGTACCTTTTGTTCGAAGAAAAACTACCGTATACCGTGGCTTGGGTATAGCTCCGGTGGCCCAATAGGGATGATGACTGGGTTAAAAATATGTAATTCTATTTAGTCCGTCAGTTAGATTATGGAAAAATATGGGACACGTATTTTTTGGTTTATCAAAATATTAAAAATCGACAAAGTTATAGATCATCAAACTTCTGGAGTGGGGGCTTGTGACGTCACTCTTGAGTTCAAATTTGTACTCAAGAGTGACGTCACTCGAAACTTCTGAGCACTCTATCCTCGTCAGTTTTTGTTTGTCAAACAAACCAAAAAATACGTGTACAATATTTTTTCATAATGTAACAGACGGACTAAACAGTTTTTTTTAGTCATCTAGCCTATTGTTAGCGCGCCTGTGTTGGGCCGGAACGGAACGCCGCAGGGGACGCAAGTTCGATGCCAGCCCGAGGAAAATAATTTTTAAATATTTCTCTTCTAATAAAATATTATTTGAAGAATAATGTATACTATTGAATACGGTTGAATATTTCAGCAGCCTTTAATGCCATAAATAAGGTAAACGGCCGAGTGATCGACACTGTCCCAGTCGCCATTTTTAATGTTATGTCATTAGCAATAGAGGTGTCGGCAGGATGTCGACTATGTACACTTGCGTGTCGAGCACTTGGGCGAAGTATAAAAACGAACAAGTAGTCCAACTTCGGCCTTTAGGAGCTCGCGACACGTATCCACACAGACGCGCCTGAGTGAGTGGGATCCATACTGGAGCATTCTTAAGCATTTCTTATTTCTTTGCTTGTAGTGCGTTCGTACACGGCGCGCACACATTCAAGCGCGCTATGTACCTTTTGTAGAAAGAAAAAAAGACTATGCAAGTTAGGACAGCCGTTATATTTTTCCTGTAATTTTTAGGATGATATTCATTATTAGTAATTATTACAGATTTCTCTGTTCAGTAGTAGGGGAATGGTATTTCTTTGAAAAATATTCATCCTAAATCAAAAAGTACATTTTTAAGAAAATAAAATGGTTTTGGAATCTACACATCGTCGCTGGAAAGCAATAATGCTGTAACCCGCACCACCATCGAAAATGCTTTTTTTGCATATTCTTATTTAGTTTTTTTTTCTGCATCGACTAGTATAGTTTTTATTGTTCTGTAATGATAAATAAAATCTATACTGCATATTTTTATAGTCATTATTTAGAAAACATAGAACGTAAAAACGTAGTAAACTACATCAAAAACCGTAATTTTAAGTGAATCTCAGTTTACAGCAAAAGCGGAACGGCTATTTTTTCTCAGCCGCCGTGTACAGCATTATTGCTTTCCGTAAATTTCAAGTTCTGTCTTGTACAGCATTTTAAAGGTGTCATCAATTAATACTTACGACGGTAACGTCGTTTTAAACAGGTGTGTAGATTTACAATGTCGGGTAGTTATAACATTCTATATTGTCCGTCATTTAGTATTTCGCGCATCTTACCGCAATTCATATTGACTGTGAACGTGGTGATGAGAGTATTTCTCCTTGTGGTTCATAGTTTTGAAGGTCGGAAACGTAAGTATCTTAGTGTTTTACATTGAATATACGTATTGTTTACAATTATTTTGTACCAAAAAACTAATCTGAATGAACTTAAATATTTTAATAATCAAATTTAATGCAAAAAGCTAATATCGTGTAAGACGTTTTTAATCGTTATAAATGATGAAAAACAATACTAGAATGTTTTGGATTATGACGCTTAAAGGTGTAGGTAAACATAATTATTCCTGTGATTGTTTTGGTTATGTGTGTGATGGTTATGATTCAAATGGAAAATATAGGTATACGTTATTAAAATGTTATTATACGATATTAAATTTAATGTCTTTTATTTTCTGTAAGAATTTAATTAATGTATGATTGCTTAGTAACTTGAAAAAAGTTAAAATGCATGTTGTTTATTTATGTACTTCCGTTATCTGTTGGTTGATAATCTGACTTTGTATCGGGTAATTAAACGTCACAGCTACCGAACATAATTTGATCCTTGTACTTAACATAATTTTACCCAGTTTATGGTTTGTCAAATGTGTCAATGCAGTTTAATTAGGTATTCGTGAGATGAATATTCTTACTTGTAGCAAAATACTTGATACAAAATTGTAGAAACATAAAAATCTTAATTAAACGTGACATGTTCGATTCAAATTTTTGAACCAACGTCAATACCTTTTGTGTGCAAGAGTTACTTTCGTCAATTTTAACGTTTATTTTTTTAAATCTCGTCATTTGCGGCTGAATTTTGTTATATTACATTTATCAAGTTACAGTTCTAAATGGATCCGATTTCAACTCTTATGATACTATTGTAAATAAGACATTTAAAAAAAGTCTTAAATTGGAAACTTCTAACCTTAAGATTGTTACATTTAAGACGAAACAACCAAACAGAATGCAAGTTAAATACAGCTTCTCAAAGATGACGACCTATACAGAAATTCAATTATTAAATGCGAGCGGGGCAACCTTAAAAACAAATGTTTATCCTCATGTTTTGCCCATATCACAAGCCAAATAAAATGATTTAAAAAAATTTGTTGATAAGAATATAATACCCAAACGTTACGTAAGTTTTGAAGATACTTAGGTATAATTGATTTGATGACTTCCTATTGTTAAGTGTTAGGATATAGTACATTACACAACTCGGGTGGTAATATAAAGAAAGCCCGAGATCGCAGGTGTTTGCGGCCCGAGCTGCAAGCGAGGGACGTAAATATTCGATCGAGGGCTTTCTTTTTTACCTCCCCTATTGTGTACATCATTTTATGTCCACACTTGGCTTGGAAAGCGGCTTTTTCCGTACGCACAGCGTGCGGAAAAAGCCACTTTATGGCCAGGTGTCGCTAAAAATAGTCGAAAGAGTAGAAATAATTATCGACATGGCTAAATCTTACTTTTTTTTCGGGAACAAATCATATTTTCAGACAACAGATGTTTTTTGTTGGAAATAATAATTATTATATTATGTTTTTGAACCAGTTTAAATAAATGTTGATTATAACAAGTTGGATCATTTTTTTTCTATCATTAACATTTTAAAAGTACTGTACCTAAAATACCATGTACCGTTTACACCATTTCATCAGTACCTGGTTTGCTTTTTATACATTCGATTACAGCTATATTGCAGTGCAAAAATGTCGACAAATTTAGTTTTCTTGAACCAAAAATGTATTATGGACAATTATTTCATTTACAGCATTTTAAAACGTCTGCCTGTTTTGGTAAACGGTAGTGTCGCCATACAAAACTCTCGCGGGTTACAGCGTTATTGCGTACCACGATAAGAAAAATCAAACTGCTGTAAACGACAAAACTCATATTAAAAACAAGTTCATATCAATTTTACCACCATACTAATAAACTTTGATTTTTTTTTAATGTAAGTATCAAAGGGGGTTAAATAATCTCTTTTAGTTTGGGAGTTATGATTTTTTTTTTAAAAGTGCGAATGTTTTTTGCCTCTAGTGAAAAGTTTACTTTTTGTGGGTTACAGCATTATTGCTTTCCAGCGACGACATGAAGCCCTTTCATTTGATATCCCACTTGATATAATAGCTTAACTTAAAATTTTCGACCTTCCATTTTATCCCCCTTTTAAAAAAAGTATAAATGTATAAGATTTTTTTATGCCCAGTAGACATGGGTTAGCGACTTTTAAAACTATTCCAAATTTCAAATCGATAGCAGCAGTAGTTCCTGAGATATTTGGCTGTGACAGACTGACAGACAGACGGACAGCCAGAGTCGCACCATAAGGGTTCCTTTTTTACCATTTTGGTACGGAACCCTAACTACTGCTATTGTACTGTGACTAGGGGCAATAAGACAAAGGATATGCAGTGCAATAACAATATTTCGTACACGAAATGATTTTGATTACATATTTATTTGAACGAATTCTAACAGTTGATTTTGCGAGGGAATCCATATTATTATAGTTATCGATTCCCTAGCAAAACGTAAATTTACTGTTGAAAAACTATGTAATTTTACAAGCAATCAATTTTGAAAAAGAGGCACTTGACTCTTTAAGGTTAATAACTAAGTGGATTTTAATTAACGTTTCAGATACCGAAGCGGCCAGCAGGCGCGCATTCGTGTGGTTCAACTCCCCCCAAGTCAGTCCCAAAGCTACCAACAAGCGCGCGGCCGCGTGGTTCGATTCCACCCCAGTCAGTCCCAGAGCCACCAGCAAGCGCCGGTCTACGTGGTTCAGTTCCCTACAAGTCAGTCCCGCTCCGGGCCGCTCCCCCTGAGTCAGTCCGGCCCCAGGCCATCCTCCTCGAGTTATTCCCGCTCCTGGCTGCTCCCCCCGAGTCATTCCGACTCCAGGCCATCCCCCTCGGGTCATTTCCGTTCCCAGAGCTACCAGCAAGCGCAGGTTCGCGTGGTTCAGCTCTCTCCATGGCAGTCCCACTCCAGTCCGCTCCCCCAGAGTCAGTCTGGCTCCACGCCACCCCCCTCGAGTTATTCCCGCTCCTGGCCGCTCCCCCCGAGTTATTCCGACTCCAGGCCATCCCCCTTGGGTCATTTCCGTCCCCAAAACTACCAGCAAGCGCGGGTTCGCGTGGCTCAGCTCTCTCCAAGGCAGTCCCGCTCCAATCCGCTCCCCCTGAGTCAGTCTGGCTCCAGACCATCCCCCTCGAGTTTTTCCTACCCCAGACCGTCCCCCCCTAGTCATTCCAGCTATAAGCAACCCCCCTCGAGTCATTCCCTCTCCCAGAGCCACCAGCAAGCGCGGGTCCGCCTAGTTCAGTTCCCTCAAAGTCAGTCCTACTCCAGGCCGCTCTCCACGAGTCAGTCCGGCCCCAGGCCATCCCCCCCTAGTCATTCCCACCCCATGCGGTACCCTCCGAGCCATCACACCAACGGCCACCCTCACACGACCGACCTTCCAAGGCACCATGGTCATCACGCGAACCACCACCCTCACAAGAGCGACCTCCCGAGACACCATCGCCATCACGCGAACCACCACCCTCACAAGCTCGACCTCCCGAGGCACCACCGTAATCACGCGAACCACCACCCTCACATAACCAAGCTCCCGGGGCACCATCACCATCACACAACCGACCTCCCGAGTCAGTCCCACTCCGTCCTCCGTGTTCGGGTCCACCAGTAACCGGCTAACCAGGGCGCCGACTGATTCCGCCATCAGGCTCGCAAACCATTGGTTATAAATGACACGTAAAATAACCACATACTAAATAAAATAGCTATGTTGCTGCAATTTAACTAAAGGCCGAGTCACACCGGCTGCGTACACGTCTGCGTGCGCGTGGCGTACGCGTTGTATAGTATGAATGTTTTTCAAAATGGCGGCTGGTCACGCTCAAAGTCAAGGAGCTGCAGCGTACAGTGCGTGCACACGCAGCCGGTGTGGCTCGGCCTTAAATCTCTATTATTTTTAACCGACTTCCAAAAGAAGTACGGTTCTCAATTCGTCTGTATGTTTTTTTTTTTTTGTGTGTTTGTCACCGATTACTTGAAGACGGCTGGACCGATTTGGAAAATTCCTTTTTTGTTTGAAAGGGTAGACTTTCGAGGTGGTCTCATTGCAACCAAATCAGGATCTGATGATCTTGGAGAAATCGAGGGAACTCTTCAAATATCATAGGCACACATATGCGATTTTGGTATTTTTCTTACTTTCTCGTGCATTTCTTATTAGAAATAAGTTCCCAGTCTTAACCGACTTCAAAACAAAGAGCAATTTTTATGTAGGCTTGTTCCTCGGTTACTTGAAAACGTCTAGACCGATTTGGATTTTTTTTCTTTTAAAATAATATTTTCCAGCGCCAATAAAAATTTAAAAATAAAGTAAATTTTTAAAACAAAAAATAAAAACCGACTTCCAAAAACTTTAACTAAAAACCAAAAAATAATATGTTTATTAACCCAAAGAAATGGATAATCAACGATTCATATATACATATACAGATATTTATACTTTTTAACCTTTTATTTTTGAAGTCGGTGCCAGCTAAGGAGCTCAACACAGCCAGCTTTACGTGGCAGGGTTTGGGTAGTTAACATATTATTTTTTGGTTTTTCGTTTAAGTTTTTGGAAGTCGGTTTTTATTTTTTGTTTTAATTTACAAACATGACACGCAAACTTCCAATCCACATTTATTTCCCTGGATTCTGAAAAGTCTGTTAAAAATTGGGTTACTTACTCATACTTACATATTTTTTTGAATATATTGCAATTTGTTTATTGGTTTTTATTTTCGAACTATATTGAGAATAATAATTTTGAATATAATACCTAATTCAAAATTGTAAATAATTATTTTGAATATATTACCCAACATTATTCAAAGTTATTATTCTCAATATGGTCCCTCTCCTTGGCGTAACTTTATTAGTCCAAATTATAAATTCGCATAATTTTCTTTATAGTTTGAACGGAAAACTCAAAACCTTTAACATAAGTTACCTACATAGAAAAACTATGTTAGATTTGTGATGGTATCTCTAAACCAGGGCTCACCAATAAGTTTCTTCAGGGGTTCGGTTTTAAAAATAAAATGACCAGCTCGGTCCGTTCCTTAGTAAAGTAGTAGTACTTAAGGTCCGCGCAAAATAGGTCAGCGGTCCGCCATTTGCTCTAAACTGTAATGCGCAAAAAGTATTTGGACGAATAATATGCCGCATTTACATTCAGCCGAAGTGAGCAGAGAAGTGGGCAGGGCGAGTGTGTAAACAAACTCGATGCTTCTCATGCCACTGCCATGGGCGCCCCCCAAAAGAGCGGTTTTTGGTGCGGCAGTCAAACGACCGTGCAGTGCGTGTTTACATTCTGTTTACAAAGTTCTATTACGATGGATAGATATCATCATATCATCCATCATCTTCTACGACGATTTTCTTGTATTTGATATTTTTTTAAATATTGAACATCTGGGGGCACGCCGCCGCCGCCAAGTCGAGCGCGAAGCAAACACTGCCGTACCATCCTTTACTGCAGAGTTTCTTAAACTGTTTTTGGTCATGGACCCCCTACATTATTTCGAAAACCTTACGGACCCCTTCCGAACATAATCAAAGAAACAGAAAATCAAGGGCACATGAAAGTTTGTGTTGAAGGCATAGCCACGGACCCCCGACCCCCGTATCACGGACCCCTAAGGGGTCCATGGACCACAGTTTAAGAAACCCTGCTTTACTGGAACCATTTCGCCGCATTTTCAGGCCCCTACTTGAGAACCTCTGGATAAGACCAGAACGCAGAAATTTTCGTCATCCAGTAAGCTATAATCACATACTTAAAATCCAAAATTTCAAGTCTGTAGGTCATTTAGTTACGAAGTTAAGCGAAAGCAAAGTTTTGCATTTATGACACTCACTCACAATCATCAGAATAGAACTAGTACTTCCCATAAACTCAGAGAGCTGAAATTTGGTACAGAGTTAGGGTTTAATGGCCACATAAAGGGAAAACTATAAAAACTAGGATAATCGAAGATCTGGAGTACACCTGGTGACCCTGATTAGAAAACACAAGAGCCCAACCAAAAATAAAAAGAAAAAAACTGTGTCAAATAAGAAACTCTAATAAAATAAATCAATATGCCCACGTTTCTACAAAAAGAAGTGAAATCCCACCAAAAACATTCTGTAAAAAACTAGCCAAGTCTCGATGGAGCTGCTTGTTTATCTCTAAAAAGTAATGAAATCTAGACAAAGTCGTGCCAAGTATAAGGTTGCTTACTGCGATTTCTTTATCCGTATATCTTTATTTGCTTAAGTTAGGTTTTTTACAATATATATATAAAAAGTAAAACACAAAATGAAATTACAAAACATAAACACATTATAAAAAACCTAACCTAGGGTGCCGCCGGCAGCGGGGCGGGGTCCAGGCTACCGGTGGTTAGGGCCGCAGAGAGAGGAACCTCCTGACGATGCGCGCCGTGTCCAGAAGAACCGCTTTCTGTATCTGACCCTTGATCCAGCCATCTAGCGAGAGTCTCTTGAGATGGTGATCGAGACTCTTCGCTATAAGCCCGTTCGCCGAAACGACTATCGGAACAATGATCGCCGAATCAACATCCCACATGGCGGTAACCTCGTGAGCCAAGTCAAGGTACTTGCTGAGCTTGTCCTTCTCGGCCTTCACGAGGTTGTCGTCATGGGGGATGGTAACGTCGACGAGCACTGCACGGCGCTTGGATCGATCTATTAGCACGATATCAGGCTTATTGGCTACAATAGTCCTGTCCGTGATAATGGATCGATCCCAATAGAGCGTGGCACGGCCATTTCTTTATTATTATAGTTAATTTTGTGTGACTTGGCCGTTGAACATTCGTTATACGTTAGTGGGTACAAGTCAATTTGCGTTTACGTAATTAAATTATACGTTAGTGGGCACAATCAACAACAGCCTAAAATGAGACACATTTCTGAAATAAATAAATTGAATTGAATTGAATTTCTTAGGCGTTATCATTGCATACATTACAACAGGACAGGACTTTTTGACAAATGTCCGGACTTTCCCCGTTAATTATGGCAACCCTGCGCGGGTCAGACTTGATTGGCTGTAAACAGGAAACGCGTGTGGGCGGCGCATCAGGAACGTGAGGCACGCTTACATATCCGGGTACTGGGGTTATGCTGAATGCTTAATTAGCGCCTCGGACCTATAACTGAAAACGGACCTAGTTTGACATTGGCCTAGAGCATTGCACTAGAGTTCGACCGAAATTTCGGTTTCGGCAAAAAACGGGTTTCGACTTAGTTTCGGTTTCGGTTGCCATCCGGCCGAAACCGTAACTGAATTTGAGGGGTTTCGGGATGCGATCATCGGGCAGTCTTTATTTCAAAAAGCATAGATAATTTATTTGAAATAAAGAGTTATAATATGTTATAATTAACGATTACTCTAAATATCGGAGACTGAATGATTAATATGTCATTTAAACATGAAGACCGACTGATTATGATTGTCATTTTTTTTCTTCCCACGAAAACATGACCTTATATGGAAGTTTCGGTTTCGGTTCTGGTTTCGGCCGAGAAAACTAGGTTCGGTCGGACACTACCCGGAACTGACCTTAAAGCGACTCGGAGTCGCAATGGCATATTATTGCGATACAAATTAGGCCACCAACGCTTCTATTGTCGTAAGATAATAGATTGTAGGTTAACGCTGGCTAATCACTTTGATTATTCCAATGTAAACATAATTTCATTATCACGGCGCATCATCTTGGCGTGGTGATGGTCAAGTTATGTGTATTTTTGTGGCGCTACCCACATTAGTTAAAACTCCGTATGGTTCCCGCATCTCACTTACGCTGGAACGCGCATCGCCTGTTTTATGAATGTTAACTTTATGCCTATAGCATTAAGCGCGCGCGGTTATCAATTCGAAATGCGGCATCAAATTACATTTTGTAAAAATATAAATAAGCACTTCAGATTTAAGTTCCTATTTTAAGTGAATATGTATTGTATTCTTATAGGAATAAATGTCTTAAACCATAATTGGGTACTTGACTGTACATGAAATTTGCAAAAATTATATAAGATCCTGTTAAAATAAGCAATGTAAGGAAATATTTTACAACTTTGAGTTTGATACCTAACTTGTAAATTTTTTTATGAGCCTGCAATTTTTGGTGGGAAAGTCCATATTAAAAGTATAAAATTATTAAAAACTATTAATACCATTAAATAACCCATAAATGTATGATAACTTTTGTTATGAAACCGTTACGATAAACGCAAGTTTTAATATAGTTGCGGAACAAAGTTCATGATTTTTTTCAAACAAAATTTTGATCGTGACGTCACGTTATATAAGAGGCTGCAGCATGAAACGTTTTTGGCACGTCTTTAAGTAATACTTTCCCAGTCTTAAAAATGTGCTTTTAACATTGTAGTATCTCGGTGAGTTTTGATGATATTGAAGTGGTTTTTTCACTAATATTTTTATTATTGAGAGATCTTTCTATAACATATCATAGAGAATAGTTGTCAAGTAGCCAATTTCATAATTCTTTTTTTTTATTTGCCCGTGTCACGTTTGGTCAGTGAATTTTGGTTTCCTTGAGTGTCGTCATTTACGTTTTTTGTTAACTTAGAAGTTTAATTTTTTCACAACTTCAAGGAACCATAGACCTGAGTGCATGGTTTAAATTTCAACTCGATACCTCTACGCGTTCCAGAGATAAAGGGTCTTGACAGACAGACAGACGGATAACGACGTGACCTTATAAGGGTTCCGTTTTTTCCTTTTGAGGTACGGAACCCCAAAAAAGTAAAAAAGTGGATCCAAAGTGCTTTGTTACACAGCAAGCGATGGGACGCTAAAAAGGACTTCGGTGAATCAACTTTTCTTTGCTTTATGTAAAGATTCCTCTTTCTCCTTATTTGTTCACCTTTTGCATGTTTTAACATGATTTAAATGGTACAAGATCTTACATCTAGAGATAGATTAGGTAAAAATAAAAATAAAACTCGTTTTTAACAACTAATTAGGGTAACCAAGCGGACGAGCCCTTATTTTCATACAAAAGTGGGGGACAGCTATGTCCGCTGGGTTACTGCTTATAAACAAGTTATAGTAAACAAATTATAATAAATAGTACATTACTGCAGAGGCCGGGAAGTAAGGAATTGCCGGCCGAGTACATATAGCTGGCCGAGCGAAGCGAGGCCAGATAGTTACAAGGCCGGCAACCCCATTTCCCGCCGAGGTATGTATAGTGCTTTTCCCAAATATGCAATGAAATAAATAAACTTACTAAATATCCTTACTTACCCTAAATATTATTTTATAACAGAAACTTTCTATCAGAAAGTGACGTTAGTGACATATTATATCCATAGACAATGCAAATGTTATGTCACGTTCGGAAACCATATACAACCAAAAGCTGTTTCAGTTTACATTTTTACCGCGAATATTTAGATGAAATATTTTAAATGTGTATTCTTGTGGTTTAGTTTGCAAATTATAATAATTGGAAATTGTTTATAATGTGTTATTTGTTATGTTCATGTCAATTTTAAATAAATAAAACTGCGAAATATAGCAAAAGTCGTTTTTTAATTTTTTTAATGGCTGAATGCCGTGATGCTGTGGCCCAAATAAATGTAGAATGGAAATTTAAAAAAAATACATTGCAGGCCTAGGCCGGCAATGTAAGTATGAAATTCCATTACGTGCCAAGTGTCAAGCCGCACCGGAAACGAGGTACTTTGCGGCCTGTTTTTAGGCACGTAATGTTAACATTTCATGCCATGTTTGAGAAAAAATATTTGCATTACGTAGCTTTATTATCTGGTTTTTAAATGAGCATACATTTTATTCAAAAAATATCCGAATGAAGATTTCCTTTCAATTTTAGTCGGAGAAGGTGAAATTTTGTTGACAAAGAAAAGTTGATTCACCTACTTGCGCGCAAAATGTTCCAAAGTTTATTGCACGTATTTATAGGAGCCGGCCGGAAAGGAATCGGTGTCGCCAGTTCTAAAGAAAAGCGTTAAGAAACATCCACCACGACTAATCCCCAGCCTGGCGACAGACACCTTGTTAAAAACTCACGTATGACTAATTCCCAGACTTGTTATGTGGACTACAATCTTATAAATAAGACGTCTGGCCCAACTGTTGGAAACTATTTCGAAAATTAAAATCCCTACGTACGAAATTCCTAAAGACGAATGTCCTAATACACTTTTATTCGAATGATAAATTTTTCGGAAGTCAGAATTTCTACGTCCAAAATACCTAATGACAATAATTCTAAAATCAAAATACCTACGTAGAAAATTCCTTGTGAGAAAACTTAAAAACTCAGACATGTCTAATGCGCATAGTACTTATTTTATGCCACACCTTGCCAAAAATGGTTTTTACCGGACTCTACGCGTACGGAAAAGCCGTTTTCTGGCCAAGTGTAGACATACATGATGTACACAACACTCTAGTTGGGGAGGTAATAAAAAAGCCCTCGATCGCATATTTACGTGCCTCGCTTCTGTGGTCTCAGCCTTTCTTTATTTTACCACCCTAGTTGTGTAATGTATTTTTTTTTCCAAATAGACATATGCGCCAATATAATGTGCTTGTTTTCTCTTAGTAATGTTAAAAAACAAGTTAAACCTACAGCTTCTAGTTGTGAAATAAAAATGACAATAAGTATGGTTTGGAGTGTAATAAAATAAAATTGCCAATGTGGTAATCACTCATTTTCAACATCTTTAGAAATTATGCAAATTAAACTGTTCAAACTTAGGTCAACTGAACTTATGACAAACGCTGTAAGAATTTTCATATATTAGCAGTTTTGTACATTAGATATTTTAAACGTAGATAATTTGATCGTAGATACATACGGTGTTAGGAATATCGTAATTTAGCATTCTTGTTCTTACGCATTCTTAAAATTTTGCTTGTGGTGCGTTCATACACGGCGCGCACATGTTCAAGCGCGCGACGTACCTTTTACTTTTTTTGTCTGATCATGGTGTGTCTTATACCATTTTACTCAGCATCAAGAGCACTTTTCATTTATCAAATAAAAAAAAGTGGTCCAAAATGTCCCAACTTTTCCATACAAATTATGATTCTCAGTTTCGTTACGCCCATACTAAAATATAAAATCGTAACGAAACTGAGACTCAGTTTACCCGTATGTTGCTCTGGTAATAGAAATGCAGCCGTAAGCGAGCTCTGTAAATTGAACTCGCAATGCGACAAGTTTTGCAAAATTAACTACTAACGGATCGAACACGCTTGTTATACAGTTTTAATGAAGTTTTTGCCAGTCTCCGTCCGGTCTTCGAGACATCGTGAAGCGGAGCGGAAGACTGTTACATTTTAAGTTTTGACGCCCTTCATATCTCTTTAGGGTAAGTTCACAGAAATATATCGAGGTACAAGGAAAAAGGGTAATTTTTAGTAGCATTGTGTCGAGTTTGTGACTGTGTGCACTTGACATGTAAATGTTCCGGAACAAAATGCACACAATGTTACTGTTAACCACTATTTAGTCCCAAAGTTATGTAAATGTGTTGACACAGTGGGATCAAACGACTCATCATAATTTTTTAATTATGTTAGTGGTTCTCAAAGTATAGTGCCGCATGTTTCAGATTTAGAGTTAATATCTAATATATTAGTGAAAAATTAATCGGAAAACAAAACCCTTTCGCCATTCTTCAACATTTTATCGATAACTCAGTAAAATATCGAAAGTTTTACTCGACATTTTTGTCTCCGCCATTTGGGCTCGTAAACAGTATTTTCATTACTTCCTAAGGTCTCTACTTCATACTTATAATATTCGTCCTTGGCCAGTAAAATGTTCAAATTCAAATTTACAATAATTTATTTCGGATTAAGTATCCATAATCCATAGTATGTCTTAGTAAAGTAAGTCATTATTCACCCAGCCACTGGGAACATCAATCAGTAACGACACCTGAGCCTCCTTTGGTGATGGTCAACGAAAATGTCATCTTTGAAAAATGAAAAGCTTGAGAATCCAATCTCACTAAATAAGATCATCGCCTCCATTTTAATATCGAAACAAGTCGACACAATGTCGACACAGTATTGGAACAACGTGGAGAGATTTTTCATATAGATGAATGCCCGTTACATATAAACCATCGTGAATTTCTTTACATTGACCAGCTGAAAGTTAGTAATACTACTTAATAGCATTAACATAATACAAAAAGCTTATTTCTGTAAATTTTTTGATACAAGTTAGATCATAACTGAAAAAGACGATTAAAATTATTTTCCACAAAACCGATCAGTTTTTCAAAAATCCCCAATACCGATACCGAAACCGGAATTCCGTTACTGAGTCTCAATACCGGTATTGATAATGATCCGGTATCGCATGCCCTAAATGTTCAATGGACTTAACATTGAAGATGGTAACTACTAGGACAGTGAGACGCTCGGGAGTCTACCTTGTGTAGTGTACCCCCTAAAACTTAACTGATGACGTAATAGGAGTACAGCGCCTGTTGAAGCGCCTGTCTCGCTCTAACACCCGCGGTCAAAGCGGGACAGCGAATGCGGTCATCATTAGTGACACCGCCCGGTACACCTTTCTTACTGTTGTTATAATTTCCAACGTAGACACTGACAATGTTCTGTTTAAAAAAAACGGTAGTCTAAGTTGGCATGCCGCACTGCGCGTGGTGCTACGTTTACGTCGGCTTGCTACTAGTGACTTGTGCCAGTGGCACAGAATAAGCAATAGTTTTTTTTATACAACTTGGGTGACAAACAAGCGTACGGCCTGCTTGATGGTAAGCAGTCAC
This sequence comes from Eudemis profundana, assembly GCA_947034925.1. Lineage (NCBI taxonomy): Eukaryota > Metazoa > Arthropoda > Insecta > Lepidoptera > Tortricidae > Eudemis > Eudemis profundana. The sequence continues at coordinate 936,943 of OX344794.1, read as the reverse complement.
CGCAGTGTATGCACGCTTGCGACACCAGTGTATTACGTGCGTTTTGCCGACCCTTTAAAAACCTATTCACTCCCCTCTTGAAGAACTCCATACTGTAGCCTTCCGGGAAAACCGCGGCAGGAAGCTCATTCCACATTCGAATAGTGAGCGGTAGGAAATTTCTTTAGAACCGCACGGTGCGCGACCATTTTGGTTCCAACTAGTGATGAGCTTCAGGCTGCAAAGCCGAAGACCGAGCTCCTATGTTCTGAAGTAATAGGCAAAAGTCATGAAACATCTCACGCAAGCAGAAATCTTGTCATAGTCTTTTTCGTAGGCAGGTGTTAATTTTTAGCATTATTTTTATCTGTAGCACATTTCCTTATAGTTAAGGCTATGGAACCCTACACTGAGCATGATCCGACATGCTCTTGGCCAGTTATTTTAGGTTAGGTTTGTTAGTCAGCTTGTGTCCCTCAGAGCAGAAATAGAAGCCCCGCAGCGGGGCTTCATCGACCTGCTGGCGGGTCATAGTTGTTTCGAAATAAAACCTATTAAACGAACGGCCTAAGCATTGGCCAGCATATCCTTATGACACATAGACGAATTGGCTAAATTCCATCCAGGCAGTTAACTAAATGGCGCCGTTTAGTGAAAAGGTTAGGCAATTAACCAAATGGCTGCGACACATACATACTTACGGGCCTGTTTTCGCAGGTGTCCCGTCAACGAGAACGTGACTGACACTTGACTTGCCGGCACGTGGCAAGTAGACTCGACCATCGCAAACATCCCTAACAACGCGGACAGGGGTGCGGGTTCATTGAACCCGGAGCCACCCCTGGATCGTGGGACCGTCGGATTGCGATATACCTATACATAATATTTGTTTAGTTGTATGTTCGCGTTGTACAGGGATCAAGGACGTCTGCAAAGATGTGCGGATTCTGGGTCTCGGATATTTTGAAATGCTTTCATGAAGTTCGATTCATGACCTACTATATATTAGTAGCAGCACAGATATATATCGAGGTAAAAGTGTACCAGTGACGTGGCGTCCATAGAACTCGATTCCCATCTGCTTGCCTAATATTAGGCAGTTCAGCACTCTAGTGCTCTTAAAGAAAATTGAAGCCAAAGCTGCTCCGGCTTGCCCAAGGATTTCTTCAACGCCACGCCACTGAAGTGTACCTGTGTACCTCTCGTGCTAAAAAGAAGTGGCGGCGACCTGCTTTGCACGCCGTCAACTTCAGTTTCCGTCAATATTATCAGATTTGAAAATATGATAATAATGGTATAATTAATTGTTCGAATACCACCAAATTTAATGGAAAATTTATGTTTTCCAACACTTAATTACACTTTTGGGGTCAAACGCTAAGCGAAAAACGTTACACGCTTGGGTATTTCCTTCTATTTCGATTTATTTCTGTGAGTAGCACAATACTGCCGTCCTAGTGTAAAAGGCGACCTTTTACTATGGAAGTTCATACTAAAAAGTCGCCTTTTAGACTAGGACGGCAGAATACAGAATATGGAATGTGTAATACTATGTTAAGTAATTATCCTCAATAACGTTGTATTTTCAATGAAAGCATAGTCATAATGTTTTATAAGATAAAATAAATAAAATAATTTATTTCTGCAAGTACGCCCTCAAGGGCTCTTTTACATGTCTCATCTCTTTCTTTTGGCGCTTCGGGTAATGACCTTCTGGTGAGAAGAAGCGCCGGAAGAAACTCACCAGTTTCTCTTTTCGACCAACAAGTATTACAACAATATGGCGTTAATATAAGATTTCATTAATACATTACATTAAACTACATTTATAGAGATGTAAAGGGTCTCTCTATACGTCCAAACAAGACAAATAAAGTTATAGAAAATAAATTGATAGTAAAATTAATGGAGATGTAAAGAGTTTTATTGTTAGATGTTTTATTTTTAGGGTTCCGTATTTCAAAAGGAAAAAACGGAACCCTTATGAGATCACTTTGTTGTCCGTCTGTCCATCCGTCTGCCTGTCTGTCCGTCTGTCAAGACCCTTTATCTTGGGAACGCGTGGAGGGGGGTGAAATTAAAACCATATACTCTGTGGTTTCTTAAGGCTGCGAAAAAGTAAAATTTCTAAGTTTGATTTTTTTGGCCGTTTAAGCCGCAAAAAACGTAATCCGAGACCAGGATCCTGGCATACAAGTAAAGTATACCCAGGCCCATAGGTACCAGTATTGCATGCCCTGCATAAAATTATATGTAAAAGCTCCTTACAGAATGTTAACCACAGATGTTAACGTTGCAACTGCATGTCAACATTTCACTATAAGTATCTAATGTAAGAGGGTCTATACTATATTGTCTCCCGTAATTTTTAAAAGTTATAATGTATTGTTAGTCATAATTATAGAAAGTCTAAAGTACAACCTATTTTCTACGAAACCGTTAAGTTTTTAGAATTGTTATAAGACAAACCTAACCGAACCTATTGTTTTCTATATGCTAGCATTTTAAAATTATCGAAAAATATTACCGTTTTAGAGAAACATATGACTCTCGATCATTATGACTAAAAATACAGACTTATAACTTTATGGGAAACAAGGGGATACCAATGTAAGGGGTCATTCATTTATTATGTAAGAGGATTAAGGGGGGGGGGGGGGGGGGGACTCAACATTTTTTTCTTACAGGGGGTGGGAGGGAGTTTTGATCGTTCTTACGTAAGATCATAAAAATGCGCAAAATAATCTTAACTTTTGAAAAAGCGCGCAAATCCGCGCGAGAGCGTAGGCGCGTGCTCGGTTGCGTACAGGTATTTTACTAAAAAATTAAAAACTATTATTATCTGCAAATAAATGTCCCTACAAAAATGATTCTATGAAAAATCAAAATTAAAACAGCCCAAACGTAAAATCATTTTTCCTTTAGATTCTTACGTAATAAATATTAAATAGGGGTGGAGGGGGTCAGCCAATTCTTATTTTTTCTTACATAAGGGAGGGAGGGGGTCAAAAACTGGCAAAAATCGTATTACGTAATAAATGAATGGCCCCTAGGTAATTTTCGACCTACATTACAGGTTTACCAGTTTTGCTGCGCATTCAGTTCAGCCTGTGACGTCACGCCTCCTTACAGCTCGCTTGGAAGTTTTCTAAGTTAAACAGGAATTACTTTTTCACAGGAAATATTGACATTACGTACCTTATAATAGGCCGCAAAGTACTTCGTTTCCGGTGCGGCTAGACGAGAGCCTTTAATGTAATTTGATACAACATTGCCGGAATATTCAGCGAGGTTTTATTTTTCTTTTCTACTTACTCACTGTCTACCTTTTTGTGATGTCATAATAGTACTTTACTGCAGAGGTCCTTGGAAACTAGTCTCACTGGAAACTAGGTACTTTGCGGCCTTTGATAAGGAACGTAATGTTAATACAGTAGAACCCGCTTAGCGGGACATGAACAGGCAGCGCGTAGCGATCACGTTTAATACGATTCCCGCATAATACGCTATTTTACGCCGGCCCTGCAACTTGAGGCCTGTTATCATACATTTTCTCACGGTTAATACGACTCGCGTCCCGCTTAATACGACATCTAAAACCATATACAGAGTGGTTCATTTCGATTGGTCAGTACGGGAAAGTCTGAAACTATAAGACATACGAAGATCTGTTCTTAGGGACAAGAAAAACTGCATACATAGATTTGAAAAAATATTGTACTTTAACCGGGAATCGAACCTGGTCGTTTTGGAAAATAAGGACCCTGTACCTCTAGCACATCTGTGACACGCGACTCTTTGTCGCGCGACAAATCTTACCTATCTCTTTCCACTCAATATAGTATGACAGTGACAGGTAATGCTCAGTCGCGCGAGACACGAAGTCGCGGCCAGTTATGCTAGACGTACTGGACTAATTACAACCATTTTCTTCAAAAAGTTAGTATATCTGTGCACTAGGCCCTAGAGCATAGATGCACTAACTTTTTGAATACATAATTTCAATACCCTAGAGTAGAGTAGAGTATGTATCGATGTTCTAGATTAATAAGTACAAGTGTGAACTAGATTCTAGTTCACACTTGTACTAATTAATTTTTTTTTGCCAATTAAATTGCAAATTTATGAATTGTGTAGGTAGTCGCCATCAGATATTTCTATGCATCCAAGGTGCCCAAATATATCTGAGCAATACTAAATTTCAATAAACTCTGCACACTGCAAATGCCATATTCATCTGAACTGTTGGAATGGCAAAAAAATTTGAGCATGAATTTTTTCAATAAATTCTTAGCATACTTCCAGTCAAAAATATCTGATCATGTAAAATGTCAATTGTATCTAAGCAATAACTCAATAAGAACGTTCACAAAGATCTGCGCATTAAAGCAAAACATGCCTTTAGCCTTTGTGTTAAGGTTAAATATTAGAACAATAAATGACATTTTTGACACCTATAAATACAAAATTTGTTCAGAGTTCGGAAATCGAAATTATGCGTTTTCACTTCGTTATCGAGTGGACATAAGGGTGTTATGAGCGTGGCAAAGTAGTTTTGATTGATACTTGATAAATATGCGTGATTCCGCCAATCGTTGTCAAACTTGTCATAATCGAAATGTATTGAACGGTTTAGATAAACTACGAGTATTATTTAATGAATAATAAATAATTAATAAATGATTTACGAATAAATGGGTTCAATATTAAATACCGGTAAACCGGGGTTACTTTAAAATGCAGAGGTGACTTTGCAAAAGCAGTTTTTCTGTTATATAATCGATTTTTCCTTTACTAAACTCAATATACGAAATAAATTTGGTTGATTTTGCAACTATTAAACTACATCCAAATAAAGAAGTATAAATACCATGTTATAACCATATTAAATCTATCAAAGTAGCCCCATTTTTTCCTAAAGTCACCCCGTTTTACGGTACTACGAAGTTATCATCATCATCATGAGCCAAATAACGTGAACTGATGGATACAGGCCTCCTCCATGCAGTTTTATGGAGGGAAATGGCATAATCGCCGCGTTTGGCAGGCGGGTTGGCAATCGCAGTCAGATGGCTTTTGTAAAACTTCGATGATGTCCTTTTTATGGACGAAAAGGTGTTTTGTTCGTCTGACAATGGCAGGTTAACACTATGGAGGCCAGATAATACTCGATACCATGCACGACATGTAGTACCTGATAGACGTAGCGGACGGATAACTATTGGCTTCTGGGGTTGGATGTCGAAGGAAGGACCCGGAGAGCTTGTCGAAATAACTGGGCGGATGAATGCCAAGGATTATGTGGAAATACTCGAAGATTCATTCCTGCCCAGTGTAGACATATGTTATCCGAACCGTCGTGTGACATTTATGCAAGACAATAGCTCTGTTCACAACTCTCGGCTAGTGCAAGCATGGCTTCATGAACACAGAGAGACAATTACACGAATCAAAATGCCCGCGAAAAGTCCAGATCTCAACCCAATAGAGAATTTGTGGGGGAAAATGGTCCAGGAGTGGGATACTGACCAGTGTAGGACGAAAGAACAATTAAGACGACATGCACTCGCTGTGTGGGAGTCTTTCAGGGGCCGCGATTGTTGTGCGAAACTTGTGGGCTCCATGCAACACCGGCTGAGGGCGGTGAGGAATGCTGATGGTGGTTACACTAAATACTGAAGACAATTTTAATAAAATACGAGTATGTATACATTAAGTTTTAGTACTCGGTACTTAGAAATTATAATAAATAAAATTAATACAATAAAATTAATTGATAGTTTTATTCCAATGTTAGTTGGTCTTGACCAACCCTTAACCCTTGGCTTAGGAGTTTCAAAATGTAGAGCGGTATCGAATTTAGTGCGAAACCACTCTTACTTAAATACTAACTACCTTATAAAGATGCCTGTCCACTGCATTCGAGTGATAAAAAAATAACCAATCGAATACATACAATGCAAATATTATTTATGAGCAGCCCGTCCCGCTTCGCAGGGTTCACGGCAATTTTTAGTACGGATCCCTAATATTTCTCTAATTAGTTTCAATTTTAGGTGCACACAACTTAATTGTCAAATAAAAGTTAAATCGGTGGTCAGGTGTGTGACGACAATTAAGCATGAAATCTTTATGAGGGTCAACTTTATTCACGATAGCCTATGATACTCGCAAACAGTGTAGCTTACCAACGGTGAAAGAATTTTTCAAATTGAAATAGAAATAGAAACATTTATTGCAAACCATGGTACATACAGTAGTTACAAATATAAAAAATAGAATCACATGGCACCCTTTGACGACCGCTTTAGCTTAGTTGGTAGTGACCCTGCCTATGAAGCAAGAGGTCCTGGGTTCGAATCCCGGTAAGGGCATTTATTTGTGTGATGAGCACGAATATTTGTTCCTGAGTCATGGATGTTTTCTATGTATTTAAGTATTTGTATGTATGTATCTATTAAATATATCGTCGTCTAGTATCCGTAACACAAGCCTTATTGAGCTTACTATGGGGCTAGTTCGATTTGTGTAAGATTGTCCCCTAATATTTATTTATTATTATTATTTATTACCCTGGTAAGGTATGGCAAGTATTCTTGCTACAGTTAGTCCAGTATTTTCGGAGCCTATTCAATACAAACAAACAAATCTTTCTTCTTTCTAATATTAGTATATATAGTACAGTCGCCATTAGATATATCTGAGCTTTTTTTAGAAGTACTCATAAATATCTGAACATGTCTCTATTTCCAAAGCGTTAGAGTCCATGTTCAGATATTTATGAGCACCCTGATAGCTCAGATGTATCTGATGGCGACTGTACTAGCGGCCCGTCCCGGCGTCGCACGGATCGTAGCTTTCCAATGGTGAAAGAGTTTTTGAAATCGACACAGCAGTTTTTAAGTTTATTCATTACTAAACGTATAAAAATATAAATCTAACAATTATACGACGTAAGGCATATAATATACAGTATATTCTTCTCAAATGATCAGATATTTGTGAACGCCTTTGTTGCTTAGATACGTTTGGTATTTTGTTCGATCAGATATTTTTGACTGGACGTATGCAAAGAAATTATTGAAAAACAGCATGCTAAGATATTTATGGCATTGCAGTAGTTGCGATATAAAGGGCATTTGGAGAGTGCAGAATTTATAGAAATTTAGTCTTGCTCAGAAATATTTGGACACCTTGGCCGCTCCGATATATCTGATGGCGACTGACATAATGCTAATTACGTTACGAAATGGTTTTTCTTGTAATTAGCACGAATGTGAACTAGTTGTTCACACTCGTCCCAATCATCGATATGGAGGAGTTTTACGTATAAGTTCTGAAATACTCAAGAGTGGCAAAGCTTCGATAAGCGGTCGTGAGCGTGGGCAGATTCTATTCCATTGCAGTGTAGATTTCCATTTTCTGGAAAAGAGTTTTATGACGTTATACACGCCTTTGCTACGCTTTTGCTGTTTGTAAGACAACTTGCGATTTCCGCGAATGCAGGACTCAAAGATACAGTTACGCTGAGAATCTCGTTTGGTCCATTTCTCTGTATTCTATTATAAGATGCTGGCTGCATTAGGTGCTCATCTCTAGGTGTATACTTTAGTGTGTCTCATATTTGTATGGGTAAAAAAAAGTGTTTATTTTGCAGCCTTTGCTTACCCCACGCTTACCCCCTGGGTCTCTACCATTCAAAAACTCTATATCTAAAATTTCAAGGTGATGTAACATACGTTACATTACACAACTAGGGTGGTAATACAAAGAAAGTCCGAGATCGCAGATGTTTGCGGCCCGAGCTGCAAGCGAGGGACGTAAATATGCGATCGAGGGTTTTCTTTATTATCTCCCGTGTTGTGTACATCGTTTTGTGTCGCGCACGGAAAAAGCCGCTTTCTGGCCAGGTGTGGCATAAAGTAATTTATGACAAATATTAATAAAGTTTGAGAAGACAGAATTTCAAAAAGGTTGCATATCGTTTAAAAGACTAGAAATTGTAATTGGTTACAAAAGTACTGACGTGAGAAATTCATTTGATGCTATAGTTTTTTCTTCAAGACTAAGTAGCTCCCAGTGGCGTGGCGTCGTAGAAATCCTTGGGCAAGCCGGAGCAGCTTTGGCTTCAATTTTCTTTAAGAGCCCTAGAATTAAGTGCTGAATTGCCTAATATTAGGCAAGCCGATGGGAAGCGAGTTCTATGGACGCCACGCCACTGGTAGCTCCGCACCTTTGGTACGTATTTCGTGGGGGCGATTTTTAGCGTCAGTTACGCTTCCATACTTATTATATTTCGATGGGGTCAAGAGACGTAGTGTATATCAAGGGTATACAAATCTCAATTTGTTAAAATTACATTTCTCCTGCCCTGAGCACCTATCGTCGCTAAACGGGTGAAGTCTGGGTTAACTTGAAGGTGCAAATAATACAAAATAAGTTTTGGTAGTTCCATTTATTGAATAATTTCTGAGATGAATTTCCACTTATTTTTTTGGTAACCCTAGAACAACACGGACACCATAGCACATTTTTCAAATACAAAACAATCTGCCATTTGGGGAGTGGGGAGTGGGGGGGGATCTGCTGAACGTACAAGTAATTACACGTGCGTTGTGTACATAAAAATCTCCTGCCTGTTCCCGGGAAATACCGGAACCGAAAGTACCGGGATTTCCCGGTATTTTGAGCCGATCAAAGAACCGGGACGTGAAAATAACAGTTCCGGTAATTTCGGGACTTTCGGGAAACACATTTAAGCAGGATTTTTTATTATTTTTTTTACTGGTATACTATATTGAGTTCTGTCGTAATTCAAATCGTAATTCAATTAGTGACAGAAATGGCGAAAAAGGACGTTGATTCGAAATGAACAAGCGCGTTGTTAAAACCACCGGATGGCGACCGTGGCAATGGCGATCGGCGGCGACTCACCCGCGACTGCTCCAATGGTTCGTAAAATTATGATTATTAATTAAATTATATTAATAAATGTGCTTTTAATGAAATTTATAGTTGTTTTTATTATAAAACTAACTGAATCTCATCGGACAGAAGTATCGACAGTCTTTGAAACTCGCACAGCTCAGGCTCAGGTAAAAACGCAGCCCAAGTGTACTAAGCCTACGAAGTCCATGTTGCTTCTGAGTTCACAGTCAGGCGAGACAGACGCGAGTACTACACAATTGTCTATACATTTAGATTTTAAACAACGTCACAACATTTGCTTAATTACTCGCGCCTTTAAAACTAAAGTGCAATAAGTCAAAACCATTCCATAATCAACTCTCCGCAGCATTAATCTTAATCCTTTTCGCGTCTTTGAGACTTAAGACTTTTATTTTAAAGGGCGTTATACACATATATGCTTTAGGGTGATATAAAGTGCCGTTGTTAAATATAAGAGACCGGAGCAGTAAATATATAATTTGACCCCGTGTAAAAAAACTACGTGACCATTTTACAAATAAAGCTGCACAGTTATCACAAGATGTACGTGATATATCGCGCGCGACACAGTTACTTATGGCTAAGGCGTGCAGAACCGGGAGACTTTAGTAATGCAGTACCGGGAATTCCCGGTTCTCTTATACTAAAATTTCCCGGTTCTGCACGCCCTACTTATGGCCAATGGCAACGCGCAGCTGCAACACAGCGCAACCTACGCGCATCTTCATTGGCTGTTACATACTGTATCGCGTACATTTGAGCTAGCATGAGTGTTCACTAGGGCATGCAATACCGGAATTCCGCCTCTTTTTTTCGGTATTAAAAGGACCTATACCGAAATATCGGGTTCCGGTTTTACTCTTTGTTATCCTGATTATGTAAGTAAAATTGTATTTTCTAGTTAGTTAAATATCTTTATACATGTTATATATTATGACTTACGGTCGCGCTAACCAACCTAATTTTATTATATTATGCATTTTACCGGAATTGGCGATTGGCAAGCAATTATGGTGTTTCGATTTGTTAATTATTACTGTGATTTTGCATACATAGTACGAAAAGTTTATCGCTGTTAATTTTTGATACAATTGGCTAAGTAAAGATTTTCAAAGATGTGTAATTTATATATTTTTTCGATAGTTCCCGACGTAATGAACTAGAAAAAACCACTATTGCATTTTTATTCCCTGTAATTTTTGTAAAATATTTGTTTCAATTTCCGATGAATTAAGTAGGTACGCCAAAATGTTGAGTGTGTACATCCGTCTTAATAAAATAGGTATCCGTTGCTTAGAGCATTTAGACAGGAGGCGCCTTCAGCACATCTTTCCGAACAAAAAAGTCTGCCGCATTCAGAGGGGGGCAGGGTAACACACATATAAAAAAACTACCCACAAATGCAAAACTCTCTCTCATTGCTACGCACTCATACTAAAAAAATACAACAACACAAATTTAACTTGTCACACTAATGCAATAAAAAGCAAGTAAATACACAATTTGCTTCATAGGATGTAGGCGTAATCGCCTAAAATTCGAACCGATTATTGGGCTGCCAAGTGGCTGGAGAAAATCGATATCGATATTTTTTCGAGATGTTGCAGATGGCACCTTGGTGTACGGTACGTATAAAATTATTACGTCAATTATGGGATAATTTACTGAATTATAAAAATTATACTACTATAAATTTAATATGCTTCTAGGATATTGCATTTAGAACCGTTTTCTATTTTACTTAGAATGTCTCAAATTTCTATTTAAGACGTGAACATTATACTTTAAGCAACGAAGTCGAAGTATGATTCCAATAAATAGTGTTATAATAAAAATTAATTAGAATTTAAAAACCAATATAACTAGGTATTCTTTATGGATACTTACACAATTAGGTTTGGTTATTTTTTTACAATGTGGTCTATTTCGAAAACTATTTCGAGGAATAGCCTGCTGGAGCAGTATACTTTAATGTAATAACATCAAACCAGTAATAAATCTAAAAGTGAAAGAAATGGGAATGGCGTTATTGATTAGTTTTCTTTTTTTTATTGGCCAAGTCTTGAAACTGGGATTCTGTGAAATGTCGGGAACAAATGCTGCTGGTACGTGTCGGTCTCTGCATGTCGATTGCAAGCTTTAGTCCATATATTTTTAATGTCTATATTCTTGGGGAATCTGGAAATATTATATATATACCGGCGAGCCACACACCATACGCACCATAATCATACCCGAGTCTAAATAGTATTAAGCTGATTTTAGTTGACAAGCTTAATACCATCTGTAAACTTTTCAATGTCATTTTTGACATATGTAATTTATAATGTATTTTATATTTTGCAAAACAAATGTATCTTTACTTTGTACAATCACAAAAATGGTTTTTTTGGCAGTAAGAACAATAAACATCACTACTATGATAAACTTTACGAGTAAACCCCGATCTCAATAAGCTCAGTGGTAACAATTTAATTTACTGTATAAATAATATTCACGTTTTA